>JAPMOQ010050981.1:4224279-4302910 GCA_026543055.1 Argiope trifasciata
ATATATATATATATATATATATATATATATATACTTATAATAAAGCTCAATGTGTGTGTGTGTGTTGGCGCTCTACAGGCCAGACCGTTGGACCTACATCTACCAAATTTGGTACATGTATACCTTGGAAGTCAGGAATGTGCACCTCGGAGCCCTTTTTTCGAATTTTTAATTAGAATTTGAATTAATTAAAAATTAAGCGAAATTTCAACGTTTTCCCACTATAACTTCCGAAAATATCATTGCACAAACATGATTTTTATATCAATTTAAAGATTAAAAAATTAGCTTTCTAACGGTATCAGTTTTTTTAATTTATAATGTAAGCTTCTATTTTTAACGAATTTTTAGAGAAATATTTTAACCATGTTTTTATCATGTGACTGGATAAAATAAAAGAATACCGGAAGTTTGAATTTAAAAAAACTATCATCGCAAATCAAATCTAAAGAAATACAACTTCCAGCACGGGACTGGATGAAATAACATAAATATAAAAAGTGATATTTTCTAAAAAAATAAATGCAAGGCAAAGGATTCTATGATCGTTTGCAATATCTAAATGATTAATTCAATAAATCTTCTTTATTTATGGTAACCCTGATTGAATTTAGACAGAATAATCATTGAAATCCCTACCTAATGGCATATTTCTATTATCGTTTGCAATATCTGTATCATTAATTCAATATTTTTTCCCTTTTTCGCTTTCTTTAAAAAAAACTTTTTTAATATTTTGGAAGCATAATCGATATTTAAAACTGACTGATTTATAAAATTAAAGATTATTAGGAAAATGCGTTCTTTTAGAACTTTCCATCCATCATCTTAAATAAAATATTAATTTCTGGCCCATCAATGCCCGGAATTACTTCAAGGCTAATGAATATGTGATTTACTTAAAAATTTTAGAACTCATTACTCATGGCGAACCAGCTGGTCGCCAAAGGCGGCTAGTATATATATATATATATATATATATATATATATTGGAGAGGAGTGATCATCCCAAAACTTTTCTTATACTCTTTTAAAACAATATTTCTTAAATTCCTCTCAACAATAGTTACATAGAAGTATAATAGCTTACAAGTTACGGCAATTAATTGCTGGGATGTAATTAATATTTAAGGAACAGGAAAATGAATATGAATTTTGGTCGTCAATTTCTTTCGACACACTGTAGCCAAAATTTAAAAAAGAATAAATGTAGTAAAAAAAATCAAATTTCTTTGAGTTCTTGTTATTGCATTTGCATGCTAGTGTAAGTTCAAATGGATGGATGGTTCAATTCTTGACGGATTAAATTTCAAATTTCGTAGGTAACAACATTTTGAATTTTAAATCAGTAGCAACATTTTACTCATCTAGCTTTCTTCATTTAGTAGCATTATGATACTATCCGTGTTGGCTAATGGCAGTTGGGTCGTGACTGCAAAGTCCTGCAAGTTCCCATAACAAATGATACCTCTGGGGATACTGAATCAGGGACGAGTCGGTCTCTGATTTGGATCTAAGTTCTGACTTGTAGATGGATAATGATGAGTTCGCCCACCCCCTAAAAAGGGTTGTGTCATGCTAGTTTGAGCAAAATCGTACTTTCACCTTAACGGTGCTGGTTAACAACGAAAGGCGCACACCCCTGCCTCAATTCAAAAGAGCTCCGCTCATTCGGGCTTGGTATGACCAAGTGGCATTAGACCCACCGCCACCACCATGATATTATATTTGACAACCAGAACATCTGCAGAATGGATTTTAGTTGAAATTTGACAGATATCTATAAACCTGGAGTAAAGGCCATGTATCAAATTTCATCCATCTGAATCATTGATTGACAGGCAGACGTAATTGTTCTTCATTGATAGGGAGGCTTTCAGTGTTTAGTTCATCAAAATCTCGAGTAGTAATTTTTTAACAATTACTCTTTGTATTAAAGAAAGTAAGAACTAAACCCATTCTTTTTAACGAATTAATTTGAATCATCTCAGTTCATAATTATCATGTTTTGATAAATAATTTACAAAATATAAAAAAATAATTAAGTTAAAAAGATATAAAAATATTCTTAAAACTTAATCAGGCATGAACACAATTCATCTTTTGAATCAAAATATGATTCTACTTTTTTTATTATAAAATGTTCATTAGTAGTTGAACAAAATAAGCTAAGTTTAAAATATTTTCAGTGAAAAGAATTATCAGAGCCTCTAGTGGAAATGAAATTCAAAATTATTTTCGTAACTGCACACTTTATAGAATCAAATTTAGCACTGCAATAAAAGTATAAAGAAAGCCATCCAGTATATTATTTAATGCTTATCTTAAAAAGTTTTTTCTATTGTTTTAATCTTATAAAATAAATGATCAAACATTATTTTTTTAAAATCAGTCACCTAAAACAAAATTAAATATGTGTAATCATCAAATTACTCAGCTAACCAATTCAATTTTTTTGTTTCCAAAATTTCCTTTCCCTGTCTCATTATTTTTGAATTCAGTTTTGTAATGCATTTCTAACTATTAACAATGACATATGTTTTCTATGCAATGTGTTACCTATGATGGATTGCATTTCAAATTTGAAATCAGTAATATATCACAAAATTCAAGCAAAGCATAATTTTTTTAATGTAATAGATTACTAGTCTACTCAAAATTTAATGTTTCATATTCTAGATCATTTTTATTGTTAACATTAAAATAATATTAATTTTTATCCACCCTCTTGCATTCCTACAATAAAGAATGATTACATCATAAATAGTGCTAGATATACAGAATTTGGACACTGCGACCATAAAAATAATTTCAATTAAATTATGTGAAAGATAATTAAATTTTGAAAAATCCTGTAACCTACAGCAATTTTACCTGTAATGAAAATTTATTAGGTCACAATTGCTATTTCATATTAAACTTAAATTTCCAATTTCTTTTGCAAACAACTATTCATAAAATAATAATATTCAAGACATATAGATTAAAAATTTCTTCATAATTATAACAAACAAGACTTTTGCATAGGATCAAGTTATAGTTAACCAAATACAGAGTTACTTTTTAATTCCACATCTTGAAGCTAAAGTAATGTAAACACTTTCACAAACTGAGCACAAAAAGTTGAAAGGAAAGACCATCTTATTTAAATCTTGATCTTTATCAAGAGCAACACAGAAAAGAATTCGAATTATTTAGATTAACCTGGACATACCAATACAATTGAAAAAATTTTTATAAAAAGAGAAATTTGATAATAAATATTAATTTCATTACAAACATATTTATAATTTGCAAACTAATATTTATATTTTGAACATTTGCATACTGTGTTAAAGTAGCACCATTTGAATAATTCAGAAAAGCTATCTGGTTTGCTATCTGTACTAGAGGATCAACTTTCATCCTTCCTAAGTGATCAAAATAACTGGCATTCTATTATATTTAGAGTAAAATATTCAAAATCTAATTGTTTATTCAAATGTTCCATACTTTCAATAAAATGTTAAATATCATCTTTCTAATAAAACAAAAATTCTAAAATACTACTGGATTCAATCATAAGGCAATAAGTGACTTGTGTTTTATTTATAACTATGATAAAAACACAAAATTAGCAAAACTAATTTAAACATTTCAATGCTTATTTTTATCAGCAAATCTATATAAGTGAGAAATATAGAAATTTATCTTCTTTCCTAGTAGCAGTTTTATGTATAAATTAACACACACACATATAAACGTGAATAAAAATCAAAGTTATAAAACACATTACTATTTAAAATGATCATATAATGGAATGTAATTAGGAATTAAATTTATTTTAAAATGAAAGTGTTAAAAAAAAGGAAATATTTAAAAAGGATACAATAAACAATGATAAAAATACTATCATTAAAATTTCAATTTTAAAAAGAAAAAAAACAGCCCTGACGGCAAATTTTGGAAAAGTAAAATAGTAATATAAAGGAACTAAAATTTTCATTATAGTTCAAATACCATTTAGTTAGAATGTGTCAGCTTCCATATCAAGAATATGGAGAAACGTTTTCATTTGTACCATTTCAATCGTCTATTCTTTATCAGTGGGATATTAGAAAAATTGCAAATTATTTTATACCATGAGTACTTCAAGTAGACTAATGTGAAAATAGCAGAAGCACTGTTGATTAGAATTTGCCATTAAGTTACAGTAAATTCATAACATAATAATGTGAAAATCAAGTCTAACAATTTTGAATTAACATGACTATTGCACTTAAAGGATAGTTCGGTTTCAATTTTCTCATTTCAGGGGAAAACATAATTCTGAAATTAGTAGGGGAAATGCAATACTGCAGGATTAGCAATTAGGGGTGTTTGATAGACCCAACAAAGATTAACGCTAGTATTTGATCCCCCACCACCTTTAGCAAAATAATTTTTTTTTAAAAAAAGAGAACAGAAATAATTGAGATCAATAAAGCAAAATGTGCTTAAGGTGTACAAAAAAAATTCACCTTTACTTTTTTTTAATTCTACAAAAAGTAAACAAGAATAGAATTTTTATTAGAATGTGTTTTTTTAAATTTCTTTTTAAACAATACAATGCCATTCAAATAATATTATTTATTCTTAACTATTAAAAACTTTAAATGCAGTATCAGTTTGGAAATCTTTAATTCACACAGGAATTCATGCCGAGTAGACATTCATAAATGCAATTTTTTTTCATCAGAATCAATATACTTTTTAAATTGATATTGAACTTCTTTAACTAAAATTATTAATTACTTCATGAAGTATCCATTAGCTTTTAGAAATAAGAAAATTTAAAGTTTAGCATTTTACAAACTAAATTAATTTAAATTTTAAGCCAATTTAGAAGTACTTTGCAATCCAAAAGAAATTCCTGCTCATCAATATCATTATCAACATGTTTCAGACTTTAAATCCTTTTTAATTAAACAATTAAAAATGTCCAAAAGGAACTACAAATTCAATTTGCATATATTTGAGTTATTTAACAAATTAAGTCAGTCAATTTAAGTTTTCATTATTACATCTTTAATTTTCTCTTTAAGAGCAACACTTTATGTGAGAAATTATATGGAGAATACAATTGTATTTATCTGTCTCAAAAGGTGTGAAAAATAGTTTACTAATAAAATACCAAAACTGTGCAAAATACTTTATCCTGCAATAATTTACCAAGATAGCCTTCAAAAATGCATCTGAGGTTAAAAAAATCATGTTATTTTAGAATTATGCAGGTTCTACAGAATTTATCATGCCCAAACTATCCTAATATTATAAATGTGAAAGTTTGGATGGATGTTTGTTCGTCAGTCACACCCGAGAGGCTGAATGGAATTGGATAAAATTCATCTTGGTGATAGATTATAGTTTGTAATAAAACATAGGCTATTATTTATTCCAGTTAATTGAGTAGTTAATTTTTTATTAATTAAGGCTAACTTTCATGGCAAAAAGCTGAGACTAAATCCTGCCAAAGATAAGTAAGACTCCAGTCCCCCCCACCCAACAGTAATGAGGTTGGGCTCAATATAATTTCGACCCTTTATTTCAAATGATTCTCTTTGCTTATCGTGTTTGATGTATTTAAAATGAAAAGTTGTTAATTAATCGATCTTTCAGGTTCATTTTGAAGTAAAGTAGGATAAAGGAATTAAAAAATTTCAAATCTGCAATGCATTACCCCAACTGGCATTGAAAGTTAACATGATTATTGGCAATTGTGTTTTCATTTAAATTAAAAAAATTATATGTAAAATACTGTTGTAGCTATCTCAAATAATAAATGAAATGGATTTGATTTGATTTTAAAGAAATATGAACTTAATTTGTTTTGTTTTATATCAGGTGCACACTGTAAATAAATTGTTTTTAGGTTCGTTGTGTACTTTAAAATTGATTAAATTGTATTTTTATGTTATATATTTTTAATATATGATTATAGTTTTAAGTATGTTGCTTATAGGATAGTTTTAATCATTTTGATTTGTTATTACTTGATAGTTTTTCAAAATGCCTAGAAAACGCAAATCTAATTTTTTTAAAAGGAAGAATTAAGAAAGTTGAGCGACAGGCTACATTTAGATCAGCTGAAACACCATAAACAGTATTGAAAAAAAAGAAATGATGAATTGTCAATCATTCGTCTTATACATACACATCAAAATTTCCAAGTGTGCGAAATCGCAGGTAAAAGCTAGTATTATATATATATATAGTGACACAATTATTTGTTATCTTTGATAAATTAAAAATTCCTTGGGATGAAAATCAAATAGTGTAGAAAAATGTAAAGGTATATTTAATAGTGATGTATAATAAAGAAATCACTGAAACAAGAGATGAAAGATTAAACAGAAGTGAAATCTGACTTTCTTCGTGGTCAAAAAATACAATTGTTTATTTAGGTCTTAAAACTATACAAAATTGAAGCAGAGCTAAAAGCTGGTTGCACTAAATGTATTATAAAATTTCTGAAGGTGACAATAAAATAACAATAACTTAAGTTGTCTTAATGCTGATAGATGCAAGTATTTAAAAAATTCAAACAATTGCACAAATGTTAAATCCACCACTCTTTTTATATTCTCTATACATGAATGCACATACAAGTGAATGTCAAACTTTGGTATTTACAGTGATGCTATATACAAGAGGAGAAATGTAGATTACAATTTGACTATTTACAATACAGCTCTGGGTTATCTGTGACCATCCTTAGAGTACCGTCGCCTTTTCACTTGAACCAACATTTCTTGTGTATCTGAAAAGACAAAATAAATAAAAATCACTGATTATTAAAAATAAACTTTTTAAATCCATAGGAAGGTGTGACAAATTTCAGAGATTCTTTAGGGCATATATTTATGACTTTATGTCCTTTCGATAATATTCACAAATTGTCCAAGAATTGGGGATTAATAAAATTTAGATTTCCACAATCAACTAACAAAACTAGGAAAACTTCTATCACCATAAATTATTAATTGCCATATATCTGATCTTTAAAATTAATTTCTTTTTTCCTCATTATTTTTATCAACTTATTTTCTTTGCATGTTACAAGATAAACTATTATTAATATTGATCAGAAAGCAGATTTAAAATGGTACATGAGTTGCCGTTAGAAATTATGACTGAGTGTTTAGAATTGATGTGACTAATGATAGTGTGTTTTGCTTCAAAGAGTTAAAAACAAGACAATTTTTGCAGCAATCAGTTTCTGCTAACTTTTTCAATGTAACACATAAATAATTTTGCATATCATAGCTTTCTTGATTCTTCTTATGTATTTAGAAAAACCATTAACTTCTTTTAATATTTAAAATAATTATTTTAATTATGATCAATTATTAATAACCAGAGAAGTATACTATAAGTTGAAAAAATATAATAAAACTGAATACTTTTACAGTTAATAAAAATTAATTACTTATACAATCTTTCAAAATGTTTAAAAAAGACTATAAAATATAATAAGTGAAAAAAGATCCTGAATACTACATCTTTCCAAACTTATATAATCAGTATTCATACTAAATAGTTACAAAGATTGTGCATAAAATCTAAATATTTTAATAAATGTATTTAACCAACAGAAATTCATTTGCCCTTTTAATGTATTTATACTAGAATACAGATTTCTTTTAAAATGGAAGCACCATTCATAACGCTAACTTTTCATATCGAATTGTTAGCAATTAATGATGCAGGTGAGAATCAACATATTGACAAAATGCATAGACACAAAAAATTTAGAGAGGCTTTGAATAGAAATTAAGTTTATGGATAAATCAAGCAAATCTAATCTGGATATTAATTTAAATTATTTTAATTACTGAATACATTAAGAGATTTTAGTATTTTTAACAGTTATTTTAATTTTGAGACATTTATTTAAAAGGAATGGGGATAATTTTTTTTTTCTAAAATAAAAATAATTTCTAGTAAATAAAAGTATACAAAATAAAGTAACAATCTATTGTTCTAATAAGAGAATTCTTCTGTCAGTTTTGTTTTTAAAACCATTTTTGATGCTAAGAGAAGCATGCTTAAAAGAATTAGATTAGACATAAAGACAAAATTTCTATGAATAAAATTAATCCATTTAATAAAATGGTATGTTATAAAAAAATTAGTTGCAGATTTTCAATAAATAACAGAACATTTATATTAATAAAATGTATAATAGATTCCATGTAATAAAAAAAAAGAAAAGAAAGAAACAACAAACTACTTAATAAGATTAAAACAATTTGTTTTATTTCGACATTTTGTGTTTCACTTGAAAGCTCAAAATCTCAGAATATGTAATCAATGGTCATGTCTTTTTTCAAAAATTTTTTTAAATACTGCTTCACTATACGTTTTCTATGAGGACACACCCATAGAATTTATAAGCGAAAACCATTCCAGCAATTTTGAAAACTCCCCCCACCCCCCACAAGATTTTAAAATAATCCGTAGCCAAAAATTAGACCAATGTTTATATATGTGCTATATAAAAAGTGCCTGATAGTTATTGACATGATTAAACTATATTAATAGGACAAGTAAGTTTCAGTTATTTAATGATTGATACAAAAAGAGTCAAATTAATTGACAAATTTTGATGGAACAGATTTTATTGAAAACAATCATATCACTTCTTTAAATTACTATTACATATAATATCATATAATAATGAGAAACCATTTTGATTGTTTACTTATACATGCTAACAGGAAAAATTAATAGTGAAGAAATTCGGAAAAATTTAGTTTTTGAGATTGAGGAACCTGTCAAAATTTTCCTTTAAAGTATCTCTTAATAATGGAGACAGAGGAGATAGACACATCTCAGAAATCATGAATTTTGATATAAAAAAAATTGGCATGTAAAATAATTTATTTAATAGTTCACTATTAAAATTCTCATATGGTTACCAACAAAAATGCATGAAGAAGTTCAATTTTGAGATTTTTTTCATAATTGAATGATGGTGGAGAGCTGCATATGCATATATATATCATTAAATGAAATAAAAATATAAGAAATCTGTATGGTAGTTGTGGCTGATCCTTTGATTTTGTTAGTTATAAATATATAGACTGAGAGAGAGCAGCTAGTCACCAAATAATAAAATTTTCTTTTTGATTGGAAAATTGTCGTAGAATGAGTAAACTATCAAATAAAACTCTTAATAACTACTAGGCTAATTAATTTGATCTCTACATATGTAAGCAAGATATACATATATATGAAAGAATATTGCAAAAGTTTCTCAATTGAAACAGTAGAATTTCAAATTATTTTTGTTTTATTTCTATTAGATTATATCTGGATAATCTGCATATTTTTATTATATCTCTAAAAAATTAATTTTTAACTCTTTTCAACTTCATTAAAGAGTATGGGTAAAAGTCATCCAAAGTATGTAACAATAAAAATATCTAATTCTTAGACAACTCCTCCCATCCCCCTTCAAAAAAGAGCAACACTGAGACTTATTGACAAATTCAACATTTAGAATACCTGCACACAGCAAAGTTATTAATATTATTTTCTAATTATTATTATCATTTTCTAATTTTTAAGGTAATTTTTAAAAATAAAAATTCTAAAAACTTTAAGAAATAATGACATAATAAATAAAAGAGGGGAGAGATTTGATGACAGCTTATTTTTACATAAGAACAAGTAAATAATTACCAGTAGTAGCCCGTGTTTTTCTTTTGGCTCCTATAGAATTACTTTCTTCTTTATTATTATTAAGCATGCTTGCTTTCGCCTCTTGATCTCTTATACGACCACTTCTTTGCACACTGACTTTAGTATTAACCACTTGATCTTGGGCTATAATTTTAAAAAAATAAAAAAATTACATGGTAAGATAATTTTAAGATGTAAACAGGTTTAACAGTCCTTAAACAAACTTTACTAAAAGCAAATGAAATAAAAATAAAAACATATTACTTATAAAAACATATTGAAATAATTTTTTAAATTTAGAGGAATGCTTTACATTAGAAAAACTGTAATACTGTTTTTATTAATTTTATTATATTAAAAATATTGTAATGTATTTAATATATAAATTCAAAATAAGCTGTTATTAAGTAATTAATATTTAGTAGGTGCAACTTATGATTGTTTTACTGCTTAGTATACTGCAACTAATACTACATATATGTATATTGTAAATTTTAGTTGTTTTAATGCATATTTTATATCATATGCATAGAAATTGCATTTACACAATTCATTTAAAAGTTACAACATTAAAGAATAATAATCCAATCAAAATCCAATTTCTATACGTAGGTGGTTCCCTCCTCCTTTCAGACTAATTATAAGTTTATTTTAGAATTAAATATAAAATTCATAGATTATTCCTCTGCCTTTAACTGCAATTTTTAATTGAAAGTTGTACGATACTTACTATAAAAGACTGGTTTTTTGTTTTTTGTTTTTTTTGACATTCAAATTATAGTATATTTGTAAATATAAAATGAATTTGATTAGTGTTTTTTTAAACTAAAATTTAAGGGGTTTTTTTTTGTATTTTTCAAATGCAAAAAATTTTAATACATTTTAAGAAAAATGTATTATTTAATATTTTTCTATTGGAGAGCAAAGAAATATATAGTTTTCCAATCATTACTTATTACATATCATTTTAAATGCTTATTACACTAAAATTGCTTTTACATTACAATGCATTATTTTATCAAATGAATATATTTTCTGAAAAATTAAAGACATCATTTTGACATTTTTACATAATGAGCAAATATAAAACACTTAAATAAAACACATTGTGGCACTGATGCTTCTTAAATGGGGAGAAAATAACTCATAAGCTGAAAATGCCAAGCAAAAAATATTTCAAACCAAGCATCATAGAACCTTTTTGATAAATAATCAGCCTGGGACAATCTGGAAACTTATCAAAAGTGAGCTCTGACTCAAATGATTCCATATAAAAATATTAATCCTCATGTAATTTGGAATTATTATTTCTCAAATGTCAATTATATATTGCAAGAAGTCTGAATGTATATATATATATTGATGGTGGTAGAAACATTTTGATGCTGAAACTTTTTTAATATTTCAGATTGTTTATTATTTAGCAACTTCTATTTATGAACAAAAAAAAAGTTTAATAAAGGTATTTCTAAATTTTAAAAAAGTCCAACATTACTATGCATTAGATGAGGTTTAATAATTTTTATGTTTCTACTGACAGAAAGGATAACAATTATATTTATCACATAAAGTCGATTTAATCATAAAAAATACTGTTTATGTTTTCTAATAATATAAATATTGTCAAAATAATAATCTGCAAATTAATAGACACTGCTTCATAAATTTTTAAGCAATAATATATATAGTAAAAAATATGAGTGCTAGCACACATGGAAAAATAGCAACAAATGGAAAGATGAATGTTAAAATCCAAATAAATAAAATAATATGAAAAATAAAAATCTCAGAATTAAAAAAAAAGCAAAAAGCAGTGCAATTGCAATGTAAATATCTAATTATATATCAGCAAAGATAATAATCCCTTCACTCTTTTCATTGAAAAAAGAAAATTGTTGTATAGTAGTGTTGTGTTTTATTACAAACAGAATTGCAACTTTTACCCACATTAACATTTAACTAAAACTAGCAGTTCAAAAATTACATAAATGCTTCATGAAAAATATAAATTTCATTAAATCCATAATATGACTTTTTAACTGCACTATATTATGAGGTAATAGTACTTTACAATTATTTCTTAAAACACTTGTCCATTAACTTTATCAAGAGGGAGGGGATCCTAAATTGACCACATATAATTATTAGCATAAAAAAACAGTCAGAACAAAAAGCAGCTGGGTGGGTAAGCGAAAACAACATGAGGTTAGATGCATCAAGTAGAATATCATGAAAAATTAGAAGAAAAAAAATATTGCACCTCAATAACATCCCTCCCATGTTTAGCTGTAGCTGGAGATGACCAGAAAATGCAAATATTTTTTAGCTAAAAAATAAAAAACTCTTCCGAGACATTTATGCAAGCTTCACACAGTGACTAAAAACAAGTAAAAAGTAAGACATATAATTGTAAACTGTTCAGCAATAAGAGAAGACAAAGCAGTTTCAACTATTTTCCAAAAGGCAATGATTAAACTTGATAATTATTTTCTAAAATAGTTCCCTCCCCTTTAATCCAATGAGCCCTGACCACTTGATATTGCCCTTTCAACATGGGCCTGGCTCAGGTTCTTTAGGGTGGTTAAATGGGCTTAAGGGGTGAAAGGCATCTCTTGAGAAGTGCTTATTTAAACTCATTCGAATTCGTTTAGCTGTCCCAAAGCACCACTTGAATCAGACCCTATTTAATGGGGCAATATCGGGCGGTGAGGCCTCATAGGGTTCAACATCAAAAAACAATACATTTAATAAGAATGTTGCAAATGAAGCCCAATAGGATAAAAAACCTGAAATAATATTTTCTACACTTTTCAAATTCATTCCTATTAAGCCTATTCTGAAAAACAAAAATTATGCTGCATATTCTTTTAATTTTATAATAGCTTTAAAGCCGTAATTGCATCAACAATATTTGATTGGCATTCTATTTTTATATTCCATACAAAGATTGTTAATTGTTTATCACATCAAATTAAAATTTTTCCATTGTTTTTCCCATCTCATCCAAATTCTGAACACATCTTATATTCAATTTTTTTTAATAAATAAATAATTCAACTTTCAACAATGGGCCAATGGTATCAAGAGGAAAACAAAGCAGCATTTTTTAAATTAAGGGAACTATTTTCAAATATTTAATAATCCCTAATCCATTAATTAAAAAAAACTGAGATACATAAACATATCAGGCAAGAATCATATCTTTTATCACATATTTTCACAACATTTTCATTCAAAAACATTAAAAATCTTGAACCCAATCATGATGGGGTTCAAGATTTTTAATGTTTTAATGCTATTTGTGCATAAAAATTTCTCTTAAAATTCCTCAAAGCCGTTACATAGAAAGAAGAATTAAATACTATATAATTGCATAAATATAAAAAATAAAATTTATATTTCATGACCATAAAAGAAATGTCTCATCTTGGCTAAAGATATAAAAGTTAGTGCTGTCTGTAAGCAATTGAAATGACAGCAGCAGTTTAGTTTCAAAACAAAGAATTCATTTTTACCAGCCACTTAAAAAATAATAATGGAATATTAATAAAAAAGATATGATTTATATTGTTTGAATGTTAATTTCTCTGAATATAACTTTCCAAATAAGAATGTAGTTAAAAGGATTGAAAAGTAGAATTAGTATTGGAACTTGTCTAAAAGATATACAACAATTCTTTTTTAATATTTTATCTCAGATATGCATAATTTTAAAACATTAAAATAATAAACCATTTTCACAGTAAGGTCTAAAGCAGAGGTGTTCAAACTACGGCCCGCGGGCCAAACCCGGCCCGACAAGTGATTTTATCCGGCCCGCGGAGGGTTTTAAAACATAATGATGTTTTAAAACCCTCCAAAATCCATTTGATTGCAACGTTGCTGAAATTTCAAGCCAGCTTCAAATAGAAATTATTGATCTTCAAGCAAACGAACAAATCAAGGACAAATACAAGGAAGGAAACTTAATAGATTTTTATAAATATTTGGATGCAAAAGAGTTTCCAAATTTGAAGAAGTTTGCTCGTAAATTCATTTCAATGTTTGGGACTACTTACGAGTGTGAACAAACTTTTTCTCGAATGAAGTATCACAAATCAAAATATAGAGCAAATTTATCATTATTTATCATTATATAGAGCAAATGATCATTTGTAGTCATTACTTATGATTGGTGTAACAAATTTTGATCCCAACTATAAAGACATTCTTCAACAAAAAAAAAACAGTTTCATCATTCGCATTAGAAGTTGCATGAAAATATTTCAATTTATATAAAATAATTATATAATTATACTTTGTTTAGTATTTTGTATTTTCAAGTTACTATAAAATAGTATTAATTAATAGTATTTAATGCTACTTTACTCATAATGATATTTTTCAATTTGTATATACATGTGGCCCGTATATTATGGATCTAATTTCGATCCGGCCCGTGCCGCGAAAAGTTTGGACACCTCTGGTCTAAAGTATCAAATGCAATCTAATAGTGGTCAAAATAATGAAATAAATTTATATTCCAAAATTAATTATTACAAAAGGCAATGAAATCCTTTCTTTTTCTTTCTAAGCATAGAAAATAGTGGCAACAAATACCGTCAAATTCAAATTAAATGAAATATATAACACAACTAACTAGACTGATTAATGTGCTGATTTATTAAAAGTTTTATGGCTAAGGCCATGATGGCATACATCAATTTATCTTCTATGAAAGATATGGGGAAGACAGGCTTTTATCTTATTTCCAGAACTGAATGCACATAAATATGTCTTTTAAAACAGTTTTTTTTAAATTATCAAATGATTTTTTTTATGTAACAATAAAAATATAACTTTATTAAAAAGGGAAAATTCAATATTTTGTGAACAAACAGATATAGAAATTCATTTTGCAAATTCAATATAAAAATTGTGAAAACAATTTAATTATATTCAAATCTCTTTTTGAAAATACAAAAACATTTTCTGGGAATCAATCCTACAATTCAGAACACGATCAGATGGCAAAAACAGTTCTTAAAACAGCACCTCTGCTCTAAACTATCTACAAATGGAAGACCCTGATACAGTTAGCATGTATCACTTATAAATTAAATCAAATCTGGAATCAGCAATCTTCTGATCCTAAAGCTTATAGTTTATGCTCCCAAAAACTTTATTAACATTTGTATTCAAGCATTTCCTCCGATGCTAATATTAATAAATTATTATAAGCATTTTCATGGAATCAATGCAAATTTAATTTAAAATATTAACACTGATTATATTAAATGTCCTTTCTATCAAAGGAAAAGTAATTAGTCTTTCCTATCGAATTATAAAGGAAAAATTAGTGTTCAAGGTATAAAGCTTGTATAATATATACAGCCAAAATATCATTTAGCAAATATTCATAATAAAATCAATCATTAAGCACATGTAATAATTAATGAATTCTAATAATTCATCCATATAAAATGAACAAATAAAAAGCAAAAGCACAATAGCAAATAATTACATATAATACATCAAAAAGCAATAATATATACCAATGTTTTCCTGACAACAACTTTTTCAACACTGAATTAAATGATACAGCAAAAAAATATGAATAATTAGCTGTAGCAAAAATAATTTATTACATAAATTAATAGAAGAATGATGAACACAGCAGAATAAGCCTTTGAAAACACATGAAGATATAAAAATACAATAAAAATTAATGCTTTAACTTATTATGTGCAGGCTTGAAAAAATATATCAGCTAAAGCAAATTCTTCACCCAGACAATCACACATCTTTCAATGAAGTTATAAACTTGTTATATCTGCTCTCTTGACTTAAAAATAATCATTAATGTGTGAAAACACAAAAAAGAGAATTAATTGTTATAATTTATAAGTATAAATTTAATCATGAAGTTGTACTGAGAAAGCACAAAAGTAGGGAAAGGGTGGGATAATATTTAAGTAAGCCTTAATTCTTAACTATAATTTCACTGGCATGTAGGTTAATAACAAGGATGTAAAAGTTAAAAGTTTTCAATGTATTATACTTAGCCAAACCAAAACACACCTTTAAAAGTCCCCCTTTTTGTTCGTTCAGGCAATTTTTTAGAAGGCTCATTTTTCTTAATAACCTCTCGTTTACTTTCACGGGGAGGTCGAATTTTGATCTCTTCACTGTTCCGTGATTCATTAGAACCAGATCTTCGTCTACCAGGTTTTAAGTTGTTAGGTTCTACAGGACTGTCCCTGTTGCTGACTCTACCTCTAGGTGGTTTATCTCTTGTACGAGTCTTGATCAGTTCACTTAGTGTTATTTCTTCATCAGTCGAGCAATCAGAGTTCACAGTTGACCCTATTATTTAAGAAATTTGTTATTTGTAGATAATAGCTGCTTTTCCAATAATTTATAAAATTTAGGGAGAAAGTAAAGTATTAACAGGCCAGAAAATGCTTGACTAGAAAGGATAGAAATATTTAAGAATTTCACTTCTTCTAATTTTGAGCATAATGCAGTCAAGATAGGAAAAGCAACTTGAAGAGAAATTTTGAGGAATAGTTCTGTCACACAATTTTTCTAACTAAATAAAAACTCAATTTTTTCCAGTTAAATTTAGAAATAGAATTTTTTTTAAAAATAAATATGAACATTAATTATATTTTAAATAATTTTTAAATGGATAGGAAAATATATTAATTATAAGCATGTCTTTTGAATCAGAATAAAATTTAGCAAAATTCAGAACTGAAATATTTGATATTACTTTTATATGGAAAGGGAAAATTTGTATAAATGGATATTTTACAGTATTTTGATTTCAATCAAAAAGATTGATAGCCTACCTGAATAAGAGACAAACTGATGTTTAAAAAATCATTTGAATCTAATAAGAGTAATTAAAAGGATAAATTAACCACTTTAATTTTAAGTAAACACTTTTAATCTAATAAACAATTTGTAATTAAATTCTGACTTCAGATATTTTACAAAATCTTTAAACTGTTAAATCAGAAACCTCTAATTGAATCAAAAGTCGATTATTTTTCAACTAACATAACCTTTTAGAGCTCAACTCTTTTATCAAATAGTACTTGTTGTAAAATAAGTTTAACATTCATATATCTGAGAATTGGCTTCTATTTTTCACATTCACTCAAAAAACATTCATGAAAGAACACACACTCCAAATAAAAAGAAACAACATAATATGCATCAATAAAATAAAAGAAAGGAAATTATGATACATAAAACTAAATCATAGAAATTCACATGCATCACATAAATATCACAAATTCTATTTATTTGTAACTAAAAAACTTCAACACATAAAACTACTATTGTTAAAACCACTTACCAGCTTAATTCAAATAGAAAATTTTATTATTAAGAGGATTTTTTCCTTCTAATTCACCCTTATTTACAAATCATAACACAGCAACAACAAAATAATAATAAAAGCAAGTGAATTAAAAAAAAGGAGTGAAATAGGCTCTTAAGGAACTTACTTTTTCTTTCAAAATCTTAGAATCAATAATTTTAATATTTCTATATATATTTAATGTTATCAGAATATGAAACAGCAAAAATTCCAATAAAATTTTTAAAATTCTAGTAAATTTAAATAATTACAAAAATAATAACAAATGAAATAATTTCATTTAACCTCTGATTTAAAAATAATTTTAACAACACTTATTTAAAATAAACAGATTAGAAAGCAAATGGCATGCAGAAAATTGATTACTTTGTACTAAAGAATCTTTTAAATGCAAATGTTTTTAAATATTTACAATTATAATTAATTGTCTGATTTTAACAAATTTCTAACAGATGAATTAAATTCTAAAATTCATATAAAATCATTTTGAAAAGCTAAAAAGGAATTCACAATATGAGCATGTAGCAAATCAGTTTCTTAATTCTAATACTGTTGAGTTAAATTTGATGATAAATCTGATGTTCTTAGAATAAATGAAATTGAAATAATGATAATTGAATGAATAATATTTAATTCATTCTGACTGTAGAACTAATTTTAAATGCCTGGTATCAAGATTGATATTCAGATCAAAGGAAGAAGCAATGTAAATAAAGCTTAAATTTAAAAATTATAATTTAAGATGAGCATTTTTTTTTTACATACTATATAAAAACATTTTGAATATATTAAAGTTTGAACTATTGTTACTTTATTAAATGAAACAAAGAGGATGTATCAAATCACAACTTTGGTCAATTTAAAATATAAAATAAACATCAATTTAGGCTTAGCACACATGTGGGAAAACTACTAATAAAAACTCTAATGAGTGCACTAATAAAACTAATGAGACTATTTCTAATAAAACTAATAATTATTTCTCTAATGAGTGCAAATAATAATTTTAATTATTAAACTTTTATTATTAATCAATCCCTTTATAAGAAATTAAATAAGAATTTTTTATAATTAAATGACTGAAAATTACTTTAGATATGGACATGAGAATAGTTTAATATAATTTTAAATAAAAAATTTATAAAGTAAATATAAAGGTTATTCCACATTTTTTAAAAATTAAGATGGATGGAAACTTTATATAATTCAATTAAAAAATCTCAGCAGATACAAGTACTACTTAATACCTTTTGCAACAGATTTGGGCAATTGGTAAAAATTCCAATTTATATTGCATTATTTTTAAATAAATTATTTCCTTTCTACTAATCAGAATAAAATAATTTCAAATTTTACTCGCTAAAATCTCTGATTTGTTTTCTATAAAATAAATTAACACTAACACTTTGAAAATTTCGCATAAAGTATTAATAAGTCCCCGAATAAAAAAATGAATTCATAAGCAATATTAAAGTTTATGAATAAATTTTTCTTTTTTAATTATTTGCTAAAACAAAAATATATTTTACTACAAATGTTTCAAAATTAGAGCTCATATTTTCGAAAAAATAATTAACAAGGAAGTAACCCATATAGAAATGTAGCACTTATTATTTCTATATGGCAAATTCTACCAGAAAAGTGTTGCAAAAACAAAGAATATGAAACAAATTTTTTATTTTAAATTTTCAGCCTATTTTATATCTATAATGTTATATGGGATATCCATGGTTCCATCTGAGTATATTGGTCTTGCATGTAGTAAAAAGCAAAACATATATATCTGTATGCCATACAGTTTATAGTCGGAAAAAAAAAAAAGATTATAGAATTATATTTAAATTAATTATGAAAAATTGATTTAAAAATCAAACATATTTACAATAATGTAACCGATGTCACTATAAAGCTATTTTTTTTAGTTTTAAGATAATGCAAAATAATTTCTGTGCAGTGATTTGTTCAGAAACTGTGAAAGAAAAACCAAGTATTTCTTGACTCACTGAGCACAGAAGTAGAAAGCTCAATCGATCCTTCTAGGGGCTAAGGAACATATGTGTTGAATTTTATTTGTATCTGTCAATAAAATTCAGCACATATGTTCAGTGTGTACTTGTATACAGTTCAAACAAACAAATGGACATCCAATTATATATATATATATATATATATATATATATATATATATATATATATACAGATTAAGCACACCAAATAATTTTAAATGACATATAAATTACAATAAAGCTTAATTCAGATTACATTAGCAGTAATTTATGAAACTTACCTTTAGGTTTTTTTATATTGGAATCTTCTTTGCGAATCCTTAAACTCATTCGAACATTTTCTTCTAGCTTCTCATTTTCTATCTTTTCAACAATGTCATCAGCTACTTTTGCCTTCATGAGGACAGCCCTTTTGGGACCATCTTCAACACCCATACAAGCCTTAATAAGTTCAGCAGCATTTTCAGAGCACTTCCTTTTAAGAGGCTTTGAATAGACTAGAGATATTTCAAGCTGAGAATCCTCTACAGTAACTGCATTGTCGGATTCTGTGCTATCCACAACACCAATACTTTCATCACCCAGTGGACGGAATTTTTGCAAATCAACACTACATTTTTCATTGTGAGTGTCAGTATCATCTGGCAATAATATGACTTGGGAATCATTATACACTTCTTTCTTTGGAAGTTCAATAGATTGTTCTAATCTCATATCATCACATTCAAATTCACTGTTTTGAGAAATTTCCACACATTCTGATGTTTCCGCAACTCCCACCTCAACGTTACTTGCAATTATTACTTCATTTCCAATTTCACAAGCATTAACAGATCTGATTTCAACAGAATTATCAACACTAGTTTCAGAATTTATTGCTTCGGTATTTGATTTTGTTTCTGTATCAGATGACAGGGTAGGATTACAAACTGAACTGCTATCAGCTGCAACAGAGGACTCCAGTTTATTCGATATGTAATTTAAACTAGTTGTAATGGCACTATCATTAGTTTGTTCACTTTTCACTAAGCCATCTGATTCAGCTGAAGAGGTATTAGTCCTATTATTGCTTTCTGGAATTTCAGATTCACTATTAGAATTTTTAAGCACAGTGGATTCAGAATTTGTAGAGTTATTTTGTGCAGAATCTTCTGACCTTTCTGTTTCTTTATTAATAGCTAATATTGATTCGGTATTTATTTTTTGATCATTTCTTTCATCTGATATTGAAGATGCTTCATTTGTAACTATTTCAGAAGTAGTATCTGCAACAGATTTTTTAGAAATTGCATCTTTATCACAATTGCTATTTCCAGAATTAACAGTCTGCTCCGATGAAACACATTCAGAACTTTGCTGAGAAGGAACTTGAGTATTTAATACATTATTTGAAGATATTATGTTTTCACTTTCTAAAGAGTTAGTAATTGCAGAAGTTGTCGTAGTATCTGGAGATACAATGCTACTAAAGGTAGAAGAATCTGCAGAAATGGGATTAATGGAAATTGATTCATTTGCTGCAGAGTTTTTAGTTAAATGTTCTGAAGGAGATGTATCTTTTGTTGTACTATCAGCAGATGTAGAGCATTTGACACCAGATGAACTTGATGCTTTTAGTGTATTTTTGATGTTGTCAGCAGAATTTTTGTCTGGTAAATCAGCATTTTCCACATTTGTTAAATTTGAAAGACAACTAACAGTACTTATTTGCGTAGAGGTGTTTTCAACAACTGTTACTGGTTTTATTTCTTCTGTTACAAGTTTGGTAATATGACCTGCCACAGAAGATGAAGGGGTCGAAACAATTTGCACACCAGATGAGGTAGTGATGCCCCCTGAATTAGTTAAAACAGCTGTTGTGGTGCTCAAAGAATTACTTGAAACAAGTTTTATAGATGGAGATGTACCAGTCACAACAACAGATTTTACAACAACTCGGTTTCGCATATTTTGCGAACCACCTTGATTAGAACAAGAGAGACCAGGTGATACTTTTGACACAACTAAACGAACTGGAGAAGAAGAATGGGGATTTCCAGATGAAGGAGCATTTTGAGATGATCCAGATTTAGAGCCAATAATTTCTACAATGTTTGGGTTAGCTGTGGAACGGACAGATAGAGCAGAAGCACCACCAGGTAAAGTAACTAATTTTATGGGAACAGTTTTAGATGAATTAAGGGGAACAACCAAACTTGTAGGAGAGTTACTACTTTGCAAAGATCCTCTCTGACCTCCACCTTTGAATATTAGTTTAAATTTTTGGCTGCTTACTTCAGAAGGTAAATACTTTACAGGTGATAGTAAAGATGTCACAACTGGATTGCCTGAAGTACTTACCAAATGAACAGAATCAGAGCATGGTTCCTTTTTAATATCTATTTTAGCTGATAAGGATTTATTTTCTATGCCTACTAATGGTACTGGATCTTGCATTATTAATAGAGATGAAGTAGAATCTGAGCTTAACACAGTAGTGTTAGGTTCTGATTGATTTTCTTTAGGAAGTCCAGAACTTTTTGGAATATAATTTTCTGTTGATGAATTACAGGGTACTTTTTCTTCAGGTAATATTTCTTTAGTTGCTGTTGAATTAGTTGGCAAAGGCTGCTGCACATCAGGGGTAGCTGAAGAATTTAGAGGACTGCTCCGAGATACTAATAATGTAGGACCAATTGAACTAGAGCTCCCTTCACCTAAAACAAAAATCCGTGGTTAAATATTTTT
Organism: Argiope trifasciata; assembly: GCA_026543055.1. Taxonomy (NCBI): domain Eukaryota; kingdom Metazoa; phylum Arthropoda; class Arachnida; order Araneae; family Araneidae; genus Argiope; species Argiope trifasciata. The sequence goes on from JAPMOQ010050981.1 coordinate 4,246,087, forward strand.
AATGCAAATTAAATTCCTAAGTCATTAATCACAAAAAAAAAATTAAAAAAGAAAGCCCCTCCCCGTAATTATATGTTAAGTTAAACCAGATATTTCATCTTTTAAAATATATTAAAATGATATATTTATTTACCTTAGAAAATAATGCAATAAATTATAACAAGGCTTTCCCAGGTGCTTTGTTAGGTTGAAAATATTTCATAAGTTGAATTAAAAAATAAAATTTCTTTAACAAAGCCTTAAAATTAATCTCATTGAGTAAATATAAATATAACATTAGTAGTATTTACTACAAAATTAATACAGCATCATTACAATTATTTGTGCAAAATTTTCACAAGTGAAGCCAGAGTGTATTTTAAAGGAAAATATAGATGCTTAATTTCACTTTATTGTTTGCACTTGAAAGATAAAAAAATGTTCTGAACATACAGCAATGAATATTGGTAAAATATATCAGTTTTAAAGTTCAAAAAATTATTATTAATAAATAATGAAAAGGTTTATTTCTGACGTATGGTTTTTTAATCATGGGAAGGTATAAATGTTAAAATTGTATGTGTTTCTCTCTCACTCATTTAGATTATATTTTCTACTTTGTAAATTGTAAAAAAAAAAAAAAAAAAAAAAAAAAATGTTTGATAGATTTTGGTATTGCAATTTTTAACTGTAAGCTGACACCGAAACTCGGACAGTCACCTAATACAGATGGTTGTATTGTGTCTTAAGGCAAAAAACTCCATTAACCCTTTAACGGGCGGTGGTTTCACTGCGAAACCACCATTTTCAAAAATTTATTTCTAAACGCGCAGTGGTTCCCCAACGAAACCGAAGATTGAAAAATAATCTCTTATCTTTAATAATTGCCTGTAGATGTCAGCACATTACTTAATTTAGTTTTTACCTATCGAAAAATGCATCGTTTAAAATGCTGTTTTCGCATATTTTTTATCCGATTTTTTTTCGGCAAGTACATAGCAACAAAAAATCTAAATGTGCCCATAAATTTGTTGAATGTAGGCCCCTGTAGCACACAAATTTCTTTCAAATCAAACAACGAAAAAAAAGTTCACCAAACTTATATTTTTCTTAGGTGGTTTCGGAGAAATACCACCGCCCGTCTAGAGCATGCTAGAGCATGCGATGCGAGGTGCTAACTCTTTCAGCAACCACTTGAAGAAACTGATGTTTCTTCTTTCCTTTGCCTCTCTGTCTCAGTAAATCAAGAGGGGGATAATTTATATTGGTTTGACCATGTGTTTTGTGGGTGAGGAATCTGTTTATATTGAGGTAAGGATTATAGGGAGTTTGAAATTCTTCCATATCAGAAAAAAGGGAATAATGCGTCAAACCATACCTGATTTTGAAATTGAACCATCAGCAGAAATTTCAAACATGGGTAATTAGGAAATAAAGTCAATCAGAAAATTATTTGTGCATCCTTTTCTTGATTTTTGAATCTTATAATTTTTTTTTTCGTATTGCAAAAAAAAATTTTTCGCCTCTTTACCTTGGTTATCGAATCTTATAATTTTTTCATTTATAATTTTTTTTTCATGTTTTAGGGTTGTGTAGATAATTTTCATTGATAATATTGTATGTTTTTGTGTTTCTATGAATGAATAATGAATAATTGTGTTTCAAAGTAAATTCAAAAGTTTCATTATTTATCAGAAAAAAATGTCGTAGGTGCGCGGTGGTTTCACTGCGAAACCACCACCCACAGTGGGGTGTAATCCACTATAAATTTTTTTAAAGGTATTTTTATTCTCCTTAGACCCTATGCATGCAAATTAATTACATCCTTTTTAAAAATTCAGAAAATTTAAATTTGCGCGCGTTAAAAGGTTAAAAGAAAAAAAAGGGGGGGAAAAAAAGAAATTGCGAGGCAGTTGAACATATATAATTCAATAGCCTTTTGGTATTTATAAAAGTCTGGATATACTTCCAAGCTCAATACTTGGTACTGTATTTCTTTTTATCTCATATATTTCTCTATTTGTACATAACAATAAAAGTTTTTGATTTTTAAAAATCATATGGTAATAGCTCATGACAAGATATTAAATAATGACATTCACGGCAAAAGAATAAAGAAAACAGGATACAAAAATCCATTAACACTCCTCATATTTTTCAACCATCAGATTATCACCTGATTCGATCATTGCAGAGTAGTCAAAGCGAGAATAAATTTAAACCCATAAAAAAATATAAGCACCAAACATATAATTCAAATAGAAAATATTCCAAATTAATGCACATATATTAGAAGATAAAATATTTTTTCAAAAATTCTGATTTTCTTTTTAAGGTAGAGAAAATTTAAAAAAGATATAAGTAATATTACAAATAGAAAAAGATAATATAAACAAACAAACGAAATAAAGAATAAAGTTCACAGATACTTTTTAAAAATAACCAAAATTTCTGATAACATAACAGAAAAATATAATGAATATGTTTAAGCATTTTATATAAAACCTGAAATTACAAATTTCATCATTTCAGCAATAAAAATGTCAAAACGCAAATTCTGAAAGGTTCTTACAAGCAACATTCTTAACCATCTAATTAAATCTTTTTAAACACACAAAAATTGCCAATTTATAAGCTTTCATTCTGTTCAGAAATCCACCAACTTAGTTGCTTTTAGTTGTTTTTTTCTATTTACCATTTCTGCAACTATTAATTTCATCTATACTTATAATAAAGCTCAATGTGTGTGTGTGTGTGTGTTGGCGCTCTATAGGCTAGACCGTTGGACCTACAGTTACCAAATTCGGTACATGTATACCTTGGAGGTCGGGAATGTGCACCTCGGAGCCCTTTTTTCGAATTTTTAATTAAAATTTGATTTAATTAAAATCTAAGCGAAATTTCAACGTTTTTCCCCTATAACTTCCGAAAATATTATTGCACAAACATGATTTTCACATCCATTTAAAGATAAAAAAATTAGCTTTCTAATGGTATCAGTGTTTTAATGTATAACATAAGCCTCTATTTTTAACGAATTTTTAAAGAAATATTTTAACCATGTTTTTTGAGCACGTGACTGGATAAAATAAAATAAAACTGCCGGAAGTTCAAATAAAAAAACAACTATCATCGCAAATCAAATCTAAAGATATGCAACTTTTAGCACGTGACCGGATAAAATAAAAAATAAAAAACATGAAACGTGATATTTTCTAAAAAAACAAATGCAAAGCAAAGGTTTCTATGATTGTTTGCAATATCTATATCATTAATTCCATTAATCATCTTTATTTACACTAAACCTGATTGAATTGAGATAGGATATGCATTAAAATCTCGACTTAATGGCATATTTCTATAATCGTTTGCAATATCTGTATCATTAATTCAATAATTTTTTCCCTTTTTCGCTTTCTTTAAAAAACATATTTAATATTTTGGCAATATCACCGAAAAAAACGTTTTTAATATTTTGGTAGCATAATCGATAAATTATTAGAGCATTAAACTCAAAAAGTTTTTCCGAATAAAGTTACTGACTCTTTAACTACTAATAACTGAATCTTTTAACTTTAATTTCTTAAATTTTGGCTAATGAATATATGATTTAATTGAAAATTTTAGGACGCATTACTCACGGCGAACCAGCTGGTCGCCGAAGGCGGCTAGTATTTAATATAACAATAACAGCAAAATGCATAAATTTCACAATGATACAAAAGTGTATTTGTAAAGGGAAAAAAATCGTTCATAGATTTAAAAAATTAGTATATTAAAAATAAGAAAAAAAATTATTGTACCCTTAATAAATGGGATAATTCAAATTTAAATACTTAAATAAATTAATTTTTATAAAAATAATTATGCAACTTTTAAAAGACAAAAGTTTCCACATATATTATTTTTATATCCACATACCTTGACACTCCATTATTTAAGATATAACAGAAAAATCTCACTAACAAATTTCTGATAATACAATTGTGACAATACAATTTAATAAATTATTCATATTAAAAAATGTGATTTATAACATGTTTAAATTTATAAATTTATTAGTAAATTTTCATTCCATATTTATAAATTTTATTATATTTTCATTTCACCTTTAGGATGAATCTGATGTGAATTTTATATTTCCTTGCACTTTTGTAAGTTTCAAAATTGCAGGATTCTTTAAAAACATTGTAAAATACGGAACATTAAGATAATTTCTTTCTTTAAAACTGAAATGAAAACTATTTCATTAACTTTAATCAATTTTCAAAACTGACTTTTCATCCTAAATTTACCATTTTAGGAACTAAAATAAGATTAAAATGGGGGAAAAAAAAGAATATTGATATTTATGGGCATTCTTAATACTTTCAAAGGCAGTATCAGGCCCAATATGTCACTTTTTTCACAATTTTTTTTAAAGTTAAAATATTCCTTTTTAAAAGCTCTATAAAATTTCCTAACATTCCTGAAACCTTTTTAGTGCCAATAGAATGATTTGGAAGCATCCCTTTTCATCACAAAAAATTGCTCGAACCAGGTGTTCATCTCAAGAAAATAATCGCAATTTTGTCCCAATAAGCCTTATCTTCCCACTCAAAATACTTGTTTTGTGTGTTTCTTTCATTGTCAAGAACTTCAGCAGTCTCTAAAAGAATCTTTTACTAGGTAAAAATGCCTTCAAATTATCAGTTGAAAATGTGTCAGTGTGAATATGTGACCGCACACCTAGGTATTTGCTTTCTTATGGATAGGGTCTGACATTTTTCAGTAAAATGCAATAAAAAATGTGTATTGTAAATGATGTTGTTGTACAATTGCTAAAATCTTAGCAACAATATTCAAGTGTAAAGCCTGCAATGTAGTGATATATATTCAAACATCAAAAATGCCCTATTACTTGCATAACATTTCCAATTCATTATTATATCAAAAACATTGAAAAAGGAGGAAAAAGTGTACAATTTTTCTCCACATTTCTAAAAATCTATATGTTACATGCTTTTATTATTATCTTATAACAATATTGCTTTCATAAAATTATACATATGTATTCATAATATTTAGGAGAAATGCAAATTTAAATAATATAAAAAGTTATGATTCAATTTGTTTCTTATATTCTTGTCAGTCATTGAACAAAAAATCAGGTGAGAAATTTTATAACACTAAAAAGATAAGTAAATAATAATAAGAGAAACCTACCTCCTGCAGTCACTGCTTTAGGCTCACATTTTTGTGATACAGAGGCTTTTTCCTCTTGAGATATTTCAATGGTGTTCTTTGTTTCTGAGGAGCAGACAGAACTTTTATCTCCGGATTCCTCAGATTTTGAAGTATTATTTGAAACTGAAGCATCATTATGTGGAGGACCTGGTGTACTAGTTGGAATTTCAGCCAGTTGCATGCATCTTTTTCGCTCCTCATCAATTGAATCCATGCTGGATTCTTCACTTGCATTAGCTGAGGAATTAGGAGCTGGACTTGCTTTAGCACTCGATTGTTTCTCTTTTATTACAGTATCCACATGATTCACCAACTTTTCTTTAGAATCAACATTGCAAGGTAAAGTATGAGCTGGGAAACTTTCAGAATGTGACATCGCACCAGTTGAGTTAGCAACACTAGTGCTTGGAGAGGATTTGCCTTCACAGAAGGTGATGCCACTGGTATCATGCATCATTAATACACTTCGGACCGGCACAAACTGGTTACCAGAAGATGATACAAGAGAAGAAACAGAATTTACTTCAGCAACACATCCTGATTTTGCCAAAACATTTGGCACAGCCGGTGAAGATTGCTGAGAAGGCACTTCAATCACATGGGGTTGGATTGGTAAAGTATCGGCACTGATTATCTGCGCAATTGGTGATTTTTTCATTTCAACTATACACATATTTTTATCAGACATATCCACAACTTCGCTGTCTTTCTTAGGTACTGGAGTTAGACATGAAGCTGATGAATCACAAGATTCAGAATGATTAGAAAACAACGAATTTTTGCACTTATCACCATCATTATGAGACAGCAAAGGCATTGATGAATGTGATGATAAAATTTTTACATTTTCACAAGGTTCATTTTGCAAACTTTCTTTCCTATTGGCAGTAGCATTTTTATTTACATCCACACTTTTTTGTACTTCGTTTACAGTAGTATCCTCTTTAGAAGAAGACGCAGTTTCACAAACAGATGTATCTTTTTGTACATGTTCATCTCTATTTACACTGTGTAAATTTTCTGTTACATTATTATTGTTATGAGTATTGCACTGATGATTATTTTGAAGTTTTTGGCTATCTGTAGAACTAGATACATTACCTAAAGGATTAGCCACAACTCCTTCAGGTTTAGGAAGTCTATTTGCATCCGTAGAATCACTTACTTGCTTTTGAACACTGAAATTTGAGGCAGTTTCATTTGCATTGCAAGTAGGTGAAGAGGCTGAGCGTGAACTCAGAGGCACAGTGGGTTCTATCTTTTTTAAACTACTGGCAGATTGCGATTGAGTCTGATCACTAGGAGAGTTGGTTTTCTGTACAATGTTTTTACTATCAGCCGGTGCACTGGGTGAATGAGGTAGATAATTATTTTGCATAAGAGGTGATTTTCTGGAACCTAGGAAAAAAATATTTAAAATTCAGTAAAGATACCATCTAAATATAAAAAATAACAGTAATACAGGTAAAAAAACATTAAAGCTTTAAGATTAACAATTTAATTCATAAAACATTTAAATTTTTTTTAAATGCTGGAAAATAAATTATATCTTTTTTTTATTTCTTAATTAGATGTAGATTTAAATTACATGATTAAAAGCTTACAATGACAACAATATCAAATACAATAAAATTTATAAAAGAAAATGTGTTTTTCCCATATTCTTTAAAATAATTTGTCAATTTTATTTCATTCTCGAAAAAAAATCAAGTAAAGGAAATTGTTATTATATGTATAAAAAATGTTACACAATTTTTAAACTTTATGAAATATTAGCCATCTTCTTTGGTTTGCTAAAAATAATGACCTTTGTTTAATTTTGATCTAATTGCTTACACAAATTTAATTATTTCAAAGCTTTAAAAAGTCTTTTTTTAAGCAGCAAGTCACAATAAAATATCAAATGTGTGCCATGTCAACAATTTTATTAAAAGCTTATTACTCTAGTGATTTTGCACCATTTATTTCATTTTGAATTTCATGGTATTAAATTTTTCTTTCTTACTTTGCAAGTAAACTGTACAGATAATAAATAATTTTTTTCTGAGTTAGAAGTAATATATTATTCCTATGGACACTTCCGAGATTAGTAACAACAACACTTATTCCGAGCACTCTATAGCAGTAACTAAAATGAAAATTGATTTTTAAAAATTTTAGGTAGACAACTGAAAGGAGTGCTAAAATATTCCACAATAAATGTTGCATTACGTAAGGAGGTCATATGGAAGTTATCAGTTCCATAACAAGATTACAGATAACTTAGGGTTAAAATTGTTTAGTGGTGCTATATTGTTCAATACATGCTAGTAATAATTAAATTACAATACTTCATGATTTTAATGAGAGTATAAAGCAAGGGAAAAAATACACCAGTTTAAGACTATTCTTAATAATAGAACATTAATGAATGCTTATATTTACACACTAAAATACACAATATTTACACTACTTTTTACTTTTAAATTTGAAATATATACTTTTAAATAACTTTTATTTTTAATCAACAACTACTTTTTAATAAACAATTAAAACAAATTTCACAACAGATTAATTTTCATTAGATGTATGTAATTCAGTGCATTTTCATCAGCAAAGTTACTGTTCAGATAAAAGTTCTACTATTATAATTAATTAGTCTTAAATGTATGATACAGTCAGTGGAATAAATAACCTTATGAGCTCTGAGGGGCTGGGGAAGGATGATTTATATGAGTATAAATTTTAATAACAGAACAAACAATGGTAAAATATAATCACTAATTATCCCAAAATATGTTTTATTTAAGCAATTTTTTTTTTGAAAATATTATAAGTTATCGGAAATCAAATAAAATGATGCAGCAATTGAATATTATAATGTGATAAATGAGGGTTTAAAATGATTGATTAATCAATCAATAATATCAATATGAATTCTAAACAAATAAAAAAAAAGTAATTTTCTTTTTAAACCTATGTTCTAGAGGTGTGGGGATCTTTATTTAACAACTAAATAACTAAATTTTTTATTTTAAGTAGGGCAAGCTATTTTGAAAGCTTTATCATTTATTTCTCTTTTTATAATTTTAAACAATTCAAAAAGTACTTTACTGAGAAGTCAATATAATCACAAATTTGATATAATTTGCATAGCATCCAAAATAACTTTAATTCTGATAAGATTTTTTTTTTTTTAATTCGTTGTCATTCCTTTTTACCTACTTTTATACTCTACAACAAAATTTAGCAACTCTAGAAAAGGATATGATGTATTTTATTTAAGAAGTCATTTTATGTCATAAAATATTTCTCTATATATCAGGTTAAAAATATTATAAGTAGGGGAACATGTCACAGAAATAGGGAATTAAAAGTCATTAACCAAATTATGAAAATTAAGACATAAATATATATTACTATTAGAAATCAGAAAAATGACTCTCACACACTTTACAAAACAAATATAATATAAATGAATATCTGAACTATAATTATACACTTTTCTTTAATTTTCAATGATAAATTGATTTTCCTCCTCTGTCTTTTAACAGTTAAATCAAAGCAATACAATTACATTGATTAAAAAACAAGCACAAGATTAAAATTTTTGTCGATTTAAAATTCTTCATTACATGGAAGGTCACGTATAATTTTTTAAACAACAATTTATATATTTCAATGTATAAAATGACTTTTAATAACAGATAACTATATTTTCTTTTACAAATCTCTATTTTGTACCAGTTAAATTTTTACATAAAAAGGCAACATTTTAACATGATTTTTGAATAGTGACTTTCTTATTTCTATCTTCTCAACAATATTTAACTCAACTTTATAAGAATAAAGTTTATGAGAATTAAGAGTAGAAATGTAAAATGAAAACTACTAGATAATTTATCTCTAGACTAAATGAAATAATACAATGGCACAGACATTTGTCAAAACATAATGCATGTATTATGTCTTGACAAATAAAGATAGATCTTAAAAATCAGATTTTTATCCCTTTATTATTTCTAAATGAATCAAAATAAATTAAAATTATAAAAAATTAGATTAATTATTTAATATTTTAGAATAAATCTTTTAAAAATAATTTCAGCTAGCAACTGGGAAAATTTTAATTCACCAAACTTTAACATTAATAAGCAAGAAAATATTACATACTAGCCGCTGTTGGCGACCAGCTGGTTCGCCATGAGTAATGCGTTCTAAAATTTTCAATTAAATCACATATTCATTGGTCAAAATCTAAGAAATAGTTAAAGTTAAAAGACTCAGTTATTAGTAGTTAAAGAGTCGGTAACTTTATTCGTAAAAACTTCTTGAGTTTAATGCTCTAACAGTTTATCGATTGTTCTTCCAAAATATTAAAAATGTTTTTTTCGGTGATATTGCCAAAATGTTAAATATGTTTTTTTTTTAAAGAAAGCGAAAAAGGGAAAAAATTATTGAATTAATGATAAAGATATTGCAAATGATTATAGAAATTAAGTCGGGATTTCACTGCATATCCTGTCTAAATTCAATCAAGTTTATTTCAAATAAAGATAATTTATCTAATTAATGATATAGATATTGAAAACGATCATAGAATCCTTTGCCTTGAATTTATTTTTTTAGAAGATATCACATTTTATATTTGTGTTATTTTATCCAGTCACGTGCTGATAGATGCATATCTTTAGATTTGATTTGCGATGATCGTTGTTGTTTTTTTATTTCAACTTCCGGCATTGTTTTATTTTATTTTATCCAGTCACGTGTTCAAAAAAACATGGTTAAAATATTTCTTTAAAAATTCGTTAAAAATAGAAGCTTGAGTTATACATTAAAACACTGATACCATTAGAAAGCTAATTTTTTTATCTTTAAATTGATGTTAAAATCATGTTTGTCCGATAATATTTTCAGAAGTTATAGCGGAAAAACGTCGAAATTTCGTTTAAATTTTAATTAATTCAAATTCTAATTAAAAATTTGAAAAAAGGGCTCCGAGGTGCACATTCCCGACCTCCAAGGTATACATGTACCAAATTTGGTAGCTGTAGGTCCAACGGTCTGGTCTGTAGAGCGGCAACACACACACACACATTGAGCTTTATTATAAATATAGATAAGATTATTATAAAATATAATTAAAAACAATTATTCAATGAATTTTAATAAGATACAGTTACTTCTATAATGCGACTTTTTTATATGCAAATATCTCGAACGAAAAGGCAATATCTCAGTATAGTCCAAATAATAGTGACTATAAATAAGTTTAAAACTATTTGAATCCACTTAGCTATTGTCATTTATACAAAAAAAAAAAAAAAAAGTTCCCCCAAAAAGTTTGATAAAAAATAAAATACCTAATATTATGAAAGAAAGGCCTTAAACATTTGTACATCATATTTATATCAAAGAATTCATATCATTTCTCAATACTTCACCCATTTTTTTCACAATCACTAATATTGCTAAATATTTATTAGAAGGAAAAAAATAGTAATAAGAGAAATATTTAACTTACTTGATAATGTGTCATCTACTGTATTTGCAGATGGAACTGAAATTTCACAAGATTTCTCCTCACTTGGATTAGTTATTTTATCCACTACTGCACCTTCTGTCCTTTCAACAGGCAAAGTAATACTTGTATTTGAGCTCACCTCCATTTCAGCAATCGGTGATGCATTAACAGGCAATGCTTCAGTTTCAGAAACTGCAGCTACCTGCAAAGGCAGTGGTGATTTTGAACCAGCAAATGAATGCAAAGTAACACTCTCCCCAGTTGAACAAGAAGTCAAAGTCATTACTTCAGATTTACAAGAATCTCGTGGAGTAAGACCAAAAATATTGGAGGACTTGCGCTGGACAATGGGATTATTAACTGATGTTCCAGAAAGGTACGTTTCATATGAAGAAATACGACTTGATGATACTTTTTCAGTCATTTCTACTATACCTCCACCAGACATGGATATATTTTTTACATTTTGATTCCATAATTCATCTTTGATTTTTTTGAAATCTTTGCTATTATTTCCCCGCACTCTTTTATCTACCGAATCCATACCTCGCCCACTTACTGACAATGATAAAGTTGAAATATCTCCTGTCCTTGTAGCCCTTGGTGAACGAATTTTCTTCTGACTTGCTTTAGAGGATGCTTCAATGGTAGAATGATCTTCTTTGCTAATAGTATGCCTTGACTTAGAATCATCTTTTCTGGGGCTTACAACAACTGCAGAGTTAGGACCACGTAAAGAGATATGTAAAGGAGGCACTCGAGGTTCGGGAACAGAAGAAGTAGATGTTGTAGTCATATTCTTTTTCAAACCAGGAATACTTACAACTGCAACATCTATCTTTTGATTGAATGGAACATTAGATTCTTTCAGGCGCTTATCCTTCACTTCACTTTCTTTCGATTCCCTAATAGTTTTAGAATCCAATTTCAACCTAAGTTTTATCTTTTCCCCAGGCACAGAAGAAGTCACAGAAGCTGTTGGTATGCAGTCAGCTTTAGATGAAGTTTCTGCTTTTTTAGCATCCTTCCCTGATTCAGTTGTTAAGCAATCAGTAGATGATTGAGAAACATCAGTAATGGATTTACTGATACCTGAGTCAGTATCTGATGAAAGGTTGTTATCTTTACCTCCGTCAGAGAGACTCCTTTCCGAATGGCTTTTTTCTGACGATTCAACTTCAAAATCGGGGAAGGGAGGAAGAGAACTAATAGATTCCTCTTCCTCCTCTTCATCACTAGGCATTGGTTCTAACTGTCCAGTGAAAGGATTAATTAAATGCTTTGTTTTTCCATCTGTTGAAGATGGAGGGGATGGGAAGGGATTTGAATCAGGTGTTGATGTGCTTGGAGTAGATGGTGTACTAGATTTCTCTGCTTTTGAAACAGGAACATCCTTATTTGATTTTTCCATTACTTTCACCAAAGTGGGATCTCTTCCAGCAAACAATGGCCTAGTTGAATTCATAGGTATTGTTCGTGGAGCTGACATGCCATATGACTGAATGCCTCCAGCCTGAGTTCTGGACAAATGAGGTGCATCAATAGGAATATGAGTATGGAGAGGAAGATTACCCGTGTGTACCTGAGGCTGACCTTGTGCCTGTGGATGGATATTTGGCACTGTACGAGGCCCTTGGGTCTGACGAAATGCAGAGAGTGTTTGATGACCAATAGGCCGAGTTGTTGACACCATGGGCTGCCCTTGAACTTGTGATTGCAATGATACAGGTAGTAATCCCTGTGTGCCAGTATGAATATTAGATGCATGTGGTTTGACATTAGTGGAAACTGGAGGCTGTCCTTGGGCCAAAGGATGAATGCTGGTAAGTTGAGTATTAGGAGTTGAGTTACTTAGAGGCACATTAAGAGGTTGATTTAGAACACTAAGGGGATCAAATCCTCCAGGTGATCTAACACCAGGGTGAGACTGATAAGAAGGTGGAGATGGTGACGTAGAGAAACTTGGAGAGGCTACATCATCATCCGTAATCTTATCCTTCTTCTTACGAGGCTTCCTCTTACTTTTTGCAGCTTGGTTAGAGGCTGGTGATGGAGGAGGCATTAATTTATTATTTTGCTGCAAATTAGATGTTTCACTTTGAAGCAAATTTACAAGTAAAGGACTGGACAGAGCAACATTTGCTTTTGCTGTGGTAGCTATTGCATTAGGAGGAGGTGTTCTAGAAACAACACTATTAAAAGCAGAATTTGTTATAGTCCTTGGAACTTTAATGGCTGAACTAGACACTTTAGATGGAATAGACAATGCTGAGGAAGCATTGCATGAAGAATTCAGGATTGTGTTTGTAATTTGTGAAGTGGAAGAAGTGAAAGAAATACGAGGGCTTCCCCCTTGCACATGAAGAACAGGTTGGTACTGAGGACTTGTAGAACTGTTTTTTGTGTTCATAGCATGTGTCATACTAGCAAAAGGAAATGGACCAAATCCTGAAGGTGGTTTAACAGAAACATTAGGGGAAACACGTGAAGAACCAGGCAGTGTAGCAGTAGTAGTGGTCACAATAGATGCAGGGGGGAATGGGATAGGTTCAGTACTTGAAGGAGCTATTACGTTAGGTGAACGGAAACTAACTGAAGATTCAGGTTTTGGAGAAGATGTTTTCTCCAACCTTACATTGGGATTTATAACAGCAGCAGCAGACGGGGCTCCTCCAACAATATGTCCAAGGAACTGACTAATATTTTTATGAGCTGGTTCAGCCGTACTAGGTCCAGGCACAGGTTCTGCATTTGGTAAATTGAATGATATACTTGCAGCATCTCCTTGCTCATCAGTAGTCTTCCTCAAAACAATTTCTTGAGGTTCACTATACTGACTGGCTAGTGTCAAAGTGATAACCTGTAAGAATAAGTATATAAGAACATAATTAGAAAAAACAACATTATGTTCATGTAATAATAAAAAATCACTTAGAATTATTTACAAATTTCATGTTGACATCAAATAATATGAACACTTTTATTTATATAAGTTTTCCCATTCAGAAAACTTTGGCTCAAATTACATTTGATGTCATAAAAAAAGCGGCATAAATAATTAAACACTACATACATTTCATTAATTATTCTGAAAAAAATTAAAAATTACTATTCGATTTATTACAATTTCAACAACGCAGGAAATGGACTATAAGAAAAACTTAAATTATAATTTAATTTATTTAAAAAATTTAAGATAGCTAACAATCACTGAACTGCAAATTTACTACAATTTTGCTTATTACCTCTAAATAATACTAAAAATTGTAAAAATTTACAGAAATTTCAAGTTAAAATTTTTCAAAATTATCGAAATTATAGATATCTTGATAAATTTAATGCATCTATACATACATCTATTACATTTTAGCTAAATTTATTTTCAAGCATATACCACCAAAAGATTTATGTCAAAAGTTAGGATTCTTACACTAAGCAACTTCATTTAAAAGACAGATAAGTCTACATCTTTGCAAAGTATCTTATTAAACATAGAAGTTTTATGGCAAGTCATGCTTTTTAAGTTTTAGTACCTTCAGTAAATAATATATGCCATATAAAATAGTTCCCTATAAAATGCTTAGTCATTAAATTTTGCTCGTAACTTTTTTCACCCAATCAAAACAAATAAAAAAAATATAAATTCTATGATTTTCAAGCAATATCAAGATATCTGAGTAGATAGAGGAACAATGCTAATATAGCAACGTTCAATGCATGATCTCATTCTGTTATGTTTTCACCTAATGAATCACACTCTTCTTTAAATATCCTATCTCACAATTTTCATACTTTTTAATACATCAATATTTTATATTTCATCATATCAACCTTGAAAATTACAAAATAAATATTGAAATGATTTCACTTATTAGGTCAATTTAATTAATAAACAATTTTTATTTTCAAATAAAAATAATAATCAAGTACTGATTAAATATATTTCTAAATTAAGTAACATTTATACGTAAATTTAAATGTTATAAAATAAAAAAAGAAAGAATTACTTGGTCCCCTTCAATCTGAACTGAAAGAATTCCAAGGTCTCTTAAAACTCTGTCCCCTCTTTCAGCTAACTGTCTTAGACGCTGGGCAGCTTCCAAAGGGATGTTAAAAGTTACTCGGACACTATTCCACGGCTCAACTTTGGTTACTTTGATAGGATTTTCCTCTGTAAAAAAGTGCAAAATGAAACAAAAATTATTATTATTATTACCATATATTTACTTGAATCGATAAAGTTTATTAACAAGGCTTGTAATTATTCATTTTTAAAAACAGCTTATTTATAGGAAGAAACAAAAGAATCTTATTATGTAAAAATTATTGAATATATCAATATTGACTATTTTTGAAATATAAATGCTATTTTTGGGTTTTAACAAATTGCATTCATAAAATTCATATAATTTCAAAGCTACATATCAATAAAGCTGCATTGTAAAAATATTAAATATAACATCAAATTGCAATTTTTGCAATAGAAAAATATCTAAATTGTGAAGTGATTATTAATAAGGTAAAATACCACTTAGTTCAACAATGTTCTTCCAAAACTGAGTATCAAATAAGACATACAATAAATACTCCACAACATTCCACATATTTTCCCGTGTATTAATTGATCACTGATCTTTCCAAATAAAAATGTTTATTTGAATAAAAATTTTAGAAATTATTTATGTACTCTTGATGAAAATGAAGGATTAATAAATTAAATATATTTCTGTCCAAATAGCAAGAATAGAAACAATAACTCAAAAAGATTTTTTTCCCCCCATAAAACAAGAGAGCAGCGGCCTTTGAATGAAAGTGAGATAAAGAATGAATCCATTTTCTGTGCTTAAAAATGGGGTGGTCATACTGTGGTGCAGGTGCTTCTAAATTGAAATGATTGCATTAGTCCCATGAATCAATCATTTGTGTACCCATGGATGTTTATGAACACAGACCAGTCTTAATCAGTTTTTCTCTTGCTTCTTGATTTTTTGTTTTGTTTATTTTAATTACTTTTTTTATTGGTTATCATACTCTCAGAGTGGAAAAGCAGGCAAATAAGTAAATGCAATTTTAAAACAATTTTAAAGGATACAGCAATTCTGCAGCTTTTGAGATGTACAAGATATCATTGTCACTAATAATATAACATGTATCTTAGGAACGCAAGTAAAGACAATCTATAGCCACAAAGGACAAAATAAGGTATACATAGCAGATAATGTAAATGGCATGTACATATATGATCCATATTTGTAAAAATATACATTGAAATAATTGCACATGGAAAACATTTCTATGTAAATTTTCTCAAATTAATTTAACTCCTAATTAATTTTAAATAACTAAAAATACAAGTTAAACACTTTTCCTAAAATATGCACAAATAAACTTCAATGAATTTTAAAACCAAATGCTTAAAACTTACATACACATATACAGTAACTATTTGTCTTCAAAAAAAAAAAAAAAAAAAAAAAAAAGATAATAGAGGAGAAACTGCGATTAAACTGAAAAGATTTACACGTATTCAGTTATTATTGAAATAATTAATGAAAAAAGGTTAAATTTGGAATGGCCTTTGTATAATACACTATAAAACAACTATTAACAAATAAAACTGATAAGGAAACACAATTATTTTCTTTTAGTTAAAAATAATAATTTTATTAATTTTTAACTTCAATATAGGATAGCCCATGCTTTTACAGATAATAAATTAATGGATAAAAAAAAATTGACATATTTTAATCGTAATAAATAAAAAATAAATTTCAATATTAAAATTCAGAAAGAATAAAAAATTCCATTCATGACTGATTAATAATATGTTTACATTATTATATTTGTTCAGAGGTTTTTCTGAAGAAATTTTATTTTTGAAGAGAAAATAAAGATTTTCTTCTTTCTCTTATGAGAAAGAAATATTATAAAGGAAACTAATATAGATAAATGATTCACATTACCATCTGAAATGAGGTTTTGTAATTTATTGATAAGAAGCTGGAGTTTGAAAGGGAATGTGGGGTCTCTAATATCTCCCTCACATGTGAGGACTGTAGTTGCTAAGTCCTCCCCTTCCATATCTGAAATACAAATATAATATTATTAAAAAAAGTTCATTAACACATCAGATATGAGGCAAGAATTAAAATTCGATCAGTGAAATTTTAAAGAACGGAGCTTCAAAACAATTTTTTTTTAATGTTTAGAACCAGAATTTTTGGATTGTTTAGAAAAGGCTCTATTGACTACTTTTTAAATGGTTAGAAATATTAACTTAGCATGATAGATCTATAGTTATGAATTTACTAATAAAGGGCTGAATATAAAAATACTGAAACTAAACACAGCATTTATAAATGAACAAATGTAGGAAGATCTAGGATATGTTTTTGGACAATGATTATTCTTTTTATCCCTTTTAAATAAATAAATACTTTTATAAGGGGAATATGCAATTGAAGAGAAAAATAGCAAATAGCTTCAATAGAAATAATACAGCATTTCATTTGCAGAATATTTCAATATGTTGATATAAATCTGCAGATAGACCAAACAAATAAAAAGCAACAGTATCTCAATTAAGTCAGAGATTTATAATCTTTTCCACCAAATCAAAGAGCCCTTATTTACAGGATATTTTTTCTTATTAATATGATTTTAAAACTAATTAAATGAAAGCTTGTGTAAAATCATTGTCTCCCCCTTTCAAAAAATAATTCTGAAATCATATTCACTTCTAATACGATATACTCGTATACATATAATGATCAATAATCTAATAAAAAAAGGACAGAAGCTATATTCATAGATTTAAACCATTAAGAGTTTTTACTTACAAGGGGGATGTGATTTTATTAAACATTTATCAAAATATGAACTGAATTTACATAAATAAAATATTTCCAGAATAAAAAAAGTCAATTTTCATCAAATGCAAATCATTTCAAAAGATTTATATATTTCATATTGTTTTATATAATCACACCAATATCAAAGAGATATTTGGCAATGCAAAATACTTGTAAACAAGATCAAAGCAGTATAAGAAGAGAAATGAACTCTAAAAATGCTTTTTATGAATTAACTTTATTACTCGCTTGCCAATATTTATGGAAAAAATTCAATTTTAATCAAATATATTTAATTTTTTATTCAATTCTTAACACAATCACTGTCACTACTCCTCCCCTGATATCAGGACTATCTATTTAATTAGATGACCCCTTCTTTGCTATCTTTTAATTGTTGTAGAGAAAATGTCATCTAATAACATAGATGGTTTGATACAATTACATATTATTTGTAATGCATAGGCACGTTTGCAGCAGTCAAAGTGTTAAAAACCATATTCTAAATTATTGTGGCAAATTAAGTAGGAGTTTAAAATGTGAATGTACTGACTAACACCTTTAAAATACATACTAAAGATATTATTAATATATTTTAAAACCTCCAAGGAATTCAGTTTTTTCACAAAAGAAACAAATAATCATTTATAATGAAAAAAGAAGAAACTCTTTCTCTTCTCAGCTCCACTCACAATCATACTAATTGAGTTATCCAGTTTTATTTAAAACCTTGCAATTAAAGTTTTTTTCAAAGTCACATGATTATGATAGTATATAAACATATATAATTCTAATAAAACTAAAGAATATTAAAAAGGAGTTTGCTAAAAATAAAAGAAAATCAAAACCGACCAGCAATTTTTTATTAAAATTCTTATAGCCTCACCCAATTTACAACAAAAGATCAATATAAAACTATATACAAATAAAATTTCAACATTTAAGTAATATAAATTTATATTTTCGAATAAAGCAAAGTCAATCTTTTTCAATTGTAAAAATGGAAAACTTAAAATATATAATATCCAAAGGATATCAGAAAATACTATACAAGTAGACATTTAAAAAAAAGGCAAGAGAAGTTATTCAAAGATTTGATCAGATTTTAAAGATTTGTTCAGACCAAATCTAACAGAAGTAAAGCAATATTCAATAGATAAATTGTAACAGTAATATAGTAAATCATATCTTAGAGGAGATTTGTGAGTAATAACATAATTATAAAATAGTTAAGAATTATAGGAAATAAAAGGAGCAATGAAATAAGACAGATAACATTGAAATTAAGTTTAATAGGTAAAATCAAATTTTCAAGAATCTAGAAACTGCTTTTCTTGGTTAGATTTTCATACTGAAATTTAAATGTTACTATAAAACTTTTTTTAAAGTTACATTTTGATAAGCAAAAAATTTACTTCATATACCTCATTTTTCTTCCCATACAACTAAGTGTGGCATAATCAAATCACAATGAAATAATATAAAATGCATTTTTGGGGAGGGGGAATACTGAAGAAATTCTTCCGAAGAAAGCAAGCCTCTGAATTGTTTATTTCATCATCTGAAATTAGGCATATTACTTAATTTTTAATCTGAATTTATAAAAGTAATAAAGAGGAAATATAAAGACAAAGCAATATAATGGATCTTAAAAATAGAATTGATTGAATAGACCACTATTCATTTTCTTTATTTAAATATATATATATATATTGTTCAATTTAACAATTACAATATCTAGAATATTCAGTATTTTTTTCTTTTAAAACTTCCATTTTTTCTTATTTAATCAAGACAGTAATATATATTATTTAAAAACTTTTTGTTTCATATCTTTAACAAAATGCTTATAAAAAATCAGTAATTTGAATATATATATATATATATATATATATATATATATATATATATATATATTCCAGCTTTAATTCATTTTTCATTGCAATCTATGCACACATAAGATTATAGCAATAAAAAAAAGTTATTATCTTCCTTTAAATACATTTTTAACTTTGAAAGTTGATGACAATTATCATTAATTTTCTTTGATATATAATACACAAAATTATACATAGCATCCTTAAAAGAAATGATTGAATAAGTTAAGCAGCATTCATGCAGAAATTTTGAAATACATATTCTCTTATTTAAGGGAAGGATGTGAAAAAGTTTTAAATTGATATCAGTGAGAATATATATTTCTCCAAATCTAACTGCGAAGATCTTATGTATATGTGAATGTGGGAAGATCTTAAATGTATATTTATTAGAAAGTGTAGAATTTTATATTTTTTATAAATAATTTTTAAAATCTGTACGAGCTAATTAATATCTTAGCAGTTTAAATATTTTCAAAATGTAAAAAGCAAGTAACAGAATTATTTAATTTTAAAAAAAAATTTATTAAGAAAGGAAAAAAACATTCCTTCAATAACAGCTTGGAGGGCAAAAATAAAATAGAACTTATCATGAATGACAATTCTACATTAGCAAAAATTATACAAAACAATAAAAATTACTTAATATTTAAATAAATGACATTCAAAACATAGTGTATTTAAAGTTATTACAATCAATAAAAAAAAATAAAACTTGTCCAGTTTAAAAACTTAAGTCTGAGAATTTAACTCTAAACATTAATGATCACAGATATTCAACAGTACTTACATATAAATGTTTAATAACACAATATTCCCAGCATCAAATACTTTGTAAAAAAATTTGAACTTGAATCAAGTTCAGCAAACTAAATAAACTAAAGGAATTATAAAGTTAACAGTGGTAAATAAATTCCAGTTAATTATAACCCTTCATACAAATACCATGAATTTGAAAATAATCTAGCCTATATTATGTTTATCTGGTTTTGATAATTTTTTCTCTATAAGTCGTGCAATCATATGTTCAATAATAATAAGCGACAATGAGAACGTACACAAGTGTTCTGTAAGAAAATTTCAAATGCATTTAAAATTACTAATGCCATGTAGATTGCATACACATGTAATAAACCTTGCAACTAATGAGATTTATTACATAACATTCCCCTTAGAAAAACTGTTTAACACATAAATAAATTTAAAAAAATACTATTAATGTACACAATTTTCAAATTTCAACCTTTAACAATTTTCACTAAAGAAATACAAATAAAGAAAGAAATCTATCACGAAATATGTATATTATATACTTTTGAGTTTCATTTTCAAACTTCATACAACTTTAGAATGAAGACAGTAAAAGTACATTAATTAAATATTCTTGAAAACTGTCTAACAAATAAAACTATTACTAAATAAGATTAATTCAAAAACAAACAAAAAATATCAAGTAGAAAGTGTGATAAATAAAAAAAATAGAGTTACAATAAATCAAAATTGAAATGAAGCAAAAAAATAAATTAACTTATTTTCATACACAAATGCAATAATAATGTTTAAAAAAATCCAATTTGATTTTAAATTTAAAAATAGGAGTAAATATACAAAACAATGACCAAAAATAAGGAAATTCTATTTCTAAAAGTTTAAATAAATGCTTTGAAACAATCATTATATTAGAAAAATACGATATCAATTGAAACTTTATTTCATATAAACTTTAAAAAGAAATTCAAAAAATTAAGAAGAGATATAAATAAATGAAATCTTCTTATCAGATATTCTACATTATTAAAATTATGCATTATTGGGAGTACTATATATTTATACACAAATATCTAGAATTATTTATGCCAATTCATCAAATAAGTAAATTCAGAATCTCATTTCAAATTATATAAAATGCTGAAAGTTGTCATGTTTGTTTACAATTGCAATTCCACTTTCTATTGATTTTTTCAACTATATTAAATTAAAAATTTTCATCCAGTATGCACTTAAAAATGAAAATTCAAATAGTTCTAAATTTAAATATTCTCACAGCTTATTTACTTTTGGAAGAAATTACTATCATGAGGCATTATGCGATTAAATTACAATGTAAACAACTTCTACGAAAATGAAAAAAGGCAGAAAAAAATATACGTAAACATAACAAAAATAAATGGATTCATGCAATAAATTTCTTTTATTAGTTTAAAATATTTACCATGTTTACATCCGATGTCCCAGCTACATTTCCCAGCAGTCCAATAGAGAAATAGTAAGTAGATTTATAATTAACGATCGTGCATAACGGATAAATTAATAAATATTTTCTACAGATTTGATATTTTCATGTGTATGAAAAAGAATGAAGTCATTATCTTTGCTAAATATCGAAAAATATTCCAATATCAAATTTCATGAGTTTGGATACAGGATCAGATGAGGCAAAATTAGTCTAGATGGAGAGTAGCGAAAAGAATAAACAAGATAAACATTAGTAGTGTGATCAGTTCATAAATACATCTAGACATTGTTCTTAATGAAGTTTTAAAGTTTAAAAACAATGTGGCTTAACTTCAAGCAACAAAACGGCATCAAAATAATGGTCGAAAATTATCTACTTGAGAATTATTCCATCACAACACACATAAAAATCTATCCCGTCAACCAAAATACGCGTGTAACACTATTTTTTATGTTTCATAAATGCATAACTAAATGCGTATTCTAATTTATTGCTATGTTTTATAACCATATTGTTACTTTTTAAAACACTACGTAAACCTTAACATATTGCAATATTGTTTCCTGAATCTCTATCCTTAAAGAGGACCAACCCCACTTAAAGGGGAAGCTGAGGGAGTCGATGCACTGTAACATTAAAGTTCCTTAAAAATTTCTCCCATTATAGTTATAATAATGTTTTTTTATAAATAACATGTCACAACACATGAGGGTACGTGAATTAAAATTCACGTATTTGCACTTTAAAAACAAATCTCACCTCGAAATGGTAGCGTTTCGGGCATGAATTTATTCCCTTGACGTTCGCCATGGAACAATAACAGAATCCGCCATTTGCAATAGGCCTACTACGCATGCTCAAAAAAATCTGATGAAGGATGTTGAATAATAACCAGACTTACCCATAGAGGTCAGCACTGAAACAATCGTATTTCAATAATAACTTAATGCGCATGCGTTCAAATGTAGGTAGGTCAAGGCAAATTCGAAAATAAAACTTTCTTATATTAGTTTTCTATAAAAGTTTTCAAACTTTTTTAGACAAGAAAAATCAATTAAAGAATTTCAGCATTCCTTTTGAGGCATAATAAGGATGAAGAATCTTAATCAGTGAAAGATAGCATTGGACAGGAAAAAGTTTGAATATATTTGAATTAATTTTAAATAATAGTCTTATTTGAATATCATACTATATTTCAGTCTTTAATCATATCATATTTTTTTATCATGAATCTTTATTCCAAAAAGAAAAACTATAAGAAAAGATAGATATTCTTTTATGTGTATAATATACAAGAATATACAATAATTTACTGAAAATTTAATTATTTTATATAAAGAAATCATGACTTATATAAAATATTCATTCACATAATTTTCTATTTATGTTTGATACATATTTGTGCATAGTAATCTGCAAAACCGTACAAAATACACGAAACACAGCAAAGACTATACAACTGTAAAAGTAGAGTATATATTCTAGACTTGTATATGACGTCTAGATCATAAATGGTGCCGACGCACCATAATTTAACAACCAGTTATACAAATCACGTGACAAGAATTGTTTTATTTATTTTTAATGATAGTAAATTTGAAAATTTTACCACAAATGCAAATATATATATTCCTGAATATCAAGCAAGCTTAGTCCATAGCATTTATTTTTCAAAACTTTCATATTTATAACTCTAGTGCGATACAGATTAAGGAATTTCTATTAAACAGATTTCCTAAATGTATTAGAAAATTTGAAAAAAAAATGTTTGCTAAATTTTTAGTGTTTTTAATTGAACAATATCTTTGTTTGACTATTCTGAACTCAGTTTCTAGATTTCTTGATAAAGAATGAGAGGGGAAAAAAGGGGGATGATTAAGAAATGCATACCTAGGGTTACCAGAATATAAGAAAGGATTTTCCCGCCCTTTTTTGTTCTTTCCTAATTACAGTTTTCAGCTCCTAGTTTCCGAATATTTTGGAAAACGAACACTGTCAAGATTTGAAGAAAATTGTTGAAGAATATATGTATGGCGATTTTTGCTACTTGAGATATTTATTATTATTAATAATTATTTCTGCTATTATATCAACCTTGTCTTACTTGTAATTTCTAAATTGAACATAATATAATAGTAATGAGTATCATTTCATTTACTTAAAATTGTTTGTTAAATGAAGTTGGAGTTAGCTGTTTTATATCAAAATAAAATCATCCATTCTTATTAATAAAGATTGTGATTTATTTTTACATTATTTTCTTACGAAAACCTTGTATGAAATTCAAATTGTCTAAATCCACTCCTAAGATGAAATAATATTGGGAGATTTTGCAAACAACTTTCTTTTGTTTAGTAAAAGAATGTTAGTTAGTTTAGTTATTACCTTTATTTCAGGCGATATTTTGTTTCTCAAACTAAAAGATGAGACATCTCAAATTTAATTTTCATTTGACAGTATTGTTAATAATAATAAGTAGATGTAGTTTTTTAAGACACATAATAGTTCCTGAAAAGATCCTTCTGAGAAAGGATAGTTATTTGACCATTCTAACTGAAGCTAAGAAAGTCTTATATTTATTTAAACTTAACTAGTTAGGTAAAAGATGAAAGAATTTTTAAAAATCTGTTCTTTGAATTGTCTGTTAAATTTAATATTTCAATATTGTTTCAGTGAAAATTTAAAATATCAGTAGAGTTTCAAGAAGGATTATATTTTTTATCTTGCATTTTAAAAAATTGTCTAAACATTATGTATTGATAAATTGCCAAGATGACGCAATGGACTTATTTAAAGTTTTAATGCTTTTTCTTCAATACTTTCTAAAAATATTCATCAGATTCTCGATATTAATTTATCTTTTACTTTGCATTACATATTCCATATAAAGCAAACTTTTATGAAATAAAAAAATTTTGTATCTAATAATAACTCGTTCTAAAATTTTAATAACAAAAAAATGTATTGAAGAAATTTTCGACTTAATTGATGCTAATAGGATAAATATTTACTAAATATTAAGGCTTTAAATTTCAATCTGTAGTCCAGCAGTTTCATAAAAAATAGGCTATTAAATGAATATGATAACTATCTCAATCTGTTAATTTTTCTTTATGGTACATGAATTTAAGTAATAATTTAACAACCTTCATAGAACTTTGAATTTATGACAATAACATGAAAAAATATTTTTGTTCTTTTTAAATTCATTAGTATCAACATTTCAGAAAAGAAAAATACAGCTTACAATTTTATTCATATTACAAGGTTGTCAACACTAGCATTCCATAAGATTTTGGTTTTAATAATTAGTATTTCAAGAATTTTATTTCCACATTTTAGCAATAATTTTCACAATTTTTGTTTTGGGAACCCAAAATACTCTCAATTTCCTGTAAAATGTCTTTAAACTTGGGTTCCAATTTATTTATTTGTATCTAATTTATTTGAATGTAAAAAAACATGAAGATGGAAAGTATATAAAATGATATATTATTTATTGGAAATTGAAATACTAAAAGATTCTGTTATATTTATCATCAGTCCAATTCCAAATTAATTATATAATTTTCTATAAAAGTTAGAAGCTTCAAAATTTTTTGAGATCTGTTCTAGGATTTATGGATTTTTATTTAACATTAGACTAATTGACCGCAGTAATTTTGATAAGAAATGCAACTGAACTGAATCCTGTTTTATTTTCTTATTTACAATTTTGATCATTTGGGACTTTTCTGATAAATGTACTAAAACTCTGCATATTTATTTTTGTTTCGTTTAAGTAATAATTTTGTCAATATTACTATTTATACCTAAAATTCGGAGTAATGGTTATTTAGACCATTTCTGAAAAAAATCATTTTTCTTCTAATTTTTTTGTTTTTTTTATATATTTCCATATGCTGATGGAAAAATTAGTAAATCCTGGCTTGAATACTTTACAGAAGATTTGCAGAAGGTGAGGGAAAAAGAGTGTGCATAAAACACCTGTTTGGAATTTTTTTTTTTTTTTTTTGGTCTGTCTGAATGCAAATTTTCTTTGTATTAGAAATGTTACTTTTCAATAGACACAGATATACCTACCTTCATTTCATTTTTTATAATTGTAATATTCTGACTACTTATTTTTTATTCTATATCTTATGCTACACTTTTAAAAAAAATCCTATGCTTTATAAAACTAGTACTGGCAAAGATATTCTTGAAAAAAGAATGACGGAAGCTTTTAAAAATCTTAGATGATAAATCCAATGCAGAAATTAAATCTCGTGAAGAATTTTATATAAAGGTTCATCCAATTTGTCTAACAAACACTACATTGTTTCTAGCTCTGCAACAAGTGAATCCAATTCATCTGATGTGAAGTTTATTCATGAAATAACAATTGAAAACAATTTGAATTATAAATAAATAAATTAAGAATAATTTTGATCAAGAAAATATTTAATTTAAGTTGCTAGTGCAGTTATCAGAATTGAAATCAATGTTGGCAGGTTGAATTAAAGAAAATTGTCATGGGTGACTATGACTATGAAGGACCGAGAATGAAGAAGATATATTTAAAATGTGATATATTTTATTTTTAAATATATTTGAATTCTATTTGAGAAATAGAAAATGTCTCATGATGTATATCTGGGAGACTATCCCATCAGAATAAGAAATAGATCATCAACGCTGCATTCGAAGAGAAAAGAAATTGTTGACACTATAAATAATATATGAAGATTGCTCATCGATGAAAAATGTTGTACTAAGTTCAAGAAGGCAATGAAAAATATGTGCATAAAATATCCCAAAATTCAAATTTGTATTTGTCTTACAAAGAATTAGACTATTATTATGAAACAATTTATAAAATATTAAAGCGTTTAAAGACAGAAGGATTTTTAATATTGTATATTTACTTATATTTTGTTGACATTAAATTAAAATAAATATATTTTGACAATTTTAGCTTTTTTTATTTGTCATTACACTTTGTTTGCATATGATAACTTATTAACAGTGGTGCAACTAGAATGGGACATGCAAGATTGGGTTCTATTGCTGCAGGGGATCTCATAATTGTAGAATAAATTAAGTGGATTTGATAAAGTATGTTTTAAAACTTTTATCGAGAACTGAAATAAGACTTCCCTAAAACAAAACAAAAAAATTCATTTTAATAAAAGGGCCAAATAAAAACATTAAATTTTAAAATATATATGCGTGATAGAAAAGGCATAAATAGAATAATGAGCTATTATTGCTTTTTTCTACTTTTAAAGACTCAGTACCTGATATAAATTTATTTTCTTTTCTATTTGAATAAAAAAACTAAAAAAGATAATTTAATTTTTTTAACAATATATAAGCTTCATTTTTTGATTTGATTCTATTTAAGTTCTGACAGCCAATTATAATAATTATTTAATTGCTGTATAGTTTTATAATTTACCTAATCTAATTAAACTATGGTATGTTGTGTTTTATTGGCACATGGTCCAATTAAGGACAAGCTGTGCCATCCACAAGGATTTTTAAATGATTCCAAAAAAAAAAATTTGGAATTATTAAATTGTGAAACGTGTTTTGTTCATAAAAGTTCAAAATATTTTAATTTATTAAAATATAGTGCCAAATTTTTCAATATTTTTTTAATATGATAAACTAATTGTCAAATAACACTTCTGACATTCTAAAAGAGTTATTTTAGCTAATTTCTTATAAGAGTAAGGATTTTAATCTATATTATTATTTATATTTATAATTTTCAATTATTGCTGCATCAGTTACAATTTATTTCCTTAAAATTAATTTGATTTCCAAATATTTAGTCTATTTTCTTTAAAAATAACACAAATGCTTTTTTGAGAACTTATTTTAATTAAATCTCAATATTAAAATAAAAATTCTAAATCAATTATCAGTTTAAATTCTATTTTATCAATTGCTAACACTAACTTGAGTTTTTAAAAATTATGGTAATATTTTTTATATACTCTTGAATTAAATTTCTACATTCTTTTATTCCATATATGTCGTATCTATATTGAACAAACCTCTATCTATTTAAATTTTTATTTCTCATATTTAATTCATAAAGTCCCTACTGTAAAGTTCTTAAAAAATTGTTATGGCATTAAAGCCTTGTTCAAATAGATAACTAAATGTGTTTTTGTTTATAAATCATATAATTTATATACTTTGGCTGAATTATTTATCTTAAACAAATGAACAACAGATTAATTGCTGTACATGATTTTCAGTCTCAAAATGAGAACCATTATTTGCTTTAAAAAATTCATTATTAAAAACATGTATAGCTTTAGAAATTATTAAAATCTATATACTTATCATTAATCATAAATATGATGTGAAAAATTCAATTTGAAAGTTAAAGTTACTTTATACTTATAAGTGTAAAGTAACTTATGAATAATTTTTTATAAGGAATTTTCATACACTATAAAATCACTTTTCACTATTAAATCACCTTTTCATTATTTAATTGTAAAGTAAAATTATGCATTTCAAAAGTTTTCTGAGATATAATAATCTTTGTCAGCAGAAGAAAATGAGTTAAAAATTTGTTATAATAAGAAAATAAGTTTAATTAAAATTCATTGAATGAAACAATTAACACGTTGACTGCCAACTACGAGATAACTCATAGATTACGTTCTTTTCTAGGACATTAATTACGAGTTATCTGATAATGTGTTTACTTGCCATTTTTGTGCAGCTACAAATTAACTTGTAGTATATCAGTGCTAATATTGATTGATGGCTTTTGGGAAAAGAACAAAAAATCTGTTGGCTTGCATAAACAGAAAATTTATTAAAAAACAAACAAAAAAATATAAAGATAAAAATTAGTGTAATTTTAGGTAAGATTTCTGAAAATTGCCGTCGTATTCAGTGTGTTAATGCAAATCATACATAGAAATATTTCAATTCATTTAATTTAGGTGGGGGAATTGCACAACTAAGCTAACATTAGAAAGAATTAAGTGTTTAAATTGAAGTAGGTATAATTTTTAAAAAAAAATAGAAGCCAATATATTTGATTACCATTTTTTGTATGAGATTTTCAGAAGTCATCTCTAAATTCATCAACATTTCATTTGGTTTTTGATTAATTTCAAATAAAAGACA
This sequence comes from Argiope trifasciata, assembly GCA_026543055.1. NCBI lineage: Eukaryota > Metazoa > Arthropoda > Arachnida > Araneae > Araneidae > Argiope > Argiope trifasciata. The sequence goes on from JAPMOQ010050981.1 coordinate 4,274,902, forward strand.
TCATTGTTTTTTAATTTTATTTAAAATCATTTCAAAAATTATTTTTGTGATATCTTAGAAAAATACAATATCCATCCTTTGGCCTCTTCAGGCCTAGAATAAACTTGCTAGGGTTCTGATGCTAATGCTTGGGGACTTTTTATGAAATAATCACATATAATGTACATTTTGACATGTTTTAAATTTCAAAATATAAATTTAATTGCTTGGACATATTTTAATTATTTGTTAATAATTGCCTTTATAACTGCTATATTTTCTAATTTTTATATGTAGTTTAGTTAATTCTTTGAATAATTAAGATAATTAACCAACTGCTTTGTCAAATTAGATAAAAGAATCTTATATTATTATAAAGTTATTTAATATATTATTTATAGATGTTTATTATATTACTTTATTATATATATGTATATTTAGAATTAATTTCTATGTGCTTCTCAAAATAAAATTTATTTGAGAGAAGAGAATGATTGTAGTTTGAGATGGGATGGTATTTGCTTTGTGTGTTATTTTGTCTAGGAATGCTTCTGTTTACTAAGCAAACAGATTTTAACAGAACCTATAAATTTTAGCTTTATATAATACTAGCCGCCTTTGGCAACCAGCTGGTTCGCCATGTATAATGCATTCTAAAATTTTCAATTGTCACATATTCATTAGCCTTGAAATAATTCCGGGCATTGATTGGCCTTAAATTAAGAATGTATTTTTACTGTGATGTTGTCAAAATATTAAATGTGTTTTTTTAAAGAAAAGGAAAAAGAATTATTGAATAAATGATTTAGATGTTGCAAACGATTGTAGAAACTTTAGCTTTGCATTTATTTTTTTAGAAACTATCACATTTTATAATAGAAAAAAATTATTGAATTAATGATACAGATATTGCAAACGATTATAGAAATATGCCATTAAGTCGGAATTTCAATGCATATCCTGTCTAAATTCAATCAGGCTTACCGTAAATAAAGAAGATTTGTTGAATTAATTATTTAGATATTGCAAACGATGATAGAAACCTTTGCTTTGCATTTTTTTTTTTTTTTCAGAAAATATCACATTATATATATTTTTTATTTTATCCAGTGACGTGCTAAAAGTTGCATTTCTTTAGATTTATTTTGCGATGATATTTTTTTTTCTTTGAACTTCCGTCATTGCTTTCTTTTATTTTATCCAGTCACGTGATAAAAAAACATGGTTAAAATATTTCTTTAAAAATAGAAGCTTACATTATAAATTAAAAAAACAGATACCGTTAGAGAGCTAATTTTTTAATCTTTAAATTGATATAAAAATCATGTTTGTGCAATCCTATTTTCGGAAGTTATAGTGGGAAAACGTTGAAATTTCGCTTAATTTTTAATTAATTCAAATTCTAATTAAAAATTCGAAAAAAAGGGCTCCGAGGTGCACATTCCTGACTTCCAAGGTATACATGTACCAAATTTGGTAGCTGTAGGTCCAACTGTCTGACCTGTAGAGCGCCAACACACACATTGAGCTTTATTATAAGTATAAACTAACAAAAAAATATATTTTTCCTTTTACTCAATTAATGATTTTACTCTGATTAATGAGTATATTGATATACTCAATTAAGGAATACACTGATTTTAATTATAGGAATACAAGAAACGGTATATAACTAATAAATAATATTGACACGTGAGATTTTCTATGCTAAACCAGCTATGAATTAAAGTAAAAATCATTGTAGATTTTAGCTCAAATTATTTCCATAAAATCCTAACGAAAGTAGAAAAATGTTCCTTGAGAATTTAGGATCAAAAGTTCGGAAACGCTCTTGTTGTGCTTGATGGTCACGAATTATCAATATTTTGTGATTTTATTGTACATTAAATTCTATTCATTGATTATTATTTATCTAGAAAAGAAATAGTTTAAAAAATTTTTTATGTAAATGCAATGATTAAGCAACTACCCTAAAACAATTTTTTTTTAGAAATTAATATTTGAAATTCAACTTTTGAAGACATGATTTGATTACTGTTTTATTTGGAAATACTCATCAAATTGAAATTGTTTAAATTTAAAAATATAATTTAAAATTATCATGTAGAAGATTTATTTGCCCAAAATAATTTTTTATTCATAGATTTTTTTCAAATCATCCAGGTTCTTTATGTGCCTAGAAAGCATAACTCTTTCTTCAGTTTGCTTTTTAATAGCATTTTTGTTACATGAATTTTTGATCATAAGTAACATTTTGCAATATAGCATATGAACTTGTATGTAATACAATTATAATCCATCTGATAGATGACCAATAATTATTAATTGCAGTGCAATAAATAAATATTTTAAATCCCTATACAATTATAAGTTAATGTTTTTTTGTGTGTGAAAACCTCTGTACTTTTACATAAGAAAACAATATTTCAGTTAATTTTTTAAACAAATTTGAAGGAAATAAAGTATTACATTTGTGATAATTTTTTCCCATCTAAATTGTTCAGAATTTTAATATGGTTTTTAATATATTTGTTTTGAATGTGTTGGAAGTTTTAATATTTGTTACACTTTATCACAGACCTATCTAGAATGCGGCAGCAGTAAATATGACACAATGCATTCTATTGGATTAGGAATTCCTATAGAAATTCCAACTGTTTGGAATTGTTTTGCTAATACTTAACTCACATTGTTAGAGCTGTATTCTTTTGGGAGATAAATTTTAATTAGCATATTACCTACAATTTTTTTTTAAATATTAGTTCATAACTTTTATATATCTTGTCATTTTTATATCTAGATTAACTATCTATAACAAGAATATTGATCTTTAAAAATACTACCTATGGTTAATTTTAATTAAATGTTTCATATGTTGTCTTTTGTTGAGTAAGATACTTAAATTTACAAATTGTGTTTGATCTGAAATTTGTTTCCATAGGTTATTAATAATAGTTTATGGGATTTTTTCCTAAAATTCAATCTAATACATTTATTTTCTCTAGTATTTAGTTATGGGTTTCTATCATCTTCAATCCCTAATATACTTGAGATGTTTATTGATTCCTTATAATCTTAGTGTAATTTATGAATTAAACTGTGTATGAATTAAAATCTCTATGAATGGCTTAATTCTGTTATTTTAAGTTTAAAAATATATGAGCACATGCTAACAATAAGATGTATCTTGGTAATCATAATAAATGGTTAGTTTAAGATATAAAAATTATGAAAATTTTTACTATTATAAAAACATATTAGTTGAGTTGAAAAATACTCATGGCAGAATATAATTTTGATTTATAATAAAGGATAATTTGTGTGGTTTGGTAGAACAGGCCATTTGATATAGTTATTTAATTTGGCCCAGATATACAATAAAGGATAGAAATTTGCACCTTAGAAAGTTTTTTTAAAGCCATCTGATATGTATTTTTTTTATTGTTATCTTTCCATGATTACTTTAAAGAAATATCGTCACACATAACTGACTTTTTTCCTCCACCATTTTAGAGCTTAAAATCTGTTATCTTTTTAATGATATTAGTTAAGTTTATCTGAATTTTTGCACATTTTTTATATGGTTTTCAACTATAAATTTCAGTGGTTCTCTAAAATGTAAACTATCTTCATTTTTTAATCAAAAATTTAATTATGATTTTATTTCTTTTTTGAGTGTTGAAAAGGAAGCAAATTTACTATACAGCAAAAATTCACAAATAGTTGGTCAGTTATATTTTTAATAGCAGTGTGATATTCCAAGGACTTGACTCCATTAGGATGATTGACATATTCAATAAATAGAATAGATGAAAGAGAAAGAATCATAAACATCAAGTAATACATGAGATATTTAATTGAAAGTTTAAAAAATAAACAATATTTCTGGTTGCTAAAGACGGCTAGTGGAGTAATATTATTCAGCTTTGTTAATTTACATACATTTGATATAATTTTGTCTATTAGAAGAATTCTTCTTACAAGTGCTCAAAACGATCACTTCACAAAATAGGAAAGTAATTCTTAAAAAAAGATGGAAGATGAGATGTATTTAAATAAATTTTTTAAAAAGCATCCAAAAATTTAGTTAAAACTTGCTTTGTGGTGAATGCATAAAAAATTAAATTTAATTTTTAGCAAGCAGAAAAAACAATCACAGATTTGATACAACATTGAAAATTATTTGAATTTTGATAAATTGCAAAAATATTATTCAAATTATATCTAAGCACATTTTAAAAAATTGTTGAAATTTAGGGGAAATTTCTCTGATAGTAATTTTTTTTTTCATTGCTAAGGTATATTTGTGAATATTTTTAATGTAAAATTGTTGCTTTATTCTTTTCAAGTTTTAGAGGGAAAAGTGAAAATTTTGCAAAATTTTAGTTAATAAAAATTATTTTTATTATTTGATTCTCCAAAGAAAACAATCTTTCATTCTAAAGTATGACAATGGCAAATAATTTTAAATCACTTGTATTTAATGTACAATATCAAATAAATGCTGTTTCTATCATGAAGTATAAGCATTTGAAAATTGTATTAAGAATTTCACATTAGTGATAGAAATGGAACTAAAAACTAACATTCAGAACACAAAAAATAACTATCATTCTTAAAATCAGCATTTTTATCAACTTTACGAAAGAATTTTCAATAATTACGTCTTTTATTAAATATTCTTGACTATGCGCATGATTATTACTGTAAAATATCGATACTCTTACGCTATTGATGTTATAACTGCATTCATTTAACCACGCGCAACATGACAGCACATTTCGGGATTATAGTCGCCAAAACGGTGCTAAATATGCTAAATAGAATTCACATTCATGATTTAGTAACCAATAGGAACTTTGATGTCCTCTCCCCTTAAACCTTGAAACGCCGATACCGAAACAAAAATTCACCGGATGTGAGTATGCGCTGTCAATGAAAAATTGGTTTATTCAAGATGTTTTGGTAAACAGTGCTAAGGGTTAAGTATGTTATCCTTTCCTTTATAAAAGAACATTTTATTTATTTTCCATGATAAATGTATGGATTAAAATTTATTCCATTATTATTTATCATTTGCTGTTATTCGAAATTACTATCGATCGTATTGAATTCAGAAATTGAAAGTGTTTGCGTCGAATTATTTTTTCTACCTCCTGTCAATATGTGTGATCATGAGATGTCATATCCTGATTTCCAAATAAAACATTTGCCTTTTTCCTTCTCTTTGTTTATTTCTATTAAAGCTAAAGGGTGTTATGTCTAGTATTTTCCGCGTTTTAACACGAATTTTTATTGCTAGAAGATAATTTCTAGATTTCCTCATAAATTATATTCTCTTCAGCAATAATTTTCTGTACTTATTCATATTAAAAATTTTAGGTTCGTGATACATTATGGCGTGGCTTCAATCTTCTTTTACCAATCATCAGGCTGTTGAAGAAAGTGTAGGCAGTAGTCATCGTAAAGGTTATAAAGTTGGATCATCTAATAAGTTAGTATTTTTTTAATAAATTGTTGGATTTCCACTTCCTTATAAATGTACTATAATTGCAATTTTCAAAGAAGCCTTGTTTGTGTGTATATTTAAATTTCTAATAATTTATTATATTCTGGTATTTGCTAAACACATTATTTTGTTAAATTTTATCTGGCATATTGTAGTTATAACTAATATAATTTAGCTGTTGTATTGTCACAATCTTTGCTGAAAAAAAAATTTGTTGGGTTTGGGGGTTCGTGAATTTTAATCTGAGAAATGCAATAACAAATGTTGAAAAAGGAATGATGTGATGCCATAAAAATTAATGTTTGAAAAGGAATTTTAATAATTTTGGACTTTATGGAATCAGTTAAACAGCACAGAAATTTTAAAGGTTTAAAAATATATATTTAAATTTTTTGTCTGTCATATTGAAGTATTACACTTCTTGTTTAATTATATAATTATATGTTTATTTTATATTATTATTTTAATTAGTAAATAATTATTTATAATTTTTTTGGGGGAAAAGGTTAGCATAGAGCTAATATTAAATGTCTTATACAATTCCTAGATATTAAATATCTTATACAATTCCTGAATTCTTAATTATATTTTCATATATAGTGACATGTTTTTGTCGATTAATATTTCTGTAGGAATCATTTATTTTTCTCACTGAACAACGAATCTTAAATATCTGAAATTGGAAAGATATAATGAAATGCCATTTGGTTGCCATATTGTTTACAAATATTGCCATTTGTTATATTACTATTGAGAATATTAAATTTTAAATGTGTATAAATGTTCCTTGTTTAGAAATATAATTAAGTCTATATTTCATGTAATATTTCATATTTAATAAAATTAATACTGTGCTGTAAAGAATTTCATTAATATATTAAATAAAACTTTTTAAATGATTAGTATACTATTCTCCAACGTTTCTTTTTAGAAATGCTGAGTATGATAAAAGTGATACTCCATTACTACAAGATTCACCATGCTTAAGTCCTGAAAAGGAAAAAGACGACTCTGATTGGTTTGGAAATGCTGCGTAGGTGAAATAAATACATTTTTATTTGAAATATTAATTTAATTCTTTGTTATCAGATTTTTTTTGTGATAAAAATCATCACAATTTATTATCTTCAGTTACTTTCTTTGTTTATTAAACGTCTTAATAGTTAAAAAGATTCAATGAAAACAAGGGACTTATAAATTTAAATAAGTGTATTTCCAATTAACTTAGAAATTAATATCCATTATTTTAATAAGCACCTTTTGCATTGAAAAATGAGGATATATTTACTTAATATTATTTCATTACTTTCAACTATTACTTTGGTTTAATTTGGATTTTTATATTAACTTAAAAGTTAGTACAATTTTATTATATTTAATAATAAGTAATAAATTTTCTCTTAAATTTAACTTTTAAGATTACTTATTCCTGTATAGAAACTAAATTAAAATTCTTCCTTATTTTTCTTGAATTTTCTACAGTTTTTAATATTATAGTTATTATTTTTAAGTAATTGAAATAAGACATCTAAATATTTAGCTGTTATTTTTTTAAATGCAAGTAAAGATTGATTTTCTTTATTATAGAAGTTTGGATGTTCTGCTGTGTTAGAGAAATATTTTACTATTTGTAATCACAGTAAAAGAATTTTCTAAATATCTTTTTGAGAATTTTAGAAGTAATAATATGTAGAATGCTGATGACAATGTTCTGTTTTGTAAAATGAACAGTAATATATGTGAGAGAGATTTCTGGAAGTGAAATTTCTTTTGACCCAAATTAAAATTAAACATTCAAAGTTTTAAATTGATTTTGTGCACAAAAAAAATAGTCAATGTAATTATTAAATTTGAATCTTTTGTTTTTCTTTTATAGTACTTAATTCTTTTAAACATTTAAGTGCAGAATAATTATAATTTCTGTACTTCTTTCATAATGTTAAATGTAAATATTTCTTTATATATATAATATTGAATCAATAATCTGATTTTGAGTTGCTAAAATTATAATATAATCCACTAGATTTTTATAGTATTAAATGCAAAGAATTTTGCATAGATTTTTTTTAAAGTTGAAAATATTCTATTCATTATCATATAGTCAAATATATGTATATATATAGACAAATTTTGCTTTATGAGCATCTCTCATAATGAATGATTGGCTTAACAAGTTAAATAAAATGTAGAAGAGTAATTTGCTTAACAAGTAATATTATACAAAATGAATGTCAGGAAATACTGATAATGGGTTTATCAGTCTATGTTGAGCTAATGTGTGAAGAGAGCCATATTTACCTGGAAGAAGTTGTGTCTTTTAAACTTTATTCTGACATCACTCATCAAGCAATCATATAAAAGGTATAATTGAAAAGGAATTCATATAAACATTTTAGATTATAGAATTTTATAAGCATAACATGTCTAATAAAATAATGACAAATCTCAAAACTTCAAATGGCAGTACTTATTTTCCTCTTTAAATTTTAAAAGTTTTTCTCAGAAAACAAATTTTAAACTTTGATCCTATAATATCAAAACAAAATTTTAGGCTATTATTAATATCTTTTAAAAATGTAATTATTGACCTGAATTTTTTAGTAATGAAAATATAAGTTATTACTTAACGCATTTTTTTCACATATTTGAAATTAAAAACATAAATTTAACTTATATAATATATCAGAGCTAATGCTTAAAAATTTTTGAAAAGCAACAACTAAATTTTGGCATAAATCAATGAACGACTTTGTGTCGGTATCAAATTTCTGCTCATTCCTATGATAATTTGTCCATTGCATTTTTTAAATATTTATTTCCTCTGAAATGGTGTATTTAAGGATGCATTCACAAATTTCAAAACGTTGACAACTTAATATTTAGTATTTATGTGCATTGATCCATACTTTTAAAAATGTATAAAAAAATTGACAGCCGCAAAAAATATTAATTCAAAGTTGATAAAAATGTTTTCTAGTGCCTTAATATTTTATTAATAATTCTACGTTTAAATCTGACAGTCTTTCTTTGTGGCAAATTAGAATCAGCTCATAGAATATCATTAATAAAATATAAGAAATCAATAAGAAATTTTGATTTTATTTTTTACTAAATACTTTATAATATAGTAACTATTTAGTTTTTCAAAAACAATATCTAAATAATTTCATTCTTTAATTAATGCATAATGAAGTCTATATTTTGGAACAAGAAAAGGGCAATTTCTGCTTATTTAATATTGATTGAGATTTGTTTTATGTATTCAGTATTTCTTACAAAAGTCTCAAGTGTAATAGAATTAAAAGGTCATAATTGTAATTATTTTTAACATTATGTATAATTGTTTGCAGTATTGAATTCTGGGATCAAAATGATATTAAATTACATATTTATATTAATTTTTCTTTATGGAAACTATATCTTCCATTTATTCCATGTGCATATGAAGATAAACATTTTCAAATAATTTTGATGATTCATTCTATATTGATTAATTTTATAAATTATCACTGTTTTTACCAGTACAAAATTTTATATTTCTCACTTTATTTTAAGATTTAGGACAGAAACAGTTCAAATAAAATTTAAAAATAATAAACTTCTGTCATTCCAGATTTTGAGATAATTAAAAAATATTCTTTTTATACTTCTATTAAGATGTATGAAAATATTTCATTACTAAATAACACACAAAAGTTTGAATGTAATTTATTTTTGTTACTTTTATAAGATATAGAAAAAAGATAAGTAACTTAAATTGTAAAATGTTTATGATTTTTAAAAACTTAATCTCAATTAAATGAACAATTATGATTTTTAAAATTATTTTGTTAGTTAAAACTCTTTTCTTGTATCTTATTGGAAAGAATTTAAAACTTTTAAGAATGAGAACTAAAATTAATAAACTTATATCTATTCTTAAACATTTAAGTACTTATGTTCTAGGGAATTATATTTAAACCTATTCTTGTGACTTTACTTTTATATATAAATGTTGTTTTTCCATATAATATATTTGCATGATAAATGCTTATTTTTTTCTTAACAAATTTAAATTTATTCTGTTTTTATCAAAAAAGTTATGATATAATTTTTGTTTTTTAAGTGTTTTTTTTTTACACATCTCATAAAATTACTATTTTTTTAATTAAATATATATATGTGCTAATTTATTTGAAGCAACAAAATATGTGATCTAGCTATTAGAATTAATAGCTTAACCTTTTTTTATTAAAAGATGATGCAATGGTGAAAATTTAGTAAGTGGAAATATAAAGTGATATTAATATATATGTATCATACAAAAGAATCTCAGTCATACAGCATCTATATTAGAAATTTAGTTTGCCAATATAATATTGGAAAATAATATGACTTTCTATTGTCAATGAAGGAAATATTTTTTCATATATATTCTTAAATGTGATATTTCATAACTGTGTATAGTAATTAGTGATAACAGAAATAGTAGCTACTGATAAAGAAAAGTCCAGATAAACCCATAGACTCATGGGGAAAATCTCTGAATGATCTTCGATGCCTTGGCAGCATTCGCTAGAACTAAGGTTGAGTCCTAAGGACCTACACTGACCACATACAGCACCTCAATTAGGAGGTATAAGCCCTAATCTTTATGAGTAACCACCTCATGCCATTTTTGTACCCACAAGAGTAGTTTGAACCAACTATCATTCCAGAAACTTCTCTTGCCCATATTAGAATACACCCGCTCCCCCCAATGAAATAAAGCATAAAAAATACTTGATTCTCCCCCATCCCTTCTATATATCAGCAAGAATTAGATTACTTAAGACAAATTTTTACTTTTGCTACAAAGTCTCTAATTTTAGTACTTTAAGCATTATGATAATTCTGGTTCTTTTGCAATTTAGTACAAACTTCCAATATTCTTGAGTATACATAAAAAGTATTTTTTCAAACTTCCAAATAGAATTTTCAGCTAGGCTTTGTCATGTAACATGTAAAAACAACTGTAATTTTAAAAATGTATTTAAAATACCACAAAAGTAAAATTAACTTTATTACATACATCTGGTAGTTAAATATAAAAATGAACTTTTAAGTAAAAATACCAAATCATGCCCGATACACTGATGGGTGTATTAAACAAAATTTGTATACATAATTTTTCCATGGGGAATTTATTCTGGGCATCAAAAAGAGGTATTGCCATTGAATGTTTTATAATTTGCATAATTTTAAATATTTGTAAATAATTCTTTATAAATATTCATACACAGCCTTTTATTATTACCTTTAAGATTATAATTTCTGAATATGATAATTTGATACAGAAGAAAATTAGGTGACTTCTGACTTTCTCCCCTATAAATGTACACTGACATCCTTCTCTGTATTTATATTGTTCTTCCATCCTGGAAATGAAGATAAAAATTGACTTTATGTTATTGAATGTGACAGTATTTATGAACAGAATCTATTGCAAAAGTAGTTAATTTATAATTTAGGTAGAATTGATCATGTTTTCTGTATGATTCCTATCTTTTATGTAAAAAATTATACTAAATAGTAAAAGTATTATAAAATAAAATAAAAATTATGAATACATCTGAAAATTTCAAAAGGCATTTTAGACACAACATCAATTTTAAATATTATTCAAAAAACTACACTTCAGTAAGTCAAATCAAATTCATTGCTTGATTCTGCTAATTTTTTTCTTTAAATCATATTATATTGTATTATTTGAATACGAGTCTTCTGTTAAAAAATATAATCTGAAAGTTACCTGTAGTGTTTAAAAAAAATATTTAAAAATTTCTTAAAATTTTATTACTATTAAACTGGTTTTTTGTCAGTAATTTTAAGAAACTTTCAAAAATGAGTGTTTGAATATAACTTTTCTTCCCCTTTTATGGAAAAAAAAAATTAAAATACAATTAATTTTTAATATTTTACTAATCTCATTGCCAGTTTACCCATTTTCTCATTAGCTTCATCTAATGTCATTTAGTATTTTTTTAAAATTTCGTTCAATATTTTTTAAATCTGTATATACTTGAATACACTTCAGATTAGACTGACCTAGTGCTAGCAAACTTGAAACATACTTTGGAAATGGGAATTTGATAATCTGCAATTTGTTGAATAAAATTTTCAATCTGAATTATTATTAATTAAAAATTGAGTGGGGTTTTGTTGTGTTATGGAATTAACTTCAGAAAATAGTATTGTATGAACATAAATTTCGCATCATTTCAAAAATGTATCTTTTTTAATGGTATCATTTTAATAATCATACAGATTTTTTCTGACATTGACAATATTTTAAAGTGTGTATGTGTATCAATAAATATCACAAAATTACCCCTCCCCATTGTTAAAAGCTACAGAAGAAGGATTTAAAAAAATCTCTCCAGCTTATAAGATAATTAAAAAAAAAGAGAGAATTTTCATGACAAAAAAGTTAAAAGCGAGATGAACTGAAATTTTTTTAATGCTATGACATTACAGAGCGTATCCTTATTGGGAAAGTTCATGTATGCAATGAAAAAAAATTTAACAGACTGTTAAAATAAAAAATGTTCATTATCTGACATCTAAAATTAAATTTAACCAATAATTTTTGCAAATTTGCTGGTCTCTAGTGGCTACTAGTATGAAATATTATATTTCAATTTATGGAATTATGCAAGAAAGGTTTAATTTTGTACAAATAGAAAGGAGAGATTATTTCTCTTTAAATAAATAGATAATGTAATACCATTCATGTCGGGAAACATATATTTTTTAAATTGACAAATTTTGAAAAATCTTACATTATAGATTAATTTGAGCTATAAGTAATTTGCCACTTTAGTAAATTATTCAATGTTTTAAAACATGTTTATATGATAAATATTAATAATTTTTCAAATTTTTTTCTTTATAAATTTGTATGTAGAAAACTTCCAATTTCTGACAGCTATATATAATTTCAGTGACCATTTTCTATTCTATATTTTAATGATATATCATTTTTACTTTAAGAAAATGTAGTTTTTTTTTTTTTTTTTAATTAAAACAAATGATGCATGATGTGGATTCAATTTTCATTAGTTTATCTCTCTTAGTCTTAATTAACCCTCCCAAAGTTCAAACACAGAATACTATAACCAATTTGAGACGATTCTGGTGTGTTATTTAAGCTTTTACATGGACTATTTTATTGTATAATGCTATACATTTGATAGGTAAATTTATTTTTATAAATGTATCTGTTCAGTAAATTATAAAATATATAAATTCAATGAAAAGATAAAAAAAATCTACTAGTTTGTTTTACCAATATTTTTAGCTGCAAGCTATTAAAAGCTGGTATTGTTTTATTTTAATATTAAAATTTTTTTAACTGAAAATGTCTGTAATTCAATTTGCTACTTTTCTTATTATTATTCTTGTCTTGTTTTTATTAATCTGCATTGTTATTGCCTCCTTGTGTTCTTTTTTAATAATATTTGCATAATAGAAGTTATTCGGTTAATAAAACTTTTCTGATATTAGACAATACAATTAGACATTAAAAAAAAACATGTATATTTCAGCTCTACAACTTCTAAAAAGCAATATGTTCCTGCAAAATCCAGTTTCTTATCATCGAGCTTTTTTGAAAAAAGCAGTATTAATTCAGTACTTAAACCCTTGACTGGTTCCCGTGAGACCTCCCCAAATTCTTCTGGCCTGTCAAGTAAAAGTAAATTAAAAAAAGACTGCAAGTTAATGAAGGCTGAAAAGAGTAAAAGAGAACCCGAATCTGAGGAATATGAAGATGATGAAGATGATTGGTGTGTTTTTCACTATGCTGGTGGATATCAAAAAGTGAAATCTGGTGCTGATTAAAGTTTATTCATTAGATCTAAAAATATTTTTGTGAGCTAACTATTTTTCATTCTTTTAATTTATTTTACCATTTAAGTTAATACTTTGTATGATGGTTGAAGAACTGTTTTACAAATTTTTTGAAGCTAATGCATTTCTGTTCATTTCATATATATTGATCTCAACTCTATTTTTTAAAGTGCATTTATTTATATATAGAATCTCATTTCTTGAATTATGAATTTTTTTTTATATATCATCTTGTTTTAGCAGCTAATAAATGATCAAATAATACCTTGTAGTTCTAAATAGTAGAGTAGATCTTATATGTTTAGACTGGAATATATCAAGTAGTGTTTTATGTAACACATAATTTGTATGAGATTATCAATTTTGCATGCCATTTTTGTTTATAATTCTATTATGCTTCCTCATATTCCTTATTAAACTTTTATGTTATTTAAGGTTTAGTAATGTACTTTTTTCATATAACTTAATGTTTGCAGTGTTTTAATATTGTGCTGAATTCTTCTTTCTCTGTGAGTATTAAAGATGAATTTCTATTGTGAGAAATTAATAACTGCCTTACTATTCTAAATATAACCATGAAATAAGTAATTTTTTAAACCTTTCTTAATCAGTTTTGTTTTATAGGTTCTTTTTTTTTCTCCCATAATTATCACTATTATGTTAACTAAATATTTTTTAATTGAAATTCACTTTAAAATATTTTTAAATGGGAAAATGCTCTTATACCTGTTTGATATGGTATGAATTTTATTAATATGCTCATGTCTAAAGAATGGCTTCTTCCCCATGTATTAAATCTCTTTTTTTAAAGAAAAATATGAATGTTAAAATTCATTATATTATAATGAAATCTGCTTATAAATGTATTCAGAAAGCATCTAATATTTATTGTTACAACCGCACTTGCTATTACTTCAATATAATTGCTTTATAGTTATTTTATGTTTTAATTATATCATATACTATATTTTTAAAACACTTTTTATTTGTTATCTTGTATTTTTTTTATCTTATTATTTATATAGGATTTGCAAGAAAATGTTTGCACAAGTTATTTAAAAAAATATCATTCATTGTGCAAATTTGAAATGTATTTTTGTTTAAAACTATTTAATATAGAATTTAGCAAACTTTCTGATGTATCAACAAATATTAGGGCTTTCCTTGTAATTTTCTTCCAAATGTTATTTAATTTTTTCCGTACATATAACAACTCTTAATTTTTGGGAATAAATGGTTATATATTGTTGATTTTCTAAAAGATTATAAAATAATTTTTTGATTGTAAATTTCTATCTGTTGGTGCTTCAAAAATTATGTGTACTTGCACAAATGTTATTCCAATGTTGTTAACATATTTGAAAGATTATAAATATGTATGAACTAAATGAGAAATCCTGTTTAATATGTGTGCATGTAATATTTATTAATTTTGCAGTTTATTTTTATGAAGCTGTTCTGTGTTATTTATGCAAGTCTATTTTTCATAGAATTATAATTCTTCTAAAGTTTTATGTTTCAGATATTTTGTTTTTTCTGCATGTAATTTCACATTCAATGTCTATGTAATTTTTTTTTTTTTTTTTTTGCTTGTATATCTAGAAACGAATTGTGTAAAAGTGCTACTAATGATTTTAAATTTCCAGTGTTTTTACACATTTTGTTTTTAAGAAATGAATTACTATTTTTATTGTATTTTTTATTGAGTGTTTTATTCCTTTTGTGTTTAAACAAAAATTCCTTTAAAAAATGTTGAAAATTTTCAAAAAGTGTTTTGAATTTTTTGTTTAAAAATAACTGTTTTTAATTTGTTGTGAAATATATGTTGAAATATTTCTTCATGAGAAAATAAACTAAGGTTGCTATTTCGAATTATACATATGTATTTAAATATTCGAAATATAATTGAATAACTTTTTGTTCCTGTTAGATAAATCTTTTAAAGATTTTTAAATTCATTCAGTAGAATTTTTATGGAAAAAATAAGAGATTGTTGAGTTAAAAAAGGTTTTTATTGAACTTTTTTTTTGTTACAAACTTATATTAGTAAAAAGAAGTGAGCTCTTTTTTAAACTTATTTCATCACCTTTAAACAATTGTAAACGGACTAATTTTGTTCAATTAAATATATTTCATTCTAATTATGTTCTGTTTTATTTTTTATAGCTTAGTGAATTAAATAAACTGAATATGCTGTAAATCTCCCATTATAGCAAAATATAGAATAAAATGTTCTTTATAAACTTAACAGAATGTAAAATTCTTTTTAGAAACTAATTTTCTTATTCATACTTATTATCATGTGAGTTATTTTAATGTGTCTTTATTTCATTGTGATTTTAATTATTATTATTCTTGTTATTATCTTATGATTTGTTTTATTCTGTTAATTATTTTATGTTCAAAAATTTTAAAATAATTTAAATTAGCATTTCTGAAAAGGAATTTATGTATGACATTAAAATGCTAAACAATCAGCATTTCTCCATTGATAAAAAAGAAAATGTATTGTAGCACAATGTAATGTGATGCTATCTTTTATATATTAAGCCATTTGTGTGGTGTATTAAAGTGTGAAAATTAATAGACTAATTATAATCATTGCATTACTGCATTAATCAGTTTTGAATAATAATAATGCTACACATATGTAAATTTATGTTATCTTTTGTTCAATGAAGGTTTTTAAAAAATGTTAAATATCAATTGTCATTTTTTTTTCTCTGTATTACTACATCAGCATATCATCTAGTCAACTTTTTGATATTTTTGGATTATTTCTAATTGCTTAAGCACATTTTGCTCGAAAAATATACACATTAGCTGCTACGTAAATGGGTTAATAGCATATCAGGTTAATCATTTATTTCTAAATGTATACTTGAATTTGTTTTCATAATTTCTAAAAAGAAAAGGCATGTTTTTTAAAATTTTAAAAAGAAATACACTGATTTTTAACACTTAAAGCAGCTAAATGATTTCATCTGTGGATCTGAGAGCAACACCTTTTGTTTTGCATTATATTAGTATTATTGGAAAAGCCCAAAAATAATAATGAAGTGCCAGCTATTTCATTTTTTAAAATTGTATAATGTTTATATTAGTGTTTGTCAAGCAATTAGGATAAATGTCTACTTGCCTAGACTTATTGCACATAAACAAACCTTATTATGATGAACTTGTATTTCCTACAAACATTAGAATTAAATAATATATATCATGTTGAATTTTCTATGTACTTATTCTATTTAATTATTACTACTGGGGCAAATTCATTGAAAAAGCCCTATTTATATTTAATTCAAAATAGTGAAGGAAAAGAAAATATATGATTGTAGTGTGTTTGCCTTCATTTCCAATTGTGAATAATGTTTGTAGAGCAAATACAGTTCTATTTATTTTGCATATTTCAGTTTCATAAATGTTTATTATATAATTCAATAATGAATATTTTGGAAGCCACTATGTCATGAATATATAAATGGCTATACATCTTCAAGTAACGAATGTACATAAAGATTTAATGAATAATTTGTTAATTTTCCCACTTTTTCTCTTTCCAATTTATATTTACTATTCTTGTGTCTTGGCAGATGTGATAATAATTTTTACCTCTAGGATGAATTCATCGAGCTATTCAAAATTGTAATAAAATTTGTTTTTTTTAGTCTTTATTATATTTAGTTTTGGGGAATGAGATCCCTTTTTTTGAATATAAAAGAGCCTTACTTGGTAAATAAAAATATTACAACTGTTTATATTGTAATGACAACAATTTTTATAAAACGCTCTTATATTATAAGGTATACAGGATGGAAGACATATTTTTAAAATATAAAGCGATATATATTGTTGGAGATTATGATTTGCCTTTTAAAGTTCACGAAGTGCTGAAAAGTTTTTATGTAAAATATATTTTGAAAAACATTGAAATTTTGCTCAAATGTTGACTCAAAAGCACCCAGTAATGTCCAGGAAAATATATTCACTCATTTTGTTGCATTGCACTTATTAAAAGAGCTGTCTCAATATTACAGCCTCCATTTATTAGTAATTTTGCTGTAACAAAACATTTTTTTTAAATTCCTACTTTTAACTAGATTTTTGTGAATATAAATTCCACTGAATAATTTTTTTAAATAATTTTTCTACTCATGATTTTTATATTTGTATGAAAATCAATTTTTTTGGTAAAACTGTTCTAATATTAACTGTACTTGCTTATTTTTATTAATACTCAGAAAAATTTCATTTCCATGGAATGGAATTGGTTTGATATTTGTCTTTAGATGCTTCTTGCACAGTATTTTGTCTTTCAGAACTTTTACTTGTTATTGTATCGTTTAGATGAATGTAACTTCCTTTTGCTGCTGTATTTACTAATTTTGATGTTTTACCTTCATTTTATTGCTGTGATATATTGTGAATATAAATAAAAGCGCATGACGGAAATTAAAATGTCTTTATTTCATGATAATTTATATACACTGCATTTGTTCAGCCTAAAATGCTCACTGATGAAATATTATTTATTCAATTATCACAAAATTGTAATTTTCTTATATTTCATTATATGTAAAAAAATCTGATATGCTTATAACATTACAAATATTTTTAAAAATATTAAAAATCATTGCAATTCAAATCATTTATTGAAAGTCATCTAGTGCAAATGTCTTAAGAAGGAAAGTAAAAGTAAATTTAACACTTACTGAAATCTCAATGTCTATAAATAAATGATTTTTATATGATATTTTTAGTACAAAAGATTCTTTCATTTAAAATAATGTAATACAAAATGTATATAAAATTCTTTTATTTTATGCATCTATAATTTTAATATGAAAGATTTTTTAATTGAAATATAGAAGTAGGTTTTAGAAAAGAATTTAATTCCCTGTTAATTTCTCCAGAAATAATGATTTTTTTCAAAAACTGCTAAAAAATTTTTAGTAGGTTAAAAGTTAATTTTTATTAAATATTGTGAAAGGCGTTTTAAATATGTGTTCACAAAATGGAATATGAAGAAAACATTTTCAATATTAAGTTTAAATCTCCACCAACCTGTGGCATTGAAGCAAAATCCATGTTAAATCTCACTCTTTGATTATTCAAATTCAATATATTAAACAAATCCTGGACCTGTCATATTTGCTTAATTAATGGAAATGTTTTTAATTAATAAAATTTTAACTTATGAATGTGTCCCGTAAGTTTATTTCCTATTTTTGTTATGAAATGAATACACAATATTTATTTTTTAAAGATATTATTTATTTTGTTATATAAGGACCCTTTTTCTCTATTACTTTCTTTCATCTCTTAGGAAGCCTCATTATACCATCTGTCTAAAATCGTTGTGTTTTGAATAAGAAATTATCTTTGAGCGTATTTATTTCGCGGAGGGGTTTAAAGCGAAGAGAATTTTTTTAAGGACAGAAAGAAATAATCGTATGGAGTGAGATCTGGGGAGTATGCAGGATGAGGTTAAACATTCCAATCAGACTGTAAGAACTTATGTCTCACGACTATTACAATATATGATCTTGTGTTATTATGATGAAAAAACAATGCATCGTCCTTTAATAAATTTTTGCCTTTTTTTTTTTTTCACCCTTCTATGATAGCTTTTAATTGACCCATTTGATGACAGTATTTCGTAAAATTTTTTGCTTCACCATGAGGAAGGAGTTCGTGGAAAACTACGCCTTTCCAATCCCATCAAATGTGCAAAACTCTTTTGGGGGTATTTCTTCTTGTATGACTGAAACAGAAATGATATAGAGAGCTAATAGATATGTTTGCATAAGCAGAGCCAGATAAGGCTCTTCATAATGCGATGAGAAAGAAACTGTTGGGACACCCCATACAGTCATAAAATCTTCTGTTCTTGTGGATCATAGCACTGATGAATGAAATCTGAAGAAATACTTGTTGAATATTCTGGATCATCTATCATAAAAGTTTGTCAAAAACAATAAAAATTGATGCTGTAATTTTATTTATGTGAATGTTTAAAATATAATTTATACGGTTGTGTTCATTTTAAATCCAGGTTTTGGTCATTTCATTTGTTCAACCAAAAATTAAACTTAAAACTTGGTTTCTAATTAATGTATTAACAAATATTTATTGATATTTTTAAGGTTTCATAAAAAAATTTTTAAGATAATCATTCCTTTAATGGAATGATGAGAAAGGTACCTATATAATCGTTATTAAATAAATTCGCATAAAACTAAGCTTTGAAACTCAATCTACCCAAAATAAATCAGTTTAATTAATATATACACTGAAGTGACAAATTCATGGGATGACTGTTAATATCGTGTCGGTCCTCCTTTTGCCCGGCGAAGTGCAACAACTCGACGTGTCATGGAGTCCACAAGTCGTTGGAAGTCCTCTGCAGGAATAGTGAGCCATGCTGTCTGTGTAGACGTCCATAATTGTGAAAGTGTGGATGGTGCAGGAGTTTGGGAACGAACGGACCTTTCGATGATATCCCATAAATGCTCGATAGGATTCCTATCGGGCGATCTAGGTGGCCAGATCATTTGCTGGAATTGTCCGGAATGTTCTTCAAACCAATCGCGAACAGTTCTGGCCCGGTGACATGGCGCATTGTCATCCATAAAAATCCCATCGTTGTGTGGGTACGTGAAGTCCATGAATAGCTAGCTGCAAGTGATCTGTAAGCAGTTGAACATAACCATTTCCAGTCAATGATCGGTTCAGTTGCACCAGAGGACCGAGTCCATGCCATGTAAAAACAGCCCACACCATTATGCAGCCACCACCAGCTTGAACAGTGCCTTTCTGACAGTTTGGGTCCATGGCTTCGTGGGGTCTGCGCCACACTCGAACTCTACCATCAGCTCGTAACAACTGAAATCGGGACTCATCTGACCACACCACGGTTTTCCACTGGTCTAGGGACCAGTCGATATGCTCACGAGCCCAGGAGAGTCGCTGCAGGCGATGTCGTGCTGTCAGTAAAGGCACTCGAGTCGGTCTTCTGCTGTCATAGCCCAAGGAAGACAAATTTCGCCGCACAGTCCTATCGGACACGTCCCTCGTACTCCCACATTGATTCCTGCAGTTATTTGACGAAGTGTTGCGTGTCTATTAACATTGACTATTCTACACAGACGTCGGCGGTCTCAGTCGTTAAGTGCAGGTGGGCGTCCACTGCGCTGTCCATTATGGGATGTGATGCCTGAAATTTCATACTCTCGGCACACTCTTGATACTGTGGATCTCGGAATGTTGAATTCACTAACGATATCCGCAATGGAATGACCTGTTAATTCTCGTCGTGCCGCCATAAATCACGAAAAACCTGTTCACTTGAATAACTTGAACACAAATGAAAGCTCTGGAAAACGAACTGCGCATTTATACGTTTTCGCTGCGATACTTCTCCATCTGTATATTTGCATATTGCTATCCCATGACTTTTGTCACTTCAGTGTATAATATTAATAAAGACGCAAGGCTGTACATATTGGCTATCTTGAAAACAGACCATTGAGCCTGTATCTACCAAATTGGTCACAGGTATAACAATGTTTGGGTGATAATAAAAAGTTTAAAAATCAAATCGTGGTTTGGGCCACATTGCAGAAACATGCTTCGTACCGTCATGAAAAATACTTAAATTTGAAAACTTTTTAAACACCTAAAAGTGCTTAATTTTCTTGCAAATGAAGATTTTTCCTCCCCTCAAACGTAGAAAAGCATTCAGAAGCATGGTTGCTAGTACTTGTTTACATGATGCATCAAGACACTAAACCATCAAAAATAAATAATTCTGAGTAGGAATTCCAGAGTGAAATAGGACCATTGGCTCTCCTTTAAGATAAAACTTATTGAGCCATTTTTCCCCCCATCACCTCGGCCGCGGTGGCCCGGTGGTAAAGTCTCGGCTTCGGAACCGGAGGGTTTCAGGTTCGAGACTCGATTCCACCGAAGAACCGTCGTGTGAGGGGGTCTGTTGCACGTTAAATCTGTCAGGTCAAATGTCCTCTCGCTGGTGTGGAGAGGGGGGTGCCAGTTCAGGTGTTGTCCTCGTCATCTGACCGTGGTTCAAAATTACGAGGTCCGTCCCAAAATAGCCCTCGTGTTGCTTTAAAACGGGACGTTAATATAACTAAACTAAACTAAACCCCCCATCACCTCTTTCTGGAGAGGCCGCAGTGGCCTGAGGTAAGATTTCGGTTTTGGAACCGGAGGGTGTCAGACTTGAGACCCGATTCCATCAAAGAACCATCATGTAAGCGGGTCTGGTGCATGTTAAATCCATCGGAGTCGAACGTCCTTCCACTGGTGTGATGTGGAAGTTTGGAGAGGGAATTACCAGCTCAAGTATCGCCCTTGTCTTCTGACCGCAGTTCAAAATTACGAGGTGTGACCAGAAATAGCCCTAGTGTTGCCTTAAAACGGGATGTTAGTATAACTAAACTAAACAGTCTCTTTCTGGAGCATTAGCGTTTATTGAGATACTGAAATAGTTATCCGACAGTAACAGCACGGAATGTGTACTATGTCATATTGATGGATTATTTTATTGTCTGTAAGATGTGGTTTGAAAGATTAAATTGTATTCTTAAAAATATTTTGTACAAAAAGTGTTTCGAATCGCCAGAGTTACTCGAAGGCAATTACAACGATATAATACCCGAAGTCTAACTTAGCAATTTGAGCAGCACATCCATAGTGTTTCGTTGTGGAACTTACGTACAACACTATGTTCACACACCTTATCCATTTTGACGATATCTGCATCTAGGAAGCAGACTGTGGTCGTAATTCTTACATTTTACAAGAATGTATCAAGATTCAAGTCACGGTTTGTGGAGATTGAGGAGCTTATAAATGTTTTTTTTTCGATTCCTACAGTTAGTTGTTCATACTCTGACGCTCACGAGTTAACAACTCTTTGACGATCTACTTTGTTGCTTACTTGTCATTCTTCACTTGCTTGCGAAGCGTTTTTTGTTTCGTGCTTCGTTGGTAAATCTATCTACTGATGCGCATTTATGAGGCATTGTTATTTTGATGGAGAATACATTTACAATCTACTTTTACGCACATTTTAAAAAGATTTTAAAGCGCAATATTTATACTCATTAAACTAATGAATGCGTCTATGATCGTTAAGTACAACTGGACTTGTTTCACAGCGTGTAAGAATAACTGAAATTCGAATGGGAGCCAGTAATTACAGTTTTGTCAAAAAAAAAAACGATATTTAAAAAATGAAAATCCATTTTTATAGGATTTTTCCCCTGTGGAGAAGAAAATGACAGTATTTTCATTTCAAAATTTCTTGCAAAAACAACCACAATATATTATTGAATTGCAAATCTATCAGAATGCAAACGTTAGTTAGGGTAAAGTCGTGTTTTGTTGGAGGATGCGATTTTTTTTTTTTTTTTTTTTGAGAAAATAAAGGAGTTTTTTTTTTTTTTTTTTTAAAAAAAGAATGCTTAGCTAAATTCCAGCTTATTAGAATTTAAGTGGTTATTAAAAAGTAAAAACATATTCTGATAGAAAAAAAAAATACTTTCTTTTCTTGAATGGAGATAGGAGAATGAAAAATGGCGAGGCCTCTACTCTTGACATAATATTTAAATAATATCGCAGTATTTTAATCTATTATAAACTAAAGTAAGAAATTAAGGTTTTTTTTATGTCAGAATCTGTCACGGATGCATTGCGAATAATTCACCAAAGTTAATAATATAGGAATGTATTGAACACAAACATTCATTTCTATATATAAAATATAAATATAGTCTTTGAATCATTGGATTCGCAAATGTTTGTATTAATTGGAATAATTTATCTGATATCTAATGCCAACTGCGATGAATAAACTCCCAGTCTAGTGTTATTTGGGCTTTTTATTTTATCGCCCTTACTAACTTCCAAGTGAATTTATCTATTGGTTTTCATTGAAATCAGTTTTAAAATCTTAAAAGCATCATCTCATAATATAAAGTTCCATATATTAGTTGAGATTTGAAAACACATGCCTTTCTTTTACAATAATAATAATATAAACCACTTTTATTAACCTTTTACCCTCAGATGGTGCCTCTCACTCATCATTTAAGACGGCGCATCATTTTGACGCTTGATTTACTTTCAATTCCTACTGTTAGTTCACTCTCTCTCTCTCATATATATATATATATATATATATATATATATATATTTTTTTTTTTTTTTTATTATTTATATGTATTTTATTTTCAATTTTTCATTTGTTAATAAAATACTTTTTATTCATCCTCTCAAGTTCAAATACATTTTTTAAAACTTGTAAGGGATGACATTTGATATTCACACAGTTTTTTCAAATATTAATAAATTCAATTTATTTTTAATACGTTACATAGTGTTTTAGCAATTTTCAATGACAATTGAAATCAATGGGCTCTAGCTCAATCGGTGAAGGATTTCAATATTTTCACGTGAAGGTGAAGAATGCGAGTTTAGTTATAGCTAAAATCAATAATAATACTTAATAATTTTTTCATAATTATTTAATAAAAAATAACTAAAATAATTTTTTTTCTTCGTTACCTAAGTATGAATTGAATTTGAAGAAATTCATGCTATTTCTGCAATTTTGCAATTTTTTTTTAAAGCATCTACAGAATGGTAAAAAGATGTAGATTCATTTTTCAGGGAAAAAATTATATGCATTTATTTATCGGAACAATAAACATTAGGAATTCTGTATTAGGCGAATAATTATGCATAGAATTACTTTTCCACATCTAACGAGTTAACGGATCCGAATTTAAATTATATATAAAATATATTCAATGATGACAACAAAATGGAAACGAATTTGAATTTTTGTTTAGGTTTTCCTGTGTTTTGTTTAGTTTTAGTCATTCCGTTCAGTTTTAAAGCATCACTTTAAAACGGAAAAACAGACTATTTTGGAGCATATCTCGTAATTATGAATCGCGGAAAGACGACAAGGCCAATACCCCATCAAGCATCCCTTTTTAAGTCTTTATTTATGATTCTAGAGGGGTTAAAATTTGTACACTGTTTTGTAACACTTAAAACATATATCTGTATAAAATTTTGAACCAAATTTTATCAGATATATATAAGTTATACATATAAAGTTACCAGTTATTCAGAGCTGTATACCACCGTAACTATTCATCCGAAAATTCTGAAATTTTGGATATGCCTTAATAAAAGGATGGAAAAGACATTTTGCTAAAAAAATTAGTTCCAAATGTCGTCACAAGAGGGCGTATTAGCAACTATTTTATAGTAAAAATTACACATTAGTTTAGAATTAATCCAAATCTTGTTCGATATGATGGTCACCATTGTCAGCTAACCTCTGAAATCTGAAAATGACATGTTCAATAGTAGAGCGTAGTGTCTGCGTTGAAATATTGAACACTTGGCGGCAATTATTGGGTTTAAGAGTAGGCGACGTTCTTCGGTTGTCACGGCCAACCAGATCTTTCAAATATTCCCAGAACCAAAAATCGCATGGATTAAGGTCTGGGGATCGGGCAGGCCTACCATTATTGAAGTGGCGGCTTATTACTCTTTCTTCGGTAAAATGTGTTTTCAGAATATTTTTTACACAATTTGCAGTGAGTGGAGTAGCTCCATCCTGCATAAAAAGCGTTCGGTCAAGACATTGCCGTGATTGTAGAGTCTAAACAATTGCATTCTCCAGCATCGATGCATATCGCTCTTTCGTGACAGTGCATGTCACTGCATCTGATGGAGTTTGTTCCTCGAAGAAGTACGGGTGCAGAATAAAAGAAGCATTAAATCAACACTATACCGTTACTTTCGGTGAATGTTACGGGACATCTAGGGTAGAGCTGGGATGTTCTGTAGCCCAAATTTGGCAGTTATGCGTATTCACTGAGCTATCTAAATTTAAATGAGCTTCATCGGACCACAAAATGTTCCAAGGCCATTCAGAATCGACCTCACACAGAGCAAGAAACTGCAGTGAGAACATTAATCATTCGTCAAAATCTTGTGGATGCAGCTGATGAACAAGTGAGATTTTGTATGGATAATATTGTAGGATATTCCTGAGGATCCTATGCACAGTGGAACGTGGGCTATCCAACTCTGTTGCGACATAGCGAACACTACTGCTAGCCATGAAGTTTGATGTTTTGTCTTCTTCCAACTTGAAGTGCAACCTCCTCAACGACTTCTGAAGGAACTGATTTTCTTCCTCTTCCAGGACAAACACCCAACGATCCTGTTTCTTCAAATTTCGTAATCATTTTCTTTAATCCTTGTGACTTCATTGGACCTGCTCGAAGATCCTTCAAAGTTCAAGATTTCCTTAAGTCTGATGGTTCTGAATCGTGGTTTTGATAAAACAGTTTGACTAATAAAGCGGGGGATTGCAAACTTGGTCATTTTGAGTTGCAAACACACTCGCATGAAGTTTTCAGAGAATGCATTTCCTTTTATACTGGCTAGCTATTAAGTGACGTTGAACATTTGCATATTCTGTGGTTTTAAATGTTTGGTTAGTTTTTTGGTTGAATTAATGTCCCAATATAGCTTCGCATTGGGTTATTCGCGACGGTTCAGGATCTATCGCGTAGGAGAGATCCACTTTACATGAAAGCGTCCTCTAGTGGTGATATTTGTAACTTTTTTTTAGCAAAATGTTTTTCCTGTCCCTTTATTAAGGTGTACCGAATATTTCAAAATTTTTGGATGTATAGTTACGGTGGTATGTAAGTCTGAATAGGGTAACTTTAATTTGGGATATTCTGTATATAAATAGGATAATTCAATGGATAGAATAATAGGATAAATGCAACGAATAAAATAATTAAATTTAGTATTTTATCTTGTTACAAAAATTTAAATGCCTAATTTTGATCTAAATCGATTGGAAAAGACTTTCTAAATGCACATTCAATCTTTTTCACTATACTAGAAATTAAAAAACCTTTCATAAGTTGGAATTTGAAAATGCAATTCTGAACACCCGTAGCATTTATTGTCTTCCCCAAGGTCCGCAATTTTATGCACGGAGGAAAGTGAAATAAAACCTTCATTAGAGAATATGCGAGAAAGTTTCAAAGTAACCATTTCCGCTAATTTTTATTTAATTTTTTACTATTAGAAGGGATGTTCAAACGAAAAGGTACGAAACGGTACTCTGAATATAAACGAAGACTTTATTCAAAGTATACACCATAGGCCTGAACATTACGATCTCACTGATTAACAAGCCGAATTTTTTCCTTGCTCCTGTGGCCAGACGAGACCCAGTGCTTGACAGTGTCCTTGAGTTCACCTTCCGAGTTGAAGCACTTACCTTTCAGATGTTTCTTCAGGGGACCAAGAACATGGAATTCACAGGGCGATTTTTTTGGGTTGTCTAGCGAATGATCGAGCTGTTCCCTCATGAACTTGACCAGTTCCATGCGTATGACCCTCGAGACGTGGACTCGCTCTATCATGGACCTGAACCACATCTTCCATGAGCAGCCACGGTCTTTTGTTCTGGATGGGCCTGCGAAGTCTTCGGAGTGTCTCACAATACACATCGTTGTTGATGGTTCTTCTGTCTCTAGGTGTACAACAAGTAGCGAAATTTGGACGGCGAACTCAAGGATTTTGTGAAGGATTGAATCTCATTCCGACCACATAAATTATGGGAACAAGAAATCCTTCGTCTCGTTAATAAATGGGAGCATTGACCTATAGTGTATAGTTTGAATAAAGTCTTCATTTATACCCACAGTGCAGGTTCACACCTTTTCATTTGAACACCTCTTGTACTTCGGGTTCCTTTCTCCTCGGTTTCAGCCTCTTTGTATTTTCTTATTCATTAAAAACTTGTTTAGTATAATATTTTTTTAAATCTAAGTTTTAAAACACTTCATGAAATGAAAGTGTTAAAGTCGCTTTTTCACATCCTATTTGTATTCAAGTACAAACCAAGTTAATTGGATTATGTTTTAAGGAAAGGCGGCAATTATGCTTTAAAAGCATGTATGTGTACTTCACAAGAAAAAAAAACCTAACTGTTACCAAGTTTGAACAATTCAACGTCTTTTCGTCACATCAGTAAGTTATTTTCTAAATGACATGTTTACAATACTGATTTCCTGCAGTTGCGTGCTCGCAAATCTTGAAACTATACGTCATATGAAACGTTCAGAAAGCGAAATTTTGCTGCATATTTATTCATAGATTCAACTTTTATTCTGCTTCATGCGTTATCATTTCAGTTTTCGGATACAGCAGAATATCTTGAATTGAAATTCAGATGCAATTTTTTTAATGAGTAATATGAATTCTAAAGAACTTCACATTCACTTAAAAAAGGAATATGAGTGGAACATCTTCTTGGAATTCTGAGCATATAAAGGTATTTATAATAAATTAATATCATTAAAACAAAGATGATCAAGAAATGTTTTATTACTTGGTATACAGTATAAAAAGAAAGTTTTCTTATTATTTCAAAATCATTATTTGATTCAATCTTTTAAATACTGTTTAAATGTAAACAATTTGTCAAAAAAGTACCGAAACAGTTTTAAAATAAGAAATTATAGAACTATGTGGTGATATCTTAATAAGACAGATAACATCTACGGGAGATGAGCA
>JAPMOQ010050981.1:4302920-4336964 GCA_026543055.1 Argiope trifasciata
TGTGGTGATATCTTAATAAGACAGATAACATCTACGGGAGATGAGCATGCTTTTGTCCTGTGGTTATGTAATCGGCTTTATAATCCAAAGGTCTCAGGTTCTATTCTGAGCCAACTTCACCTTCCCACAACTATTTGTGTGTTGTGACTTATGGCACTTTTACAAGCTGGCTGACAGTTATCTGTGGGCTATTTGAGCCGAGTGAGGGTCTCTTGTTTCTTTCAGTAACTGCAACTAGGACTGAGAGTATGACTTAAATACTTCATGCATCATATTCGCCTCACAACTCCTTTTTACAAGGAGGCACATTCATTATATCTTGGAATTCATTCCGCAGTTTCCAAGAACTAAGAAGACGTGATGTCACAACATTTCATCTAGAGAAATAAAAATGAATGTCTGCCGGTACGTTTCTTATACGTATCGCTCATCTGATTCCGATAAAACTTCGATAACATATTGCTTGCATTTACTCGAAGGTTATATGCATAATGCAATAATCTAAAGCATAAAAAATATTTTCAAATCTATTTAACGCATCTATTAACCGTGGATTAACTTCCAAATAATTCGCCAAGGAGATAAACAGATCCATTATTGATGCTAAATGCAAGCAAGTTAATATTTCGTAGCTATTGTATGTAAATGCAATGTAAATCTTTCTTTGAGGTAATAGTTTTATTAGTGAGCGAAAAAGTGAGCGAGAAAGTTTAGGGGAACCAGTTATATAGGTTGAAAATTTTAACTAAACATTTAATAAAATTTTAGCTTTTTTGCAGTAACTTCCGAACACTTCATGATACAAATAATTTTGCAGCATCTTAGTTTTCAAAAAATTACCTTTCCAAATATATTAAAAATTTTAACTAGGGGAATCAAATCATATAGGTTTGAAATTTTAATTAAAAAATGAATAAAGTTCTAACGTTTTTTGCAGTAACTTCCGAAAATATTATGGTACAAATAATTTTACATCATCTAAATTTTCAAAACATTATCTTTCTAACTATATTAAAGATTTAATGGTATAAATATATTTTATATGTTTAATCAATTTTAAAAGAAAATATTGCAATTGCGTTTTCTAACATGTAACTCAAAAATTCTGAACAAATATTAAATGAATCATGAGACACAATAAATAGTTTCCTTCATTACCATTCTGAAAGAACATCAAGCTTTACAATTCTAAAAGAACAATCAAATCTAAAATATAAAAATGAATATTTGTTTGTAGAATAGAATAATAAAAATAGAATAAATACTATTTATGCTTCTTCTTTATATATCCTTCGATTTCAATGAATGTATTCACTGTCGACAAGAATATAAATATCATTCTTAATTAAACAAGATAACTATTTCAAATTCCAAACGATATTTCCAATACCGTTTCTTCTGCGGCAGCAACGCGCCGGGTGCCAGCTAATATACTAATGTTTTGTTATTAAATTATACATATTCTGGTTCGGTCATGATTGTTCTTTACCCTGTCTTCTATCTGTGAGTTGTGTGTTCAGTTCAGTTCAGTTATATTAACGTCCCGTTTAAAGCAACACGAGGGCTATTTTGGGACGGACCTCGTAATTTTGAACCACAGTCAGATGACGAGGACGACAACTGAAGTGGCACCCCCCTCTCCACACCACACCACACCAGCGGGAGGACTTTGGCCTGACAGATTTAACGTGCAAGAGACCCCCTCACACGACGGATCTTCGGTGGAATCGAGTCTCGAACTTGAAACCCTCCGGCTCCGAAGCCGAGACTTTACCACCGGGCCACCGTGGCCCTGTGAGTTGTGTGAAAGAGCTTTCCAGTAAGAAGGAGTTGTTCGAGTGTGTGAGTATCATATTCATATGAGCTGGAAATCCGACTTTTGCCCTCAGCGTGATCAGGAGTCTACTTTCAGAAGCTACAGCCATCTTTTCGTTGTAACGCGGACACGACATCATCAAGTTATATAAGACATGCACAGTATGGTTGTGATGTTACCGGATTTTAATCAATCTTCTCATGCAATAAACAGCTTGAAGGCTCATAATTAATTGAGGTATTTCTTTCTTCCTTCGCTACCAGCAATTTAAACAAGAATGATAAAATAAATTCTTTAAAAATGTTTAAAGGGAAGAATGAAAAAAAAAAGTTCAATGTGAAATTAAGTCTTCACTCTTGACTTAATCTGATATTGTTTTGTACATGAAGAAATGAACAAATAAAGTAACGCAAGTTGTTGTTTTTTACTTCTTTGCATTCAAAATACAAAAGGAAAAAGTATTGTGAACATCAAACAAAATTGCATTCGTCATTTTAACGAATTTTTGCGAATCAAATATTTTTGAGTGCTATAGAACGCATTTGTAGAATTATGTTTGTCTCTTTGTGAACACAGTAACTCAAAAACGTTTTGAATTAGACTAATGAAATTTGGTATATGTCTTTAACACAAAATTTGTAGATTTCTAACAAATTTCGAACGATAACATACCAAGAAAGTGCGTCGGAAGTGCAAATGATCACGATAGTTACAAAACATAAAGAGCTCGATAACAAAATTTAATACATAAACGTGTAAAATGAATATTGTTATAAAATTTTGCTCTATATCTGTAAAAGGATTGAGCATTTATCCGTCATACCTTCTCATGCATTGAAACGCAATGATTTAAATAAATGAAACTCAATATACGATGTTGTAACAATAATTGTAGCTAGCTCAATGCTAAATTTTACTTTCAATCAATCGAAAAGAATTCATCAAAACTATAGATTCGATTTTTAGTGATTTGTGTTATTAATTACATGCTAAAGATTAATCATCAAACATTGAAAGACAAATTCAGTAAAAATGCTCGATTTACTCCAAATATTGTGTGTTGTTGTTATTGTGACTTGTGACTCTTTACGAGCCCGCTGACAATTAAGTATGCGATTTAAGTCGAGTGAGCCTCTCTTGTGTTTTCAGTAGCACAAACTAGGACCAAGAGTATGATTTAGTTACTTCATGCGTCATATTTGCTTGCACAATCCCTTTTTACAGGTTGGCCCATTCACACACCTCTCAGATAGAATACAGAAAAAGAACAACCCTTTCCGAACCGGGACGTCCAGATCACGGGGAAGACGCCTATGTCAAGAAGTCGGCAAAAAAGATTTATATTTCGTAATCATTATTTGCCAATGTCCTGCAAGATATTTATGACTTTACCCAATTATGTGGGAAGCGAAGATGAATGCTTTTATTTGAGAGTATGCGAGAAGGTTTTCAGGAGACACCAGCTGGGTTTTTAGTGGTATTTTAAATAAACTGTAAAGCATCGTTGTTATAAATCTTATTAATACATAATTTCATTATAATCTAGAAGTATTCATAACCTTTGCAAAAATAAATATTTTCGTTTATACAACGCAAAATTTTATTCCACGTGTCATTTTCAGCAATTTTATGCGGCGCATAAAGATGGAAGAGAAAGAAGAAAAAAATATTATCTAATCTACTATTTTAAAAAGGGCAAATTTTATGTCATGGTCATTGATTTTATGCTTCCGTTACAGGAAAGTGTATCCTTGAAAAGCAAAGTAGATAATATCCTTTCTTCCCTGTTTTATTCGAATCCTGTTGGAAAAGGTAGAATGTTTGAAAATATCCTATGATGGGTAAGGACAATGGAAGATTCACTTTACTGGGTTGATTCATGTAATAAGAAAATCATTCTTGAATTTCCGTGTGTTTGAGCACCCTTGCATTTTTCTGTATTGTTATTCTGTTTGTTTCTTAAAACTTAAAAAATGCTTCTAAAGTTAAAACAAAATTGAACAATATGCAGATTCAAATAAAAAACAAAATTGAACAATATACATGGATAGTTGATATTGAAAATTCGATATAAAACTTTTTTTTTTCATTTATTAGACGTTTAAAAAATTCTTTATTGTTTTCAATATTATGCATTGTACTAATATTATTTTGAAAATATATTTAAAATTATTATTTTTAGGTGAGAATATCCATTTAAGCTTTCAATTTGTATTATCAAATTAGTTTATTAAAATTCTTTGTTTTTCTTTTATAAATCGTTTGTCGTATAAACGGGCAAACGGGCAGATTCACTGTAATCTGTTTAGCTTACGCAACAATTTGAATAAAAACATAGAATTTGCCTTGCATTAAAAAAAAGTGTGATGAAACATTCTATGGAGCAATACCTAATGTTAATTATATTCCTATGATTCTTTAAAAAAATATTTTTACGCTTTCAGACCTTAATAACAGTTTAAAATTTATTTTAATTACAATATAACATTTCGAAGAATAATTTTACATATTCCGAATAATTTTTAACAGATGATAGTATTTCTTCAATATGAAAGTTTTGAAATTTGAGCTGTTAAAAATGTTTATAATGATGCAATGGAAACTAAAATGTTCTAAATCAATTTTCTTCACAGTAATAAGGTTTTAACACTTCAATCATAGCACTGCATAATTCATCGATACCGTATTCATGTTTCCAACCCCAATCTCTTCTGGCATTTATATCTTCGAATTCTTGAGGCCAGGAATCAGCTGAAAGTAAAGAATGAATAAAATCTGAAAATTAAGTTAAATTGTGATATGAAAAATTCTTTAATATGTAAAGATCAGATATATCCATAGATGTTCAAGATAAATTTTCATGCTTTTTGCGGATAAAAAATAATCAATGGCTCAATTGAATGTCAAAAATGTTTCTATCTCACTTCGCTTATATTTTAATATTTGTGAGCCAATTTTTATCTATTTTAATGTTATAATCCCACGGTGTCTCCCTGTATCTATAATTTTGAATGATTTATTTTTCACCCAAAAATTATTTTGTATGAAATAATATAATATTCAAAATCTTTTTATCGTCTGCAATTTCTTTGTTATGTAAACGAGAAAGCTCGTTTGCAAAAAATAATTTAGTATTTGGTAAACATTTAGAAAGCTACAAATTGTCTCAAACCATTTTTAAAAAATTAGGAAATTAACTTTTTTCTATTAGTAAATCTAATATTTGAGAAACAATTCAAAATTTGAGTAGGAATACCAAAATGTGTTTACAAAATACTAAGGCAACCATTTTCAATATATAATTCAAATTTCTGTCGTTAAAAGAAGATCACATTTTAAATCAGCTTTTAATTTTCTGGAAACCTCAAAATAATAATAAAATAACTTTTTTACGTGACATTCTTTAATGGTAGAAATTTAAATTATATATTGAAAACGACTGCCTTCGTATTGCATATTGTAAACACATTTTGGTATTCCTGTTCAAATTTTGTATTATTCTAAAAAATTTTCTTGTTTTTCACATATTGGATATTACTAATAGAATGTGTCAAGAAAGAAAAATGAATTTTATTGAAGAATCTGTCTTTCCGATATATGTTTAAATTTCATTCATTAAATGAATTTTGGTCAGAAGGATAAAAAAAAAAATCTGCTTTTTTCGAATTGGAAGACATATGTTTGCATTGTTAAGAAAATTATATTCTATCACCTTCTTGTATTTCGAATAAAAAATTATTGATATAAATCTTAATGGAGAATTTTTATTGACTTATAAAAACTTCCATTCTGGTTTTCATATAAATAAACTATTTCGACTACTTTAATGGAACAGTTTTTCTCAAATTCTTATTCTTATAAAACTAAAATTATTTCTTTCATTATGAAAAAAACTTACATAATACCCAGACCCCCAAAAGTTTTCTCAATTTATACAAATGAACAGGGAACGTTTTATTAAAATTCACAGCAGCTGAGGGATTTTCAATGCAAATTCAAATGGATTTTTCAACAAGAATAAAAAAAAAATATTTGCATTTTATTCCAAAATAAATAAAATTTTCATTTTTTTTCAAGAAAATAAATACACGTGGTTGTCATTTCTTTGATAATCTCGCTCTGGAATTTGATTTATCCTAATATATTGCATATTCCTTTTTTTAAAAAAAAATTTTTACATTTTCAAAATTCTTCCTGTGGCAGGGGACTTTATTTTGAACTCGTTTAAAGTTTCTAATTTACTTGATTATAAGATATTTATTTTGTAAATTATTTATATTAAATTTCTTTTCAATATAAAAACACAAATAGTTTAACAAAAGACTTATCAAAACGTCTTAGTTTGAATAGGAACAAACTAAACTTACTAATCAAATATACATATTTAAGCATAAAATAATCAACCCATAATAATATTACAAAAGAATTTTACTATGTGCACATAAACTCACCTATAGCTTGGCGATGATCGGGAACATATTCCACTTGCAAATGGGGCACATGCTTTTGCACTGCTTTTACTAATTCTTTCGGAGTAAAACTGATTGCAGCAACATTGTAAGTTCTTAGTTTAAGCGATTCGCTTGGTGCTTCCATAAGTTCGATTAGGGATCTTAGACAATCTTCAATGTACATCATGGGTAATTTAGTATCATCTCTGAGGTAACATTTGAATTTGCCTGTTCGGAGGGCTTCGTGAAAAATCACGACTGCATAATCTGTCACAAAAAAAAAAAAAAAAAAAAAAAAAGAATTTTTGAAACGTTAAATAATGTTTTTTTTTAATAATCATGTGTATAAGTATGCAATCAATTAACTATCAAAGTTTTTTAAGTGTATTTTTGCTTCCTTTACTTAAAGTACACATAGAGAAAATATAAAAATCGTCAAAAAATGTGTTGTTAACATTTTGATGAACATCCATGATGAAGACTATCCTGAGTCTGAAAACGCATTTTTGGCATTGCCTTTTGGGATTAGGATAACTCTATAATGCATTGAACGATAAAATTTGGTATAAGATCCTAACACCAAATTGACAACTTTAATAAATTTCGGAAACTGATTAAATTTTGACTGATTTTATGTGAAATATATTTTCAATACACCATATGTTACCTTGAATACAATATTCCAAAATACACAACAGTTGAAATTTGGTTATAGAATTCAGGGAGAATTCGGAAATCACAAATTGTTGTTTTTAATTTTTATGCATGTCGCCTTCCACGGCCAACAGTTCATCCACCATATTAATAGCATTAATCAGAAGTCAAATAATTTTGATGAATTACATCTTTTTATACTAAATAAAGTTAATACTTTATCTGCATAATAAATTAGAACGTTCTGATTAGTTAGTTATGCTCGCAAAACGAAGAAAATATTTGGATAGTAAACTTGGTAAAATCAGATCGATGGTTGGTTTTGGTGCTGCTTATTTATTTCGTGGTAGTCCTCAAAAACGGAGAGTGGAGGGAAACAGGGGACAACTGACGGTGCATTAGATGATGATGTCATGTCCGGGTGACCACAGAAAGGGGTGCAGTAGCTTCTGAGGGTATAGATCCCTGAGCACACGAAGGCAGAAGTCTGTTTTCCAGCTCATATGAAGATGCAACACTATTACATTTACTTGCACAGCCTGCTCCTTTTTACGGGGAGGGGGCAGAACATTCATGCATCTCACAGATAGGACACAGTAGAACAACCATGCCTCAACCAGGACTCCCATATCACGGGAAAAACACGCTACCGCTATGCCAGTACGCCGGCTCGACGATGTATCTAAACGCCATAAGACATCAAATGAAATTTTTAAAAATTAGAGGAATCGGACTAGTGATTAGGATTGGAAAATATGTTCTTAGGCCTATTTTTCCAATTAATTTTAAATATATAGATATTCTGTGCTCAGTTTAATTAATGGAAAAGGAAATCTAATCGTATTAGTAAAATAGGATAATTTTTTTCATCATTTGCTTTTAGCAGTTTATCGAAACTAATTTTTATATCATGGCCTTGATTGAATATATTGTTTAAAGATTTCAAAAATAAAATCTAAAATCATAAATAAATATATGATTAGTTATTGTACGTGTTAATTTCAAAACGGAGATTTGCAATTGAAATAAGAAATCGCATCACCTGTTGTACCACCTCCTGGCGCCGTGTCTCCAGATATAACCCCTGGAAATCTCAGGGATCTAAAATCCAATCCGTATTTGAAGTGATAATACTATGAGGGAAAAAAAAAGAGTTTGATTGTTAATAATAACAAATTTTTTGTACGTGAAATTAACAAAATTTCAAATAACAAAACATTGAATTTAAATTATTGCATACCATACGAAATAGTGCCATTTTTTTTCTCTATATTTATATATATAGGAAATTCAAATGAAATACCCATGGACATATGAATTTCAATGAAGTGAAGTCACAATTGAATAGAAACAATGGAGTAGAAACAGAGTGAGGTAAAGAGAGTAAAGATGACCTAAGTATTGGGAAGCTAGCTCACTGAGAAAAGTTTTGGGAAGTAATTCTTTATAATATTTTGAAATTAACAATGGTATATAATCTCAGTCCCGCTTATTGATATTATATAAAATATTTTTATGCCATTCCTGAAAGCTTTTTTTTTTTGTTATTTGAACTAGCCATAGCGGAAGTTTGAGTTAAAATAAAATAATATGGTCAGAAATGTTACGACATTAATATACATTTTTTTGGGGGGGTGGGGGAATTGAACGAAAAAAAAAATCTCATGGGGCCGAAATAATGGCCAGACAAAGAGTTTCAGAAATGAGCCCATCCTTCCACGTTTCACCCTTTAGCAAGGTAGAATCGTCGAAAAGTAGTAATCTCAGGATCCTGAAATGAACAACACCCAGATATAAAATTAATTCTGTCTCTTTTTTTTTCTGTCGGTTTTAGTTTTGGTCGAAGATAGTTGCCATAGCTGCTGATAGGATTAAATCTTCAATTAAAATTTTTGTTCAAGATGAACTAATACTTTTAAAGAAATGGTAATAAAAGCATATAAATGCAAAGCATTTTGTTCCTAAATTTTAGTACTCGGATGTATGTGAAAATGTCATTAATTCTTTTAAAGTGTTTAATTAATGATATTCACTACTAGATAGTAGAATATGTTCTTTTATTTCTGTCGATATTTTTTCATGGTATCAAGAATATACCGAGGTAGCGATCCAGGGATAATTTTGCTAATAGAATTCTCGTCCTTTCTTTCTTTTCTTTTCTTTTCTAAATTTGCTTCTGCCAGTAAATATCTTAAAAGTGACAAACGAGTTTCACGTAACTCAAGTTAAAGGCAAATGAAAAGTAAATATAATTATTGTTTCAATTTTCTAATTATGCTATTCAAGTAAAAAAAAAGTTATTCAAAATTGTAATTGCCACTTTGCGAATTCCATGTATCACTGTCAAATATCTGAGTAATTCAAGATTTCATTAAACTTGACTTTTAAATGGAGGCTTGATTCAATTCTTATCCAACCGGTGAATAAGTAGTATAATTGCAAATTATTATTTGTGCATCATTATAATGATTTTTTTCAAATTAAAGCATGATTGGTGAAATAATAGTAATTACTAAGACTATTTAATAATTTAATAAATATTTAATTACAAAAATTTTCAAAATAAATATAAATATATGTTAGATAAGCAAACCAAAATTATAAAGACAGATAATAGTCAAACGGTTATAAGCTGATAGTTACATTCCATGATGGCTTTTGTCACACAATATTATAAATACAAAAGGTTACAATATGCTTTGTTATGATAGATATTCCACATTATATCACATAGTATTAAAAATATATATTGTATTTTTAATACTATACTACAATAGTATTTCATATTATTGTTTAAAATACATACGGAGATGAATCTCGTTCATTTAAAAACTTATTTATCAATAATTTTTATTATTAAAACTACGTTTCCCCCTTATTTGAGAGAACTACAACATGAATTAATTTTAAATTCTTAACAGATAAATAAATATTTTCTTTCCTTTCTTTTCGAAGAACGTCATGAGTAAACCGAACATGAGTAAAATTCAAAGATATGCATTTTATTTGCTGGAGTAATCCAGATGCATTTTCCTTAAAAGGTCAGATCATTGAAAGCATTATTTGTAATTGCTGCTTCCTTGTTATACAGTGTGATCGAGAAATAACAGGAGTGTTCGGAACCCTGTTGCGTGTTATGTACTGGATGAAATATTACAAAATTTGGTGATCATATACATTAAAGTATGCGGTTTCGATTTGTCAAGAAAGAAAAATTAGCACCAAAAATCCGATAAGAGAAGTTCTGGTGATGCGATTGGAAACTTTATTATGTAATTAGCATATGAGGTTATTTTGTGGCATGACATCGAAGACAAAAGGAGGGGTTGAGGGAATTCCAGTCATTCTGCAAGAATTCGCCAGTCCCGAATTTGTCATTACTTGAACGTGCCTTATTAGTCGAGCTGTTTTACCAGCGGGATGAAAGTGACAGGGCTGCTCTTCGTGAATATCGGTGATTAAAACAGTTACGTAGAGGACCGACATAACTAACTTACGAAGAATGGTTGAAAGATTTGAAACAACAGGAATTATTGATGTGCAAATAGGTGCTTGCTTGTGCAACTTGATGTGTCGAGAACGGAAAGGTATCAAGCAGAAACAAGTTGAAGAAGTTGCAACTGCCGTTATGAATTAGATAATAGTTAATGAGCAGAGTACCAGCAGTGCACGTTCTGGATGGTGCAGAAGATATTGCGTAAGATCCTGAAATTTTACCCATATCAGATAAAACCATTCAAGAATTTCTCCCAGGGGACAAAAATATCCGATTTGAGCTTGCTTTGAGATTTTTACCTCGATTAGAAATGGATGACGAATGGCCACGGTGGATATTATGGAGAGATGAAGTTCCCTTTCGTGAGAAAAGATCAAATAACGTTACACGTCAGACGAATAAATGCCGATATGCCGCGACCCACCATCAGAAATCTCGTGCACTGCATTTTAAAGTTTAACCTCGTGTGACTTTTTTCATTGGTATTTAATGCATTGTTATTTATTATTTTCATTAGCAGTTATGGATTATTTTTCTAAACATTATGCGCTTGTAGCGCCAGGATTTCTCCTATCCGCGTTTTTGGTACTATTTATTTTCCTTCATTAAAATCGCACACTTTAATGCGAATGGTGGCCAAAATTTATTTTTATTTTGCCCAGTACATAACACGCTACACTATTCTGAACACTTCCTGATATTTCTTAATCTCCCTGTACATTGAAAAACTAAAAATTAAGAAACTGAATTTATTATGAAAACTTTTGAGCTTATAAAGCATTCCAAGACATTATTTTTTCATATACATTTTCTGTATTAAAATCTTTAAAACGGTTTGAATATATCATAAATTTCATAACGTACCAAGTTCAATATTATTAGGTAGAGCTTCTTAAAGCATGGTTATAGCAAATGTGAATTTTGAAAACATTGACAATATAGGGTTTTGTCAGATTCTGGTGGTTGTTCTATTACCATTTGGCTCACTATATCTAGCTATATCAGATTCTAATGGTGGCTCCAATACTGTTTAGTCCAACATACATAACAAAGGACAAAATTGAAAGGTTCGTATCATGGGGATGAGTAGTTTCTTCTTTAAGTTGAAGCGTCTTAAATCACCTGATATAAAAATTTGTGACCGGTGGTTGGTGGGTCCTAAATAAGATAAGCCTTCTTGTGTAACATTAATTTATTATTAAAACACATAAGGTTACGTTACACACAACACAAACAGAGAGTGGACAAAAAACACGTCAACACATAACGATAACAGAGGCTTAACTGACTGTCTCTCAAAGCACTCGCCAGAGGGCGGCGTGTAATGAGAGAATCATAGTGTAGGGGGAAAAAGAGAGTGCTACAAATTTGATTTAGATTCAAAAGAGCGGAGAGAGAAAAAAAGTTGACTTTTGGGCGAACTTTAGAAAACTGTCAAGAATTTATTTTTTTCTAGGGAGTGAAAAAAAAGGAAATTTCCAATAACAAATTTTTTAATGCAAAACGGTACATCTGTTTTACAATTTTTGAATAATACTGCTTAATAAAGCAACCAGAGGATAAATCTCAAAGCCTTCATCTTTCAATTTCCGGAAACAAATCATGCCTTTCTACTTCAATAATAAACAAACTAAATGAATCCATATTCTCTTGATACTTGTTAAATGGAGGCTTTCAGTTTAATTTAGAATTCGTTGCTTAATTTGCAGGAGCGAAAAGAACTGAATTTTAAATCGCAGCATAAGACAAACAGTTGAATCTATAATGACATCATCTTGGAGGAGAAATATTTAATCAAAGCTTTTGCTAATTTATCTTCTATTTGTTATTTTTCAAAGGATGGATACTTTTAAGACGAAAAATTATTTTCGCATAAACTTTCGATATAGATAATTTCGCAATACATTTTTTTTTCTGAACAGAAAGGGCAAATTGGTGATTTGGAAGCGCTGGCGAAGATTTGTTATAGATCCAAGATATCCACAAAACTATATCTTTCTTGCTCTGCCAAAGCTTCCGGAGTAGATCTTTGTCAGATTTACTCCTTCTTGTCTAAGCATCTGAAGTATCTGGGGCCAAAACAGTAAAGAAAAGAGTACAGAACTAAGACTGAGCCCTAAGGGTGGCCATCATTGGCTTGTTGCTCTCCCTATTCCATCGAAGAGACTTCCCCTGATTAAAGTGGAGGTAACCCTTAACACTGCTATACCCATCAAAATAACGAAATAAATTACTGAACTTACAGCTTCTCATCTTCATATTTGGTGGGGGTGTAACATAAGGCTAAGCAGGATGTTACCCATTTTCAATCTTCCATATGCTAATTTCTTCCAAGGCCCACAAACAATACAGGTAAAAAACAATTTTTTCATGAACAGGCAAAATCTTGGAGTGTTATTTTTTCCGTTAAAATTTTTTTGGTAGTTAAGAAACGTTGAAGAATATTTGTAATGCATTGCTATTATTTTACTTTTAAAAATAACATAGAAAGTATTCATTCATTCAATTTTAAAATCTACTCTAATCTCTCATGAAAGAAAAGAAAATCTCCATACCTCCCCTAATAATTCTGCATGAACTTTGGATACCCCGTATATAGTACGAGGCCTCTGAACACACAAATCTGGAGTGGGATTCCTTGGCGAATCTGGGCCAAAGGCTCCTATTGTACTAGGCACAAAAATTTTCAACCTATATTGTTTCGCCAACTCCATCACATTGTGAAGTCCTTCAATGTTGACTCTCATAGCTAAAGGAACATTATCTTCGCCAATGGCGCTCAAAAGAGCGCTGAAGTGTATCAACCAGTCGATTCGGTAGTTCACAATTATTTCCTGGAGATTTTTGAAATCTAATATGTCCGCATAGATGTAAGGCCCTGAAATAAAAAATGTCAATGACAACAGTCCTTCGAAATATTGAATTTGAATAGTTTTAACAGAAAGTTGTCTTACCTGCGTCTAAAATTTGTTGAGGCGCTTTTATAATATCGGACATTATAACATTTTGTGCTCCATAACGGGCCCTTAAAAAATACGATCATAAAAGCCTTTAGTATTTTCATGCTAATTCATCAAATATGATATTAGAGTTTTTCTTAATGCTCATTGTTCAGAAGTTTCTGAAATTTTTTTAATATAAAAGCACGGAATTAATTTACTTTATACTGTATTTGAAAATCGATCTGACAAGAAGCTATCTTATTTTTAAAAATCATAATTTATAAGTAGGCACTTGTGCTATTAATTTTATTTTTAAAACGCAATCTTGCTTATTAACCAAAGGAAATTTCTCTGTAGTTTTCGATTAAAAAGACCCTTTTGTTAAGTTTTCATAGTATGAATGCTAAGGCAAAATATGAACTTATAATCTTCAATTTGAATTTGAAGTCAGTTTTCTGAATTAAAAGCTTTGCAAAATGATATCTAATAAAATGTAATCATGTGACTTTCGTACTTGTTTTTGCACAGATAAATGAATATAATTGTTAAAAAAGCGTTTATAATCGTGAGTAATTGAGAAATCTGACTTCATTTCAAGCAGCATTTTGCATTGTCATTATATCCATAAAATGTATCATCTAGAAAGCCATTCCTTTGTACATTGTTTGTATTTGCAGCGTTGAATGTTCAGAACCACCTGCTCAATATGCAAACATGTGTAGAAGGAAAATCAGAAAATCTCTTGAATAAACCAGGATTTTAAAAGCACAGAATTCCTAATATAAGGAATCTTCATGTTTTCATCGTGTAGATTTTTGATATAGAATATCTTTTTTTTTAATACTCAATGGATAAGGTTGCATAAAAATGTAATAACGGCTAGACAGAGGTTGCATAAAAATGTATTAAAGTTCTATATTTTATACATTGTAAAATAATGTACCTCTTGTCTAAGTTATTGCGTTTTCAATGCCGCATTTATGAGCATGCGAAAGTACAAAAGGACAGATAGTCAAAACGTAGAAGAATTTCCCCCAACATTTCATACTGATCTGTAATGACCCTCCGTAATTGCGGATGAGATGCTTCTGGCATAGTGGTTGGGTCTCGCCAACTCGGTGGGTACATTAAAGATGGGGATCTGACACTTCCCATCGATGATGGGACGTACTTTCTACAAAGAGGGTTGTACCGTGGCCGGTAATGGGCCTTAGGACTCAACCACAGTTCCCGCCAGTGTTGCTATTGTGAAGGTTCGGTCATTCAGTATTTATTTCCGAGTACCTTCGAGAGGGACGGTGAGTCAGTTTCTACGAC
Organism: Argiope trifasciata; assembly: GCA_026543055.1. Classification (NCBI taxonomy): domain Eukaryota; kingdom Metazoa; phylum Arthropoda; class Arachnida; order Araneae; family Araneidae; genus Argiope; species Argiope trifasciata. The sequence goes on from JAPMOQ010050981.1 coordinate 4,317,597, forward strand.
CTGTACCAGCCTGCTGAGGAGGCATGTATTTCTCCCTCGACTCCTCTGGCTGTTTTCTGGGCTTGTTTGATGCCTGTCGATTCTACCGAAAATTTTTTGGTAAAAAGGGTAGGCATCAAGGGAGTTCAGAAAACCGCAAGAGGGGTCGAAGGGTGAACGCGTGGCCCACCTGGAGAGTCTCCGATCGTTGGAACTCGGCTTAATATGGCTTACTGATCTGTAGGAGTTAACACTACATGACAAATTTTATTTATCTAGCAATTTGTGTTTTGCAGTCATCGTTACAATTTATTCTCAAAGTAACGTTTCTGAATGAATTTCATTCAAGATGTGATAGAAATCTGCAAATTTAGGGTAGAGACAACAAACCAGATATCATTCGTCTAGTTGAAAGCGTTTCTAAGCTGTTGTCTATAGTAGACAGACAGACGTTATTCCAAAAATATATTCTTTGAATTCGAAGTTTAAAACGTGGAGATTCGTCGAAATCTGTTAATTGGATTTTTTGACGATTGCAATGCCTTCATTGGCTCTGTTGTATATACTGAAATGTATAGAAGGTTTGCCAAAGAATTCAGATAGGCAAATTGTAGCGTTAACTCAATAGGCCTTTTGCATCCTATGCGATTGTTAAAAGGGATTCACTCTGATTATGATACAAATACTCTGAGCAATATACTAATGGAGATTTGTATATTTTTTATTCTTGTTTATGTAAATGAAATTTTCAAAATATCAGAATTCTCGCTTTAAATCAATTAAAGTTAATCACGGCATTACATGTATCTAATCTTAATATTCATAGATAGATTCCTAAGAAATTTAATGATGGTCAATGAATTTCTTAGGAATCTATCATAGACACTATTTTCATTCGCATCATTCACAGACACTATTTTCCGTTTCAAATTTGGGCACTATATTCAGTTATTAAAATTTATATGATTCATCAAGGATGAAATAGTAATACTTTTTATTCATTAAATTCATTCCTTAATGAAAATGTCTAAAATCAAGGAAATTACTTCTCCTTAAAATTAATATAAGCGATACATTATAAGGGTTGACCGAATGAAAAAGTACAAGTTGAACAAAAAGAATACATTTATTGGAAATCAAAGGAAATTGATACTGACGTTGTAACGCAAGTCAGATTCCTATGGTAGCAGATCTATGCATTTGTTGTAGAAAGTTGGTGGTTGATTCTTGAGGAAGTCTTGCAAGCTTCCTTCACTTAGTAGTCCAAATGGAAAAGTGTCCCCTGTAATGATCTCTAATCTGGCCCGTAAATGTCGAAGTCACAAGGTGACAAATCCGGATTGTACAGAGGGTGTTCCAACACTTTCTAACGGATTTTTTAAACAGATCGGTTTTATTTTCGATCATTTTTCTCTACATATGAACAACTTTCACTGCTGAAAGTCGTATGCAATGTACATCACTTATCAAATTTTGTATCTCTATCCAATGACGCTACTATAGCTGCAGTTATTTTTCCGTAATTGCAGTTGTTCACTTTTCCTTTGGGCAACCCTTATGTGTTTTTTCAGGGAATACTTTGATTTTTAATAAATGCTACAACAACAACAAGGAGAAGAATTTTACCTCAATTTTGCTGCTAATCCTGTTCCTAATTGACCTAAGCTACCTGAAAAAAAATTTAATGTATAAAAAAAAGAAGAAAATTTTAAAATATTACAATATATTTTCGAAGATACCAAATAAATGTTTTACCTGTTATTAATATGCGAGGTGAATGCGAATCTTTATCTGACTGGCTGGTTACATATTTGTTGAAAGCAACGCATGACGTCGATAACTTTCTTTGTTCTGGTGAATTAGTGTCAAATATTTTCAGAAGACTCCGCATATGAGAGATTTTATTTCTAACCATTTTGCTAGAAGAATGAAAATATTGATTTACATACTATGTATGTTGACTGTATTAAATTAATACATGCTTTATTCAATAATCTATTTTATCAATTTGGTTTATTTCTTTACAATGGCAGATTCCCAAATATGCAGAATATACAGTTGAGTTGAGTAAGGAGGACAGGCAGGTCGATTAAAATTTATTAGCCCAGTTAACTAATTAATAAATTTGTGAAAAATTCAAATTTTATGAATTGCAAAATAATGAATGTTAATATTGTCAAAAATAAATGGTGACAATCTTATCTGTTTTAATTATTTCAGTTATTACGATATTTATAAATACCACGAGTATGTTTAAATATAATTGTACATTAATGTTGATTCTGCGTGGTACTAAGTCAGTAAATGAAAAATAAAACATTTGCTTTTTCACAATGTTATTATGATGGAAAACCAAGGAGAGTGGCCTCTCCAAAATTTTCTTCTACACTCTCAAATAAATTTATCATGGCAGAGAACACTTTACATGGCGTTGGCGGGTAATAGTTACGAACTATTCACTTTTAGCATTAATGTAGTATTTTTATTGAATCTATCACGTCATGCTTGGCGAATTGTTCGATGATTAATCCCTTTTTAAGCGAATTTAATAGAATAAGAAAACAGAATTTGCGGTTTAAACCCTTTCTCATTCGATTGAAGGAAACATTTGATACAAAACTGCACTTGTAGTCACAAAATCCTATACCAAATTTGATATAATCAAATTATTACGTTTTTGAATTAGTGTGGTTACATTTTCTAAAAGTATCGACAGAGAGTCAGCAGTTGCCTCCAGATGCTAAATCTATGCGACAGATCTTATTTAACTAGCTTTCTTTGCTTTGTAGTTATTGTGTTAGCTTACATTTGAACAACAGGACAGATGAACTTCTGAATTGATTTTACTCAAAATTTGCAGGTAATCTGCAAAATTGGTATAAAGATTGTATACCGAATTTCATTCGTCTATCTCAAAGCGTTTTTGAGTTATCTTTGTCACAGACAAAGATAACTCAAAAGCTTCATAACTTCAGACCTGTCCTGAGTTCGAACTACACCAGAGATGTGTAGTTCGTACTCAGGACAGGTCTGAACCGTGTAGATTCGTTCAAATCTCGAGTTTGACTTTTTTGACAATTACAATACTTTTTCTATGCTACGTATACGAGAAAGTAGAAATCAACTAAAAATGAATTATTAATACATTGAGTAAGCTTTAAATGTCTTCAAATTTGTAATTAAATTGATCCATTTATTAAGATAGAATCTTCATAAAACACACAGACTGAGATTGAAACATATCTTACTCTATTACTATCGCTGTTTTCTATTCCTGAAATAGTTTCCTTGAAACTCCTTTCCTTTTCCATAAAACTGCTTAGATATTTTCTAAGCAGAATATTCTTATTTAATCGATAAGAATCTTGAATAATTCTTATCAATTAAATAGGAATTATTCAAGATTCCTTTGCAAATAATAATTTTAAAAAAACGACTCTCATAATTTTTCGAAATTTGCATTCTCTCTGTAAAAAGGCTGCTTAAACAGTTTTTTTTTATTCGGGATTCTTTTATTAATGAAAATATTATTCCTGTCTTGTAAATTAAAATAGCCTGCCTTTTTTATGTAAGAAAAATCATCGTCTACTTTAATAATTCTTCTATTAGGAAAGCCCTTCATATACGTTTCCCATCAACTTTTACAAGTGAAACCGATTTCCGTATATTTAAAATATAATGCAAAAAAGTACGGAAGTTTAGCTACAATTGATGAGAAATAAAAGAACTTTTAATTATAATTTAATTTATTTGTTTCACACCTATCTTAATTAAGATAAATTAGAATATGTATTAATAAACATAAAATATTAATTACGAATAAAATTATGACCTATATGCATTAATTAAAATGAAATAAAAATTAAAATATATTGTTTAGTGAATTCATATACAAAATAGAAATGATATACAAATAACAAAATCTATGTTATAAAAATATCTAAATAAATTTATCATTGTTAAAAAATTTTGGAATTAGAAACAATTTTTATTCTTTAAATATCTTAGAACTGACTAACGTAAGAATAAATTGATAAAATACTGAATAGTTTTAGCAAAATCATATCGCATTCCCGTGTTTAAGAAAGATAGCTAAAACTTTATATATTTATTTATTAAACTTCTATAAACTTTATTATTATTTAGCTAATATTATACAAACACACATTAAAACTGATATTTGTTTTGCATCCGTGTGAAAGGCATTTGACGAAATTTAAATAAGTAATTAACCAAACATAATCAAATAAGTAAGTAAAGAAAACTGAAAAATTTGTAATCATGATTATTAAAGATATTACTAATGTGATAGAAACTAATTTATCAGAAGCTGATTGGACCATAATAAAAAAAATCGAGTTTTACAAAAGTCCGAATTAAGATAAACTAGATTTAACCAGCGGATATGATCTTCCCTAAACTTTCTCGATTATTCTTCAGTAAAAGTCTCATCCTCTTCCTCCCGCATTAAATTGTGAACCTTGGGCAAGGTCACGAATGCTTATTCTGGCATTAGCAAACGACAGCAGCACGAATCTGGAATCTTTAATGAATCAGTTGTGCAAATATGTATTTTGGATGCCCTGTTTCAATTGATGAGATTTTAAGTTGTACCGATTGTGCCGAAGTTGGGCAAGGAATATGAAGTATTCCAAAGATCAAATGCCAAATTTTATTCATCAAAAACATTGCATTTTTAAATATTATCATATTTACATGTATTTAAATATATAGACTAACAGAAGGCCAACCCTCTGACAGATTTGGTTTAATATTTGATACAGATTTAAACTTTAGACGTTAAAACTGTGTACAAAATTTTATTGATCTGGCTCTTTGCGTTTTCGTTTATCGTGTTCACTTGTTATCAGATAGACAGGCACATATTTTATTAATACATTTTGCACAAAGTGTATACGTTTGGTATAAAAACAACATATCAAATCAGCATATTATGTAGCTAAAATCGTTTTGAAATATCGTATTCATAAATATAATTCCAATGGTATGCTTTTCGGATTCAGAAATATCTAAAACGGAGATTCGTCAAAATCTATTCTAATTTTTTTTGTCGGTTACAGTAGTTTCTCTTTTGTATACTTCGTCGAAGTGAAAGTAAAAACGGCAATTTTTTACTTTAAAATGACTGAAGATATTTATTTTTGATATTTAATAATTTTAATTAATTATATATGCTTATAAAATAAGTTCACAGAACGCAATTATATTTTTAAAATAACGATCTCAATAAAAAAGAAGACAGTTTTAATACACAAAGATCAAGCAACATTTTACAAAAACTGAGAAATAAGACTTCAATATAATGTATGCAATTTCCATCTAACGATTTCAAAATTCGTTTCTTAAGACCTAAGTTTAATAAAATAACATTTCACAGAGGCTAAGTCCTCAAATATATTAAATATATTAAACTTTATTTATAATGACCATTGAGGATACATGATATAGAGACATTCAATGAGCAAAAATAATACAGAAATAAATAAATATGTATATAATTTTTTATTTTCGCTTCAAATTAACCAAAATAAAATGGAATAACAAATGATATTTTAACGTTTTGTTAATTTAAAAATTCAAAAGAGCTAATAAAAATCAAATTTAATATGTTCGAAAATAAAATGCCTTGAATGTAACAATTGTGTTATAAATATTTAAAATAACGAATAAAATTAACATTTAAAAATGTAAATTTTTGAAAAATGTTATTTTTTTTTGTTGTTATTTGAATACATTTTACAGTTGTGAATTCTTTGAATACATTAAGACCTTTGAAAATTAGGCATAGGCGACCTTCGAGAACTAAACGTTCGGAAGTATTTGAAGGATTTATTCAGAATTTTTTTTAAAAATTACAATTTTTAATTTTGATTTCAAATTAACCAAAATACCAAACGACATTTTTTATATTATATTATAAACAAATTATTATATTATATTATAAAATCGATTTAAAGTCTTTCGAATTATCTAAATTCCACCACAAATTTAAAGTGTCGAGTGAAAAATGACAATAAACAACCAATAATAGACACTAACACAATTTTTTATAATATTTAAAACAAACTTTTTTAACAATATTTAAAAATATTGTTAAAAAACCATAAACAAGCAATAAACTTACTTCTTTTTTCTTTATCCGCTGTGTTATCCTCCTGAAATAAATCTTATTTACGGCCCACTTCATACGTGGATCGAAAGATATATGTTCCAATTTCGTTTTTGTTTGTTTTTTCCTTCTTTTGCCAGAAGCACCTGCAGACAATTATTCCGGTTTTCCGTTTATTCTGGTATGTATCTGGACCTTATTCCATTGCGAGGATAACTCTCAAACAACTGGCTACGTCAAATCAACAGGTTGTTCTGAACCAATAGGAGATGCTGGAGATGGAGGTGTGCCGGGCAGCTGTCAAAAAGCAAAGCATCTTGCAGATGAAGCATGTTATTGTGAAATTCTCTGATTTGGTTGTTTTTGGAAGCCCTGGTTAATTAGGGGTCCGGTAGAGTTGTTTGGAACAATTTTCAAAGCGTGAAGTATGACAAAAAGAAAAAAAAAGGCGCCTGGAGGAAAAAAAAATGGCTTTGGACCTGGAGTGTTATCTGCCGTTTTGTTTGTGTACTAAATTGCTAATTTAAATTGCAGGATTTCCCCATTTTGATTCATTATCTGGAACCAGAGATGACAAAATTATAAGAAATGTAATTAACTTGGGAGAAAAAGTTATTTTTTCTAGATCATCTTTGTGAATTCAATCATTTTATAATCAAATTTGACAGTTGTAAAGTTTTTTATTTCTTTTCTTTCAGACTTAGAGTATTGAAAAAGTAAAATGCTTTTTATAAATTGAATAAAATCAGAAGCAGTGGTTCCCTAAAAAATTTCTCGCATACTCTCTAACAAAGATACCATAAAACTCATTCTGTGACTTCCACATTCAATAGTTACGAAATATTAACCTTTGGTATGAATGTGACATTTTTATTGAATCTATCATGTGATCTTTGACGAGTTTTTTGGCTATTAATCCCTGGCATGAGGATAATAATATGAGAAAATAGAATTTGTGTTTTACATGCGCTTTTATTATTTGATTGAGACCAAATTTTAGTATAGAACTACACTTGGAGTCGTAAAATTAGATACCAAATTTGATGCATTTAAATCACTGCATTTTTTAGCTATCGCGTTTGTAGGCTTTAAAAAGAGCAGATCGGAGACTGCCAATCCCAAGTTGGATTTGGCTCAATTTAATAGGTGCCTACAGTGCATAAGTTAAATATGTTTACTAAATTTTAGTCATTTAGCTCTCTTCAATTTGTAGTAATAGTATAACTTAATTTGAAACAGCCGGACAGAGTGACTTACTCTGAGCGAATTTCGTTCTAAATTTAATTAAAATCTAGAAATTTGGTATATACAAAATTTTGCCCCTCTAGCTCAAATCGTTTTTGAATTATCTTTGTCACAGACAGACAAAGAGATAATTTCCAAAAATGTGTTTTCCGAAGGATCTGAAACGTGGAGATTCGTCAAAATTTCGAATTCGAATTTTTTGACAATTATCATATTTTCTCTATATACAAAAAAGTAAAAAGTATTGAAAAGTGAGATAGTTGAAAGCAAACTTCCAAAACGGAAATTTTATTTATTTATTTATAAAAATAATGATTTCTTACTCTTTTTTCGAATATTATTAACCTCATAACGGACAGTGCATATCAGTTTCATGGTGGAACTTCACAGTAACATGAGGAGATTTGAGTGACGAATAAATTACTCTAATAACACATTCAGAATTAACTTTTGCAATATATACAAAAGAATGAAGATGCAATAAATTAGGATTGATATTTTGCTTGAAAAGTGTTTATTCTCAAAAAGAATTAATGTACAAAATAATTCCTCATTTAATACAGTTACTTAACTTTTTTTTTTCTTTTTGACGAAATTTTAAATAAATTTTTTATGGAAATCGCTTTTTTATTTCCAATATGAAATTTTATTTGAAATTATTCTGCCGTAAGTTGAAAACATTTTAAAAATTTTGCTAGTATAGATATACTCAAATACTATACTGATTCGGCAGAGTCATTGAAAAATCTTTTGTATTTCAATGACAGCTAATTCAAAAATAATCTTTCTGTCTTATCTTGGCCAATCAGCGTAGCAACCATAGGCAGCTGTATAATCTGCCTATTTGGAAATCCTCCAATGTCTGTTCTAATAAACTCTCATTGTAGGGAATCCCAAATTATCGAACTTAATCTGGGTTGGGTGTCATTCTAAGACTATCTGTTATACATTCTCATATTTTTTATCTTTAATAACAGATGATGAATTAATTTTATTAAAATATCTTTAATAACTGATATTGAATTGATCCATTTTTTATATTCGTTCTCAGAAAATATCAAACACATCTCATTAAGACTCCTGATGTCTTCAAACTAAAGCTCTTTGGAGTTGTCTGATCATTTAACATCGCATAACTATGAGTTTTTCAATGTCTTCTGCATCACAAATTTCAAATATCTTACTGTTGTCAATATTGTGGTGATATTATAATCAAGAACATAAGTATTTGAAAAAGAAAGTTCAAAAATTATTTCTATTTTATATTCAAAATAGATATAATTTTTGTCAAGTAGAAGTTTTAAAATGGCATCCCATCATGTCTTTTATACAAGGCTGAGTAGTTTCGAAGATATTACGCTATCCAAGCAATTTTAATGTCGTATTTATCTGGGTGAACGCTTTTAATTCTATCCAAACAACTTGCTTGCCTAATTGTTTTGATGATCGTTATTAGAAATGAGAGTCAAGAGTTTCTTTTCATTAGATGGCAAAAATTGAATAATCGTCACATAGAAATACTATTTGTTCCCTCAGTAGTATCAACTGACGAGCGAAAATAGTTTTCTTTTGTAATTATCAACAGCCTAAAGCATGGGTTGGTTGGTTAATTTGGAGTTTTTGGCCCAAGGGCCATTCCTGGTCATACTGCGACATTCTTATGGTAAAAGGTAAAACCTTTGTTAATTTTTTAAACATCGTATAAAATTATATTTTCAGGTAAATATTAAAGTAAAAAAAGCTAAAACAGACAAAAATAAGAAAAATACAAGAAAGAAATTGTTTCAGTTAAATAATTGGCAAAAAGTGTATATCAGTTAAAAATTTTAAGATGTTTGGATGATAATTCCTTCCCAGCAATTCTGGGAGAGTTACACTTGATGAGTGAAAAAAGTGGTGGCGATTGCAGTCAAGAGCTGGGTATTCAATCAAAATATAACTAACTGTCAATTCGGTGTTGCAAGAAGAACACAATGGTGCTCTTTCTCCGAAATGAAGGTACTCCGAGTATGTCCATGCTAAGATAAGTAAAGCATAGGTAAATTGAGCTTGGATTTGCTTGATTTGGCAAATTGGATTTATTGGTGCATCTTTGATTAATCATGTGATGTAAATAGAGCCGAAGCGGTAATCTTTATTCGCCCTCTCTGTGGCTGACGCTCATTCAATTCTGGTCCCCTCTCCTACACTCATATGCCATTGATTATTAATCATTAAAATTTTCCGTTTCCGAAACAAACCAGTGGGAGTGGTCTTTCCAAAAATTTCTCGCATATAATTTAATAAAGATGTTATCCCAAAGAACGTCTTGCATAGCGTTGTTCACACTAATAATGAAATGCTATTTTGCTTGAATTTAGCATTTTTACTGAATCCGTCGTGTCATCTTCGCAAGTTTTTTGGCAAACTAATCCCAAATGAGGTTAATAGCATCTAAAATATAATTTGTGTTTTAGATGAGTTTTTCACAAAAAGCTGATTACACACGTAGACACAATATCTCGCATAAAATTTGATGTATTTAAGTCATTTCATCCTTGAGTTATCACGTTTACATGTTTCTGAAGGTACAGACCAACGGACTATCGATCCATAACTGGATTCGGCCTTAAATTCGATAGGTGTTTAGACTATAGGTGTTAATTATATGCATTGAATTTCCACAATATAGCTCTCTTCGCTCAAATTACAGTGTTAAATTATATTCGAACAGTCGGGTAGACATTATTCTGATTGGATTTTGTTCAAAATTCGATAGAAGTATAAAAATTCGGCATGAAACCGTATACAAAATTTCATCAGTATAGACCAAAGCTTTTTGAATTATCTCTATCATAGACAGACTAACGGACATTTTCCAAAAATGTATTTTTCGAGCTCAGGGAAGTTTTAAACGTGCGGACTTATCAAAATCTCGAGTTCAAATTTTTGGCGATCATTGTACTTCCTCTATCCTCTGCATACGAGAAAAAAAATACAGAAAAAAAAACATGAGTATTTAATAGAAACAAAATGTCACTCTATTCTTGAAATAAAATAAACGTACAAATTCTTATCAATTATATCTGTCTATATGTGCACAGCTTGCTGCAAAACATATGAATGCAAAAATTTCGATTCTATACGTGATGGTCTTGGCATTGAAATCAACTATGCGCTTAATGCATAAATCAATTTTCATTCAACAGCAGTATTATTCAATGTACAATGGAGTCAGTTCATATTCGCATAATAAATAACAAATGCACGGCATCTATTAAATCTTGAATCTCTGTCACAGTGCAATGTTAATGTTAAGTTAGAAATGTATTTGCTTTCGTCATATTACTGTGACGTCATAAGAATAAATCCATGAAATAAAAATGCAATATTTAAAGGAGCGGATAATATTAAATAGTAGGAAAGAAAAACTAGACTTGCTTCTATAAGATAAATATCAGAACTCTAATTATAAACTCTAACACAATTAAAAATTATATTTATTTTTCCTCTAATAATAGCTTTCTTACTTTATAAAATCTCCACTAGTAAAAAGGATGAAAGTGTGTGTGCGTTTACGGTTCAGACCGTTTGATTCATAGCTATCAAATTTGCACATATATGAGCGAAAATGTACAATCATTTTCAAAATTTAATTAGAATTTGTATTTAAAAATTAAGCTGAATTTCGACAAGCCGATTCATCAGAAATAATGTTCATTCTTAGTTCTAATTAAATCTCTGTCACATAATTCGATGTTCATGATTCTCTCGACAAAGGGATTCTTCTAACTAAGACAAGTCTCTTGATGCCACAGTGTCAGTAAAAATATGTTTGGGTAATTTTATTCCCCTTACTTATTACTCATTTCAACTATACAGATATTAACGTGTTTCTTTCGAAACTTTCAACAATGGAAGAAAATCAAATAATAAATATTAGATGAAACAGTGAAAACAATTTGAATTTCGTAGCAACAATGAAATGTATTATTGAAAATGATATGGTCTTTTTTTATCATTAAACTCCTAGAAAGAATTATATCGCAATTGAATTATTAACATTAAAAGTACTTTTTTTTTTAGTTTTAAAATGGTACAAATTCGTGTTCTATTATTTTTGGAAGCTACAGAGAGGAAATGTCAACAACTCCTTTAATTTTTAAAAATTTCATTAGAGGCCCTATATTTTATTTATGTCGACTTAGTGACTTTCTCTATAGACCCCAACACACATGCACAAGCGTTTTCTTATATGTATAAATTTATTTATTATTTGCTTGAGGATATGAAATACAGAAAAAGAATCCAATTACTTTCTCGCATGGCAACGAAAACATAAATTAACAATTATGCACAAAATACACATAAATGAAATAAAATACATAGTAAAGAATAATAATTCCTTAAATAAATACACAAAAAATATTTAACTTTATAGAACAGTATAGAAATCAAATAAGAGTATACATCAGTCTATCATGAATTAAAAAATTAATGATATTTAACCTTAAAAACAACAAAAGAACATATCCAATTTTCAGAATGTTTATTAAGTTGTATTAATATAAGAAGATATGCGAAGTGAACTTTCTATAAAAAGCAAAATTAGAAACGAAAACAAATAAAAAATTAAAGGAGGTGAATATTTTGATTGCACTCATGCATGATATGTTGGTTAAATCTGCAAAGAAAAGAATACTTTTCAGCTAAAAGCTTTGAACTATTTTGAGAATTTTCCAAAATATTTTCGTTTTTTTATTGATAGTCTCGTTCACGATCCATTTCGTAAGATTAGTTGCACTTCACAGCAGAGTTTCTGAGTCATAACTAAAATTAGAAAAGTTATACAAAAGTCTTTCATTTGGTTCATTCAAGCATATCAAACTTAAAGACTTTCAAAGGTTAAATGCGATGCAAGGAAATGGCTTTTTTACCCAGAACTGGAAGTTTATTTTTATATAACCACTGAGAACAGTCTTCCAAATTTTTCTCTTATATTCTATAATATATGTCCCAAAGAACGCCTTGCAGGATATTGGCGTACAATAGCTATGGAATAATTATCTTTGGCGTGAATTCAGCATTTTTGCTGGATTTATCATGTAATTCTTCACAAGTATTTTGGTGATTAATTCTTAGAATGTGTTTAATAGTATTCAAAAATTGAATTTTGGTTTCAGAGGCATGTTTCCTAATCAATTGAAACAAAAATTTGACACAAAATCCTATGCTAAAATTGATGTATTTAAATCATTGCATTTTTTTGAGTTATTGAGTTTACATACTTCTAAATATACAAACAAACACAAGATCAACCCCTAATTGGATTTGGCGTGAAATTCCATGCGTATCTACACTATAGAAGTAAAATCGGGGAACCAAATTTTATTAATCTGTCTCTCTTCGCTTTGTAATTGTAGTATTAACTTATATTTGAATAGCCGTACAGACGTACTTCCTCTGAGAGGATTTCGCTCAAAATTTGATAGAAATCTACAAATTTCGTATAAAGACAGCGTACTAAAATTCATCCGTCTATCTCAAAGCGGTTTTGAATTGTCTTTGTCACAGAGAGACGGACATTTCCCAAGAAAGTGTTTTCGAACCCTGGGAGGTCTAAAACATGTAGTTACTTGAATTATCTGGAGTAATAGAAAATAGTTATCTGGAGTATAAAATATTTCCTTTGTACTACATATACGAGAAATTAAAATTGATGGAAACGAAGATATCAGTGCAGCAACTAAAATGTTTTTTGTCTCATTTATGTTGCTTTATTTGCTGGTATCTTTCTTGGAAGTGCCGGCGATTAATTTCCAAATGTGTAAATTATATATATATATATATATATATATATATATATATATATATATATATATATATATAAAGGACAAATATTTTGCTCACCAAAATTAAATGAAAATCGAAAAAATATATTCATTGATTCACGTTTTCAAATAACGTCCAATAATGTAATTATTTATATTAATTTCCAAGATTTAAATTACAAAGCAGACTTTTGTCATAAATTTCAGCACGAAATATGTAAAAAAGGTAATTATCAACTTCAGATTCGTATAATGTTGGTTAAAATCAGTGCGGTTTCTAAGAATGATTCGTATTCAGTAATATTATCCAGAGTTTAATTTAGTTATATTAATATCCCAATTTAAATAAACGCTAGGGCTAGTTTGTGATGGAAATCGCTATTTTGAAATCGATCAGATGATGAAAATGACTCCTGAGCTGTCACCTTCTTCTCCAAATTTCCACATCATACCAACGGGAAGACATTTGACCCCGATGGATTTCACGTGCACCAGACCAGGCCTCCTAGAAGGAGTGTTTTATCTTCAATTCTTCTTCTATAGTCAATCTTCTTCCGTCTATTCTTTTTCTTCAATCTGTCTTCTTATTTTTTCTGAACTTTAGAAAATATCGACTTGTTTACAATTATTTCAGAAAGCAAAATATTTCCGGCGAAAAAAGTTTTAAAAAATTAAATTCAAAAAATGAGGGAAAAAAACAAAGTAAACAAAATAATTCTGCTATTAGTACAACACAAATTGAATTATATGAATCGTTAAACCATTCGTGTTTACACTCTGCAATGAATAAAGAATGCCTAATGCTAAGAGATAAGAAAGGATTTTAGGTTTATTGCATACTTCACATTAAAACTTATAACTCAAAAAAAAACTGCTATTAAAGAAAAACAAATAGTCTTAATTACTTACATGATAATCAAGTACGATACAGTACTTCGTTTTAATAATCCAAAGGCGATGTCATAGAATTTTAATGCAAAAATATGCTCAAAACTGTTCTCAATCACAATCAACGAGCGATAGAGACAATGGACAACCATTGACCAAAGCTGATAACGGCCCATCGCTTAATTGAAACCCCTAATGACGGACGCCGTCCCTGTTCCCAACCCATAAAACTTTTATTGCTCTCTCGTTCTCCGAGGCCTCGACCAGACCCGCTCACACGACGTTTCTTCAGCGAAATCGGATCTGAAAAAAACCCTTCAATTTAAGCCGTGGTTACACGACCCGGGAAGATTCAGACGAGCCACGCTTTCCCCCATCGACCCCTCTTGCGGTTTTCTGGTTTTCTTTGATGCCTGTCGACTCTACCGATAATTTGACAGTAAACTGCCCAGACATCAAAGGAGCCCAGTAAACCACAAGGGAGGTCGATAGGAAAAAGCATGGCTCGTCTGAATCTTCTCGAGTCGTGTAACCGCCGCTTTAAGCCGAAGTTACACGACCGGCCGTTTCACAGATTTGGTCATAAATCAGACCTCCGACCCACTGAGGGACCATACTCCCCCATAGCCACGAGGATACGTTTCCCCTTCGACCCCTCTTGGACTCTTTGATGCCTGGGCAGTTTACCAACAAATTTCGGTAAAGTCGACGGGCATCAAAGAAGACCAGAAAACCGCAAGAAGGGTCAAAGGGCAACACGTGGCTCTTCTGCAGAAGGGTATAGGCCGTGTAACCTCGACTTTAGTGAACTTACCACGGGCTACCGCGATCCGTATGACCAGATATATCATTTAAGTAATAAGCAAATGAGGCGTTTAGTTGGTATACTAGAAGAAAGCACAACTGGAGTTACTCAAGATCTGAATGCTCTCTCACAGGGTCATATTAACCTTTCAATAGGAACATATGCTTTTTAGGCACTTGAGTTTCACATTCAGTAAAGAGAATTGAAAAAATATGTTCTTGTAATAAATTACTATCATAAATCATATATCCCTATCATAAATCATATCAGATATCTGTAAACTACAGGCTCTGTTGAGACAAAGCATGACGTAATTGACACTCCGCTCATCATCCGAGTATTGCTGAAATGCTATTCTCTCCTTTTCTTCGGTACACTCTCTTGCACGCTGCCTACGTGAGGCTCGTATTAAAAATCAAACGTTTAATTTCTTTACTTAAGTTGTAAATGAAATTATTTTCAAAAATTTTGTAATAATTGGAATCAATGATAAATACCTGCCATCCTAATAATGACATTCTTATTCAAAGATTAATGTCATAAAAGAGTTAAATCATACAAGATGGCAATGTGTCTTTCTTTATCATTCCTATACTTCGAAATAACATTTAAGAAAAATAAATATACTTACATCATCTTTCTAATTCCAGCACTCCATTTGATAGAACTTGCTTGTCATGAATAGCTGTCGTGACAAAACACAAGAAACTTTTGTTTGTATCGATACAACTTAAGAGAAAAAAAAAAAGAATTCTTCTTTGGCTATCTCATACATTTTGGCATGACTTTTCAGTCATATTGTGCTTTTAAAAGCTCCGATTGTACTAAACCATGCCAACAAAGTAGCGAGAAAAGAAACAATGAAGCCAAGTATAGTGCTCTGTTACGAATAAGCTATTAATTAATTTTATTTGTAAGATTTTGGAAATTAAAATATTTAAAAATAGTGGTAGGTTATTGCTATATATATTTTAATTGAAAGATTTGTTTTTGTCAGAATAATAAGGATTAATTTTTTTTGACATCTATTAATTTTTAGGTATTTTGAAAATTTTGATTTAGACATTTTGGAATCTTGGAGTTAAGTTTATATGTTACAAAGATTTGCCTTATCAGTAAATATTATTTTCTATTATTAGCTCTTGTATAAAATCAGCAGCCGATGTCAGTACTTAGCAGTCCTAAGCAATACAAATTGTAAAGATCTCCTTTTTATAACTTGGTCCATTTAATTTGATATTTCAACATATCGTTAGCTTCTTTAAACCAACGGTATGTGGTTAAGCTTCCTTATCGTTAGCTTCTTTAACCCAACGGTATGTGGTTAAGCTTCCTTATCGTTAGCTTTCACATTTTAATATAAGTTAAGAATTGATTACAGGCTAATTTTAAATGTGGGGAAATGTATATATTTTTTATTTATTAATCAGGATTTATAATTCAGAGGAATCAATGTTTGTACGTGATTATATTTAAACATATCTTTGGTGTTCATAAATTAAATGATTATAATGAATCAGTTAGGAATTTTATCAATTATACTTGTAAAAGTCCTAATATTATCCGATATTTTATAATTTATGGAACAATTTTATACCAGTTATTTGTATCACAGCCAGGTTGATAGGTTTTTAATCAATTTGTTTGTGGTCCTCTTTCTTCAGACCGGCTGCCTCTAGTAATCTTAACTTCTTAGTCGGAAGTCTGCCAATGTTTTAAGTGACTGATTATGCCAAACAAATACAATTTATGTAACTCTTCTAATCATCCGACAAGATGAAATTTCGGTGATTCATATTACTTTAATAAAGAACAAAAAATATCAGACTTGAGCACGAAAAATAGAATATGGAAGGTATGAAGGTTATTGAGCAGGGCTGGAACTTAAATTATTAGATGTATAATATGAAAGATGAGGTTAATGATGTTTAAAACTAGTTATTTTTAAGTAACCGTATGAATCAAACATTTTTTTGGAATTTCAAAAGCAGGACTACTGGAAAAAATTTGTAGAAATATAGTACACGAGCTCTTTACAAAAAATTAGCAATCGTAAAAAAAAATTCTACATCGAGATTTTTACTAATATCCAGGCTTTAAAATTCCACGAGTTTTCATACTTTTTTTGTAATCATATTTCTTTGTTTTTTTAATTTAAATACCTCTTACATTCTTTGTCCACAATTTCTAACTTTGTAATAGAAATAATGATGTTATTATTCTTTGGTAATTTAATGTAATTAACTTAAATTTAAGTTTTAAAAACGAAAAAAAAAAAAACTGACCACCTAACAGATCAGAAATTGTTCTTATTTAAACAAGAGAAGAAACCGCATATTTCATATTATCTTTTCAAGATTTGTATCCAAGCTTTAAATTTCCATGAGTTTCCACAATTTTTTTTTGTAATCTCTTTATTTCATTTAAATTCCTCATAGATTTTAAGATAGATTCCTCAAAGTTTTAAACCTTTTATTTTAAATAATGATTATATTGTTCTTAAATTAAATTAATTTAAGGTCACTAAAACGAAAAATTGGTCACCTAACACAGCAATATCCATTCTTATTAAAACAAAACAGTAGAAATAGCATGTTTCAGACTACCTTTCAAGGTCTAAGTTTACTAAATTCTTGATTTTGACCTCAAAATAGTTTACATTCACATTTTAAAATAGTTTATACTCATTATTGGTGATTTTTTTAACCCAGTGCTGGTCATAATGATTCTGGACGAGTTCTTTCAAAACTACTATGACTCAGACCTTACCTGCCTTGCAAGGTTCAGAAAATGCTAATGACAAGTTTTGACAACAGTGGCAGGTAAATAATGTATCTAAGCATTAGATTTGCGCAAGCACCCTGGAACGGTTTTGTCTATTGATTGGTGTCTCCCTAGAAACCGAGGGAAATATATACACAAGATCATTGCACTTTTTTTCCTTTTTTTTTTTCAAAAATAATAGATCAATGACATCCTCAGAAGTTTTTCCATCGATGCGCTCCAGGCCAAAAGGAATCGACTCCATTGAGTTTTTTGCCACTTTCGATATCGCGAAGAAGGAAGTGAAGGGTTGCTGTTTGTTGCCTTGGAATAGTTACAGATTTAGGTCAGCAAACTATTAATCTGAGGCTGTAGGGAAAGTAATGGTCCCGTTTTGTTGAAATGAGTGGAGCAAAAGAAGAAAGTGAAAGTGAAATTATTCGATTTTCGTAATCTCTCTGAAACCTTGAAAACTTAATCTGGATAAAAATTCGCCATTTCGGTTTAATTATTAATTCAGGTATTTCTCAAGTTATTTACATTATTTCTAATTAATATTGTTTTTTGAATTTTTAGGATTTCTACCCTTATAAATCTGTCTCAAGACATTAACATTTTTGAGTTCTAACTCATTATTTTTTATAGTACAAGATTAATATATCAGAGAATTTTTCAACGCAAATATGGTTGGATTTATATATTTTGGTTTTATAATTTTTCTAAGCAAAGATCACATTAACTCTGCAACGCCCTTTGGCAATTAAGGTTAAAGAAAGATAAATATTTCAAGATATGAAAAGGCAGTTTTCTATTAAATAGAAGTTTTTACATAATTTAGTTTATAAATTAATAATAATAATTACATATTTTTTTAACCAAATTATAAGAAACATGCTGTTATTTTTTTCTTTAAAAGGCAAGTAGGTTATGTCTAAGAAAGAATATTTTTTTGTGAGTAAAATTTTATTTTTCTTACTTTCTAAATATTTTCTAATACAACATATTTACTTTATCGTATCTTTATTCCAGTTTTTGACATCATTTTGTTTTTAAGCAATGAATAGTAAAAAAAAAGTTAACAAAACAGGTAGATTTGTCTTAAAATTTTTCTTAACTAATTAATTACTTTCAGGATATAACCTGAAATCGACTTGATCTAAAGAGAAATGAATATATTTTAAAGAAACTGACATTTATTCATATTATACCTTCATGAAAATCTCCGTAAACAGTTCGTTACTGTTTAAAAGAATATAAAAATTTAATCTAGGTTATTATTTACTAATGATATATTTTTATTAAAATTTTTTATGTTTATTTATAATTTAATTTGGTTCTAAAATGAAAAATAAATAAATCTTCAGTCTATGACTAAATCTGTCATGCATTTTCATAATTGTTTTGTTGAAATTTGCAAAATACATTTTGTATATTTAATGGTTGGATCAATCTTTATGTCGTTGAAAATTAAAGCTCATTGGTAATAATATTGCACGTTATTTGATGGTATTTCCAATACGCTCTTGAAGTGGAACAAGTTAGCAGTAGGATTAATAAGATTCATTTATACGCAAACTTTATATTTTAAAACTTAAATTCCTAACGCCAAACTATGCATTCTGTATCTTTTCCAGTTTACTACTGGATTTTTGTAAATAAAAATTCACAAAAAGTACCATTTTTATAAATACCAAAACTATTAAATTACCATTTTTATACGCCAAACTATGTATTCTGTATCTTTTCAA
>JAPMOQ010050981.1:4336974-4353969 GCA_026543055.1 Argiope trifasciata
AAATTACCATTTTTATACGCCAAACTATGTATTCTGTATCTTTTCAAAATTTATTACTGAATTTGTGTAAATATAAATTCACAAAAATACCATTTTTATAAATACCAAAACTACCAAATAACCATTTTTATAAAATGTAATTAATTTAATAAATAATTATTATATTTTACTAAACTAAGTTAGTAATAAAAATACTAATTGTAATAAAGCCTACATAAAAGTACCATATTTTTTGCTTTGAGAAATATTACTGCTTCTTCCCAACAAGTTAGGTCACAGATTTAATAGCTGCATTCACAAGTTCAATAGCACAGCTCAATTGTATTTTTGAATCACATACACATATCCAAGTAGATAAGCAAATATATTTCCAAAGTTAATTTTCTTAGACTCAAAATATTTTCAAAAAATGTGAAAATCCCTCAAATTTAAGAGAACACTTCTTTTCCTTCAAATTTCCTTCTTTCTCAATGCTCATTTCCACACCTAAAAATATAAAAATAATTCAGAAAATGATTTAAATCATTCGATTAGAACTTTAAAATAAATTTCCTAAATTATTTTTTTGTTTATTTATCTCTTATCCCTTTTTGAAGACAAACCGGCTGCCAGGAATATTGGTCACATGTAATTTTGAATTAACCTCTTGAGTATAACATGATACTCACGATTTTTATGCATAATATTGTTATAAATATTAAAATAACTTTATTTTAAGCTTTGTACCTATTATGCATTTCGTGTTCAAGGACATAATTTGCATAGTCACTATCCGTGTTATCGTTGTACCATAAACGCATTTAAATGTTTGAATAATCTATTTCAAATTTCACCTTATCATTTCATATTCTGGTTCCTCATGTAAACCATCATGTCAAAAAATGTTATAAGCTAAGTTTTTCTTCCATAGCTTTTTTTTAACTATGAAAGAAAAACCATGCGTTTAAATATACAATGAAACAAAGAAAGCAGTTTGCAACAAGAAACTTTGTACAACAAGAAACTTTGTTTTCACTGCAACAAGAAACTTTGTGTCAAAAAAAAATATTTTTCAAGTATTTCTCAAACTTTGTGTTAATTCAAATGATAATTGAATTATTACCATCAAAAAGTTTTTAAAATTTCAAAATGTTGGGAAAAATTAGTTCTATTCCATATTTTTTTTTTTCAAGATTAATCTAGTAAAAAACGCGTCAAATTCTTGATTAATTGATAATTAATTTGAAATCTATAGGAAAGATTTAAAAAATCATATTTAAGTGCACACGCATTAATTTCCATTCTTATATATATATATATATTTGTGTGTGTTGTTTTGTAATGTTTTGCTTTGTTTTTGTGCTTTTGCTGTTTAAATTGGTATGTCTCTTTTGCCTTATTTTTCGGGTCACACATTTTGGACAGAAAATGTCTAAAATGTGTGTTAGGACATTTGGTCCTCTCAGAAAAAATCTCTTGTTTTGAATCCTACCTGGGAGTGAGTCTTGAAAAAGTTTTCAGACCGGATTTTTTTTTCTTTTGGTTATTGTTTTGATTCGGTTGTGTTCCTTTTTGCTTGGCTTATTTTGTTAATACATTTAGATTCATTTGTATTTTAATCGTAGCTGCATTTGTGCTCACTAAATACAATGATTGATTTTTAAAATTTTATTCTTTAAACTTGTTTGAATCCGAAGTAATTTTTAGTTTCGATTTCAATTTTAGTTTCGTTTCTGTAATTAGTGTCGTTTTTGTTTCGTTTACATAGTTTTATTAATTATATTAATTTAGATTTGTTTCATTAATTGGTTTTATTTCATTTACTTATCATTTTGTGAACTTTTTGAGCGTTTAATTCCGAATTAAATTTTAATTTCGATTTTGACCTAATTAGTTTCGTTTTAATTTTTGTGGGAATGGCTTTTAATTATTTTAATGCTTTTATGGTTGTGTATATATATATACATATGTATATATATATAAAATTCGCCAAATTCTGATGACAAAACCAAGATATTACGATTTATTTCGTTATTCGGGAGCTAGCGTTCAACGTTTGCAAGATTCATAACAAGTGTGTCGTCTTTTAGGTGCTGATGGCTGCACCATCGATTGGACATTATGAACCAATATGTGACCTTGAGTCATTTGGGTGACGGCACTTACGGAGATGTGGTCCTCGGGAAAAGATTGGACACCGGAGAAAAAGTTGCCATCAAGAAGTATAATTCCATTTATTCTATTCTGCTTTTGCTGTTAACAGGCTTTTCATTCAAACAATTTTTCTTATTTTTTTCTTTCACCTTTTGTTTCGAGTTATAATGACAACAACAACAAAAAAGAAATAGTTTAAGCATGTATGGTGATGGTAAATATGTACGAAATAAGCAAATGTGCATGAATAGCAGTTAGAACAATGTAATGCTCTTTTTTTTTTACCGGTTGAAATAGAAATGAAATATTAACAAGTATCTATACTTATAATAAAACTCAATGTGTGTGTGTGTGTGTGTGTTGGCGCTCTACAGGCCAGACCGTTGGACCTACAGCTACCAAATTTGGTACATGTATACCTTGGAGGTCGGGAATGTGCACCTCGGAGCCCTTTTTTCGAATTTTTAATTAGAATTTGAATTAATTAAAATTTAAGCGAAATTTCGACGTTTTTCCGCTATAACTTCCGAAAATATTATCGGACAAACATGATTTTAACATCAATTTAAAGATAAAAAAAATAGCTTTCTAATAGTATCAGTATTTTAACATTTAACTTAAGCTTCTATTTGTAATGAATTTTTAAAGGAGCATTTCAACTATATTTTTCAACAATATATTTCGGACAAAACAATAAAATTTAATCTGCCAGAGCACGTTACGAGTGAAAGGGGAAAAATTATCTTTTATCAATAGGTTGCCATCAGATGGATAAAAACTCAAATTAAAAAAATAAATAATTATTGCAAATTGAACATTTAAAAATGCAATTTTCAGCACGTGTCTGCATGAAATGAAATAAATATGAAATATGTTTTTTCTTTTTTAAAAAAAGAAAATGCAAATAATTTTTTGTGACTTTTACAATATTATTAATTAAATAAATCAGCTTTGTTTAATAATAGAAATACCTCTATAAAAAAGTCTAAATGAAGTAAATAGCTGCATAGTATATAGCACGAGTCTATAAATGCTTTAAAAAATGAAGAATATTTAGCTTTTAATTAAAAAGAGATGAACTTGTGATATCAGTGTTTTAATGTATAACTCAAGCTTCTATTTTTAACGAATTTTTAAAGAAATATTTTAACCATGTTTTTTTGAGCACGTGATTGGATAAAATAAAATAAAACAATGCCGGAAGTTCAAATAAAAAAAACTATCATCGCAAATCAAATCTAAAGAAATACAACTTTCAGCATGTGACTGGATAAAATAACATAAATATAAAATGAGATATCTTCTAAAAAAATAAATGCAAGGCAATGGATTCTATGATCGTTTGCAATAGATATATAATTAATTCCATAAATTATCTTTATTTACAGTAAACCTGGTTGAATTTAGACAGGATATGCATTGAAATCCCGACTTAATGGCATATTTCTATAATCGTTTGTAATATCTGTATCATTAATTCAATAATTTTTCCCCTTTTTCGCTTTCTTTAAAATACATATTTAACATTTTGGTAACATCACCGAAAAAAACATTTTAAATATTTTGGAAGCATAATCGATAAATTGTTAGAGCATTAAACTTAAAAAGTTTTTTCGGATAAAGTTACCGACTCTTTAACTACTAATAATTGAATCTTTTAACTTTAACTATTTCTTAAATTTTGGCTAATGAATATGTGATTTAATTGAAAATTTTAGAACGCATTACTCATGGCGAACCAGCTGGTCGCCAAAGGCGGCTAGTAAATATATAAAGTAATAAATAAATACAAGTATTAAATATATTTTTCCGAGTTGGCAATCGGAATTTACATTTTAAATTAATGTTTACTTTTGTTTCCGTTAATAAAGTTGCTGTGTTTCGTGGAGTTGATGTTATACTAAATGATTTAACTTACTTAATTATCTCATATGCATTGTATAACATCAGATATCTCTACAGCAACAAAATAAGACTTGAAATATCCTCGTCATATTTGCCACAAGTTCGCAGTTACTTTTCACATCTATTACCATGGCAAAGAAAAATATCTTACGTTCCTTAAAATTACACGAAAAATTGTTCAATAGGTGTAGGGTTCAAGATGTCCAACATGCTCGATAACAGATGACGATACTGCATTCGCCAAGAAAACGCGGGGTCGATCTTATTTTAGCCCACCTTTGGCGACTTTTTCAAAATCTCGCCAAGTAATCAGCGATAATGATTACAAAATGGCAATCCTAACAACATCTGAAGAGAATACTTCAAATACTTTCAATTTGGCAAGATTTTGAAAAATTGGCGAGATTTTGAAAAAGTCGCCAGAGGTGGGCTAAAATAGGATTTTACCGAAACGCGTAACGCAGTTACCAAAAAAGGCAGCTAAGATGTACATAGGAACAGGAAAGTTAATAACGCAAGCAAGTAGAAAAGTACTAAATAGAAAACGTCACTGTCAGTCAGGAAACACAGTCAAAGATCTTAACTCCTCGATTAAATCCAAAGACACTAATTTGATTCACTCGCTTCAATCCAGACATATGAGATTTCTGAACAGATATGAATTTTTTCAATAAAATCTGTTTATCTGGAATAAAATGAACTTTTTTTTCTTTTCTAGAACATTCATTTTTTTCCTGCCAGAGTCGCCAATATTATTGCCAGGACTCTAGGTCAATGATCTCGCGTTTATTAAAAATATTTGTAAAGCTTTCTTCCACATTATGAGACTCAAGGCAGAAAAATATTGCAGATTCGTAAAACATTTAATCTTTTTAAATGTGAAGATCTTTCATTTTTAAAAAGAAAATTTCTATTATTCATGGCTTCATGATAGGATCTCAACTATGTACAATTTATGCACTGTTCTAACCTGAACATGAAAAACCCTGAACATGGTTGCCTAAGTACGCGAGTAAGGAGGGAAGTAGGACTACTTGCTTGCTACTTAAAAGCAGACTACAACATTTGGCTAACGAAGCGCACTTCATTAGGCTAGAAACTCATTTCGCTTGTGTTTATACAAATGTATTTATATGACAAATAAAATTAAATTGTAGATAAACTTGTATTGCTATAAACAAAAATTCCTTTTTGTTTAAGCGTTAAAATAATGTCTGGCATAAGAAAGCCTTCAATGATATTTCTTCAACTGCTTTTGTAAGGTTTTTTTAAGACCTGAGGTTGCTGTCAATGGGATAATGACAAAATAGTTTGATATTTTCTTGAAAATTCATGTGTCTTTGTGAGTAGAAAGCTTACGTTTTAAAATTAAATCCCCCCCCCTTCATTTTATACCAGAATTTATGAGTTTTAAATAAAGTGAAAACCACAGTTTCAAATAATAAACTTAGGATCATAAAAAACATAAGATAATTTGGAATTGCTTAGTTCATAATAAATCTTTATTGTTTGATATAAATAAAAAGTTAAAACACGAAATTCAGCAAAAAATTAAAATATAAATAAATTAATAATGGACAAAAATAAAGATATTTATTGCTTTCATATTTTAAGAATTAACGAAGTATCTATCGGAATCTTTGGAATAACTCATACATCCCAAAATTGGTTACCCAGTCCTCCGTAGCACTTCTTATAGATATATTGCATACTAGCCGACCAGATGATTCGCCATGAGTAATGGGTTCTAAAATTTTCAATTAAATCACATATTCATTAGCCTTGAAGTAACTCCGGGCATTGATTGGCCTGAAATTAGTATTTTCTTTAAGATGATGGACGGAAAGTTCTAAAAGAACACGCTTTCCTAATAATATTCTTTAATTTTATAAATCAGTCAGTTTTAATGATTGATTTAGAAGACTGACTGATGTAGCAACTTTTATTTAAAATATTAATAAAAATATTTTGTAAAATAGGGTTTACAGAGCAAAGTATGAAGAAATCTAAAACTCATTATTCATAAATGCATTGTTTGACTCAAACTGCATAAAATGTAATTATTTACTTCATTTAGATCAAATTAATAGTGTTAAACAATATATATGCCTATTAATAATATTTTACAAATTGATCATTGGACTGGAATGTGAATGCACATCCTGTATAAATAAAGATAATTTATTCAATTAATGATTTAAATATTGCAAACGATCATAGAATCCTTTGGCTTGCATTTTTTAAAGAAAATATCACATTTTAAATTTATTTTACTTTATCCAGTCACGTGCTAAAAATTACATTTCTTTAGATTTAATTTGCGATGATAGTTTTATTTCTTTATTTATTTTTAATTTGAACTTCCGTCAAAATGATGGCAACACGGTGATAAAAGCTAATTTTTTCCCTTTGACGTGCTCTTGCAGATTTTATAGAAACCTTAGCTTTGCATTTATTTTTTTTGGAAACTATCACATTTTATAATGAAAAAAATATATATTGAATTAATGATACAGATATTGCAAACGATTATAGAAATATGCCATTAAGTCGGAATTCCAATGCATATCCTGTCTAAATTCGATCAGGTTTACCGAAAAGAAGATTTATTGAATTAATTATTTAGATATTGCAAATGATCATAGAATCCTTTGCTTTGCACTTATTTTTTTAGAAAATATCACATTTTATATTTATTTTATTTTATCCAGTCACGTGTCAAAAGATACATTTCTTTAGATTTATTTTGCAATGATAGTTTTTTTGTATTCGAACTTCCGGCATTCTTTTATTTTATCCAGTCACGTGATAAAAACATGGTTAAAATATTTCTTTAAAAATTCGTTAAAAATAGAAGCTTACGTTATAAATTTAAAAACTGATACCGTTAGAAAGCTAACTTTTTAATCTTTAAATTGATATAAAAATCATGTTTGTGGAATAATATTTTCGGTAGTTATGGTGGAAAAACGTCGGAATTTCGCTTAAATTTTAATTAATTCAAATTCTAATTAAAAATTCAAAAAAAGGGCTCCGAGGTGCACATTTCCGACCTCCAAGGTATACATGTACCAAATTTGGTAGCTGTAGGTCCGACGGTCTGGCCTGTAGAGCTCCAACACACACACACACACGCACACATACACATTGAGCATTATTATAAGTACTAGCCGCCTTTGGCGACCAGCTGGTTCGCCATGAGTAAAGCGTTCTAAAATTTTCAATTAAATCACATATTCATTAGCCTTGAAGTAATTCTGGACATTGATTGACCTGAAATTAATATTTTCTTTAAGATGATGGACGGAAAATTCTAAAAGTACACCTTTTCCTAATAATATACTTTAATTTTATAAATCAGTCAGTTTTAATTATCGGTTATGTTTCCAAAATATCAAAAATATTTTTTTCGGTGATGTTGTCAAAATATTAAATATGTTTTTTTTTTAAAAAAGCGAGAAAGGGAAAAAAGTATTGAATTAATATATTGCAAACGATTATAGAAATATGCCATTAAGTCGGGATTTCAACGCATATCCTGTCTAAATTCAATCAGATTTACCTTAAATAAAGAAGATTTATTGAGTTAACGATTTAGATATTGCAAACGATTGTAGAAACCTTTGCTTTGCATTTATTTTTTAAAGAAAATATCACATTTTATATTTCTTTTATTTTATCCAGTCACATGCTGAAAGTTGCATTTCTTTAGATTTATTTTGCGATAATTTTTTTTATTCGAACTTCCGGCATTCTTTTATTTTATCCAGTCACGTGCTAAAAAAACATGGTTAGAATATTTCTTTAAAAATTCGTTAAAAATAGAAGCTTAAGTTATACATTAAAACACTGATACCATTGGAAAGCTAATTTTTTAATCTTTAAATTGATGTAAAAATCATGTTTATGCGATCATATTTTTGGAAGTTATAGAGGGAAAACGTCGAAATTTCGCTTACATTTTAATTAATCCTAATTCTAATTAAAAATTCGAAAAAAGGGCACCGAGCTGCACATTCTGGACCTCCAAAGTATACATGTGCGAAATTTGGTAGCTGTAGGTAAAACGGTCTGGCCTGTAGAGCGCCAACACACACACATACACACACATTGAGCTTTATTATAAGTATAGATATAGATATAGATTACGTAATGTCCACAAATTATTGAAGAATAAATATTTCCAAAGAAGTTTAATAAATTAAAACATAACTCAAAATTATTTAGTTGACATCGATTACTAACTGAATATATAAGTGAAATTAATTTACTCAAAAATCCTTATATAATTTAGTTGATCAATCAAATAACACTGTATACATTCAAAATGAGACTTCTAACCAACGATTCTTCAAATGATAATGATATATCTAACCGGTTCTTTTTGTGCCAAAAGAAATATAGCCCTTTTCTTCACCCCCAAAATATAATAGAACATCTCGTTTTTAAGCCCACTTACTCTTAAGATTACTAGGGTTTTTCTCGTGACGGTAAGTCAGTACAGTGATAACTTCTTCATTTTTTTTGCAATGTTTATTAGTTGTATATGAAATATACATACTTTTAATTCTATTTGAAATGTTATATTGTTATTAGCAATGATATATTTCTGACTAAATAGCTGTTTAGAGTCGTAAGTTGATGGAGACCGTAAATATGTCGATAAAAAAACTTGTTAGCCAGACTGCCAAGTGGATAAATAAGTAAAAAAATTACATGAATAGTAAGATATTATTATCATTTGGTTTATTGCTCTGAGTCATATCTTCTTCATTATTTCCATTTAATTATTAAGTTATTTATTAATGCCGAATATCTGCGTAAAGAATAGCATGTTCAAATAAGGATGCCGCATAGCTATGATTCATAATAAATAAATAAAACATGAATTTTTTTCAAAGCTACTAAAACAAGAAAATATCATGTTAAATTAAAAGTGAAAATTTGTCCAATTTATTAAAAGAGAGGCCTCATAGGATGCGGCACCAAAGCTTCAAGATTCCAAAATTGCTGATTACTCATAAAGGTATATAATATAAATAGGTAGGCTATGTGATTAAATAGCATTTTATATTAACTATGAATGCATAAAAGCATTTATTCAATAGTAGTTTCTCAATCAATTAATTTGAGCCCTAGAATATTAACCACAATGGAGAATTCAGCATTATAAGAACTTGGAATTTAGGTTCTTTTCCATTATACCGGTGCAAATCTCGCCAAGCAAACTTTTTGGCAGCAGCACACAGTCGCCATTTTGGTGCAAGCGACAAAATGGCCGCGACTTTCTTTAAAAATGTAACGGCAAAAGGTTACCGGCGGAGATATTCCGTTTGGCTTTGATTGCATCATTATTGGCGACTTTTCGAATGCGCCGGTATAATGAAAAAGTACCGGAAATTATTATTACAGGAACATTAATCGCTGTGTTTTTCATTTATATTGTCGATGAAGCAGTGTGTGACAAAATTTTAAACTTTCAGGCATGGTGACTGAAAACCTAAGGTGTGGTTACAATACATTTGCTTATTTATTTCTATGTCATTTCTTCCCATTCTCAATGCATGTAATTTTATTCAAAAAAATCCTTAAAAAATAAATAGAATTGCTATTTTTGACTACATCCACATTTCTGTAGCGGATAAATAAGATCCTGATAAACAGCGCATCAATTTTTTTAATATTTCTTGACAGTAAGCGAAATGCTAAAAGACTTGAAATCACTATCCTAAGGAATAGAAAAAGTAATAGGTGATATGACAAAATGTATATTACGGTCTGTTTTCTTCAATTTCCTTGCACGTGAGAAGGTCGTTAGGGAAGACTTTCCGGAAATAAACGTTTTCCGCATTCAAGAGGGGGGGGGGGGAGCAAATTGCGGAAGCATCAATTCCATTACCATTTTTTTCTTCTTTCATTTTATTTCGATGGGCTAATGATGGTAGAGAACTACCACTACCACAAAGAAGTCAAATATTTTTGATACCTGATGATGACTGATTTTTTTTACGACTAATCACCTTGTTTGTGATCTCCAGATCAGATAGAAATGAATCTCTTCGCTTTGGTTTCATGTTTCTAGAACAGAAAGACAGTTATCTGTGACAATATAAGTTTCACCATGAGACCGATTTTTACAACGTCTGTATGTAGGAGAGAGGCAGAGTATTTTAAAGCTCTAGGATTAAAGAGGTGGTTATAGACATTTTGTGATCTTAGGCAGGAAGAATTATAAAGCCTCTGTTTTAATTAACTAATATAGTACTAACTAACTAACTAACTAATATGTTTCAGCATATTTTTAATTTAATAAATAAAAGTTTTATTTTAATGATTTTGAGAAATTATATATACTATTAATTAATTAATTATCATATAAATTTAAACGAGTAATTCTTGTATGTATATAAATTTATTTCACGTGTCTCGTACACATCTCTAACGCTTTAGATCATTTTTTTAATATTTAGACAGGATTTTACCTTTTAAGTTTACCTTTATAGGGGTCTTATCTAACAAGAAAAGTGATTTTGCTCATACAACAACAGCAAAAATTGATTGTTGTTTTTTACGCATAGACACATTTTTTTTTATTTCTAACCATTAGTTTTAGTTTAGTTATATTAGCGTCCCGTTTTAAAGCAACATGAGGGCTATTTTGGGACGGACCTCGTAATTGTGAGCCACGGTCAGATGACGAGGACGACACCTGAAGTGGCACCCCCCTCTCCACAACAAGCCACACCAGCGGGAGGACGTTTGGCCTAACAGATTTAATGTGCAAGAGACCCGCTTACACGACGGTTCTTCGGTGGAATTGAGTTTCGAACCTGAAACCCTACGGTTCCAAAGCCAAGACCTTACCACCAGGCCACCGCGGCCCATCTAACTATTAGAGACTTTTTTTTATTGTCTTTCACGCTGACAATGTTATATAGCGTCATCTCGTAACTTTTTGTGGTCTTTGCATTGTTGTCATAGCATGACAATCTACTAGGACAGTGATGGGGAAACTTTTTTTAAGACGGGCCATTTGTAATAACTAGACGATCGTAGCGGGCCAAAGAATAATGCTTAATCGTTAAAAAATTTATGTGTTCTATAAACATATACATATATTATTACATACACTTATTATTTTAATAGTAAAAAAGCAAAAGGCAAGAAAATTATAAGCATAAAATATAAAATGAATTTAGTGTAGTTCTTGATGTGAAGTATTATCACTTTATTTTCTGGTGTCATTACTGGTTGATGGTGCATGAGAAAAATGAAATTGAGACTGTTTTATCAAAATTTCATCATAGTTCGGTTCCATTTGCGAAGCAGAAATTCTTAAAACTGATGAAAGGTGCTCATCTGTAATTCTGTTTCTAAAAGAAGTTTTCCTAAGCTTCATTGTTGAAAAGATTTGTTCGCATATATAAGATGAGCCGAACATTGTCATTATCTTCATTGCATGAGTCATTAGATTTGGGAGATTATCTGGACTTAAATTTTTATAAAATTCTAGTAATGGTACTGTATGAAAAGTTTGTTTCAGGAGAGTATTACAGTTCAGTTCTATTAACTCAAGTTGAAATTTTGCATCAACTTCTTCGTAATTAACATTGAATGGGGTCGCAAAATATACTAAACTCTGGTTCCATTTTTCTAAAGTCCTGAAATTTCCTTTCAAATTCTGAAGATAGTTTTCTCAAATTAATTTCGTATTTTTTAATCTTATTGTTTGATATAGTGAATTTTAAAGATTGTATTCTTGGAAAATGAGAAAAATCAGATTTAGAGATCTGATTAGCAAATAATAATAACTGTAATTTTGCTGTTCTTTCGGAAAAACAGAACAATGAATCGAAAACGCGAGAGTGTCTGGAAGTTTCGAGCGAAGAGGAGTCAGCTGTTTGGGTCGGATGGATTTGTCCAGAATACTATTGTGTTTTGAATATCGCCGCAGGTAGTTTTTATGCGGGTCGTCACATTACGAAGTAAGAATGCGTTCAAACATTCTCACGACGGCACTCTTAAACGGGCCGGATTAAACCTTTCCGCGGGCCGAACTTGGCCCGCGGGCCGTAGTTTCCCCATCACTGTACTAGGACCTCAAAATTTTGCGAGAAAGCGCTATATGAAATTTTCCTAATACGAATACGTTCAGTCCAGATATAATAGCAACAATGCAATTATTGTTTTAAGCAATCAATTCGAATAACATTTTAAACAAAATACATTGAGGTTTTTTTTTTTTTTTTTCTTATTTAAAGGATCAGTTAATATGTAGCTGAGATTGAAAAATATTAGCATGTGATCAGTATGCGATTCGTCTCCGAATCTTTTCGTCGGAAAAACAGGAAAAACACGACTTCCAACAGTTAAGGTGATGTGGAAGTTTGAAGAAGGCGCACTGATTGAGGTATCATCTTCGCAATTTAACAGGTTTTAAATTACGAGATTCAACACAAAAAAGTCCAATTGTTACTTTAAAATGAGGCGCTAATAATAATTAAATAGGGAAATATTTATTTTTATACATAATATTATTTAAGCAAACCCTCGTTGTTTAAAAATTATGTACTAAAACAAATGTAATGAAACAGTTAGAAATCTATTATTATTTGTTTTACTAAATATTAATATTATCTTAATATTTCCTAATTCATAGAATTTATATTTTTTTAATTTGATTGATTTCATTTACTTTATAACTTTAGTTGCTTTCATTTCATCAACCAATCTGAATTCAACGGCCCTATGCTAGTACACCTGATGGAAAATCTGCCGCTAACTTCAAGTTAGGCAACATAATTCATAAAGACAGGTTCGAAAATGTATGGTTTTTAAAGTTTTTCTCGAACAACTCATAAATAAAACGTTTTGAGGAATTTCAAACGTTTTGTACTTTTACACTTTGCGAAAACAAAATACAAAAGGCGGTTTAAAAATGATACTTTCCCCTGCACCATTTTTCTTCGTTATGCCCATGGTAATATTGAGCGCAGTTATTTTAACCCACTAAGAGAGTTTTAGAATA
The DNA here is from genome assembly GCA_026543055.1 of Argiope trifasciata. NCBI lineage: Eukaryota > Metazoa > Arthropoda > Arachnida > Araneae > Araneidae > Argiope > Argiope trifasciata. The sequence continues at coordinate 4,350,041 of JAPMOQ010050981.1, forward strand.
CCGTATTTTCATATCTTCTATAGATGTTTATCATCAACTTGATTTATTTCATACTAGCCGCCTTTGGCGACCAGCTGGTTCGCCATGAGTAAGGCGTTCTAAAATTTACAATTAAATCATATATTCATTCGCCAAAATTTAAGAAATAGTTAAAGTTAAAAGATTCAGTTATTAGTAGTTAAAGAGTCGGTAACTTTAATCGGAAAACTTTTTGAGTTTAATGCTCTAATAATTTATCGATTATGCTACCAAAATATTAAAAATGTTTTTTTCGGTGATATTGCCAAAACGTTAAATATGTTTTTTAAAGAAAGCGAAAAAGGGAAAAAATTATTGAATTAATGATACAGATATTGCAAACGATCATAGAAATATGCCATTAAGTCGGGATTTCAATGCATATCCTGTCTAAATTCAATCAGGTTTACTGTAAATAAAGATAATTTATGGAATTAATAATATAAATATTGCAAACAATCATAGAAACCTTTGCTTTACATTTATTTTTTAAGAAAATATGGCATTTTATGTTTCTTTTATTTTATCCGGTCACGTGCTAAAAGTTGCATATCTTTAGATTTGATTTGCGATGATAGTTTTTTTATTTGAACTTCTGGCATTGTTTTATTTTATTTTTACCAGTCACGTGCTAAAAAACATGGTTAAAATATTTCTTTAAAAATTCGTTAAAAATAGAGGCTTACGTTATAAATTAAAAAATCTGATACCGTTAGAAAGATAATTTTTTTGTCTTTAAATGGATATAAAAATCATGTTTGTGCAATAAAATTTCCGGAAGTTATGGCGGAAAAACGTCGAAATTTCGCTTAAATTTTAATTAATTCGGATTTTAATTAAAAATTCGAAAAAAGGGCTCCGAGGTGCACATTCCCGACCTCCAAGGTAAACATGTACCAAATTTGGTAGTTGTAGGTCCAACGGTCTGGTCTGTAGAGCGACAACACACACACACACATTGAGCTTTATTATAAGTATAGATTTGAAAAAAGGAAATATTATCAATTTTTCTGGATAAAAAAATGATATGATATTAAACAGAGTGTTCAACATTAATAGTTGGCAGACTTTTGAAGCTGCAGAACCACAAAAACTTGAAAATGTTTTCAAGAATTAAGTAATCTATACTTATAATAAAGCTCAATGTGTGTGTGTGTGTGTTGGCGCTCTACAGGCCAGACTGTTGGACCTACAACTACCAAATTTGGTACATGTTTACCTTGGAGGTCGGGAATGTGCACCTCGGAGCCCTTTTTTCGAATTTTTAATTAGAATCCGAATTAATTAAAATTTAAGCGAAATTTCGACGTTTTTCCGCCATAACTTCCGAAAATGTTATTGCACAAACACGATTTTTATATCCATTTAAAGATAGAAAAATTAGCTTTCTAACGGTATCAGATTTTTTAATTTATAACGTAAGCTTCTATTTTTAACGAATTTTTAAAGAAATATTTTAACCATGTTTTTAGCATGTGACTGGATAAAATAAAAGAATGCCGGAAGTTCAAATAAAAAAAACTATCATCGCAAAATAAATCTAAAGAAATGATACTTTTAGCACGTGACTGGATAAAATAAAAGAAACAAAAAATGTGATGTTTTCGAAAAAAATAAATGCAACGCAAAGGTTTCTATAATCTTTTGCAATTATCTAAATCATTTTATTCAACAAATCTTCTTTATTTATGGTAAACCTGATTGAATTTAGACAGGATATGCATTGAAATCCCGACTTAATGGCCTATTTCTATAATCGTTTACAATATCTGTATCATTAATTCAATAATATTTTTTTTCTTTTTCGCTTTCTTTAAAAAAACATTTTTAATATTTTGGCAGCATCACGGGAAAAATTTTTTTTTTAATTTCAGGCCAATCAATGCCCGGATTTGCTTCAAGGCTAATGAATATGTGACTTAATTGAAAATTTTAGAACGCATTACTCATGGCGAACCAACTGGTCGCCAAAGGCGGCTAGTATTAAAATAATTCATAATATAAATTTTTATTGCCGGAAATTAAAATTACTCGGTTTTTGTTTTAAGTAGTAACCAAAAAAATATTTGTTATTTATCGAGGAAGTTTCTTTTTGACCACACCCTAAAAAGTTGTTTAAAAGTTTAAGTCTAGATTTAAATATATCACAAGGAGTTGCCATGAAACTTCGGAAGCTCATCTTTAAAAAGGTGTTATTCGTACTTCGGGATACCCTGGTTGGAAGGGCACTTGATTCGCATTTCTTGAGTTGTGATTTTGAGCTCCGCCGACCGAAAACTTCCCATGCATGTGGTGGCTGGTGCAAGCATAAATCTGTCATGGACACGAATTCCTTCATGTCGAGCCAATACCACTGGGGGTACTGGATATGAGGTGATTGTTCCCTGACTCAGGTCTAAATTACGATCTGTGAATGAAGTGCATGAAGGAAATCCGCCTCATAAAAAGGGTGTGAAGTGCGAGTAACTAAGTCGTACTTTTGGCCCTAGATGGCGCTACTGAAACAAGAGACACACTCTCGGTTTAAAATCGCGGACAAATTTACCTATCTATGACAAGTGCCGTGAGAAACAACACTGTATGCGAGACTCGTAAAAACAATATCCCTATTAAAAGTATTTCTTTTAAAGATTTTATATAATTTTTTTGATATTTTTGAATTTTCATGTTCAGTATTATTTTATGGACAACATAAAATTGATTGAAGACTGATAACTCTAACACTATTCAATATCAATCAAACTTGGATAGACCTATTTTTCTATTTTTTAGAAAATGCAAAATATTTTTATAAAATGATAAAAAAATAATATGTAAATATCGTGATCATTTACACACAAAAACATGTTTCAAGTTCTAAAGTAGTTACTTTAAAGTTGAATTTTTTTAAACTGATTATTTATTAACTCATTAAAATCAATTTCTCATTATTCAACCGATTAAACGAATTACGAGTTTAATCGATTCATCAAGTTGTAACTTCTTACATAAAGTAATAATATTGCTTCTAAAAAACAATTACAGTGAGAATTGATTTTTAGAAATAATTTATCAATACGAAAAAGAAAAAAGAAGCACAATATCCTTCAAATATCGATTAATAAATCCACTGAAGTACATTATCGAAAATGTAACAAAGCGGACTGTCAGAAAAAAGAAAATATGTTTAGGAGAAAATTGACTCGTGTCACGATGTGTTTCATAGCCAAAATGGCGCTTGGGGACACATTTGAGATTTCATCTAATAAATTGGCATTTACAACATAAATCACGCATGCCATTTTTTGAAAGCTTTTTCGTACAATTGATTTATAGTGTGCTATGGAAATTGATGTAGTGTGTTTGATTTCAGAAATTGTAGCATTTTACAACAAGAAATTTTAAAGAAAGAAAAAGTAAAATTTTAAAGTTTCATTGTGCATCTTCATTACACTTACCGTTGCTCTCTGTTTAATAATAATCATCAGTCTGTGCATGAATTATTTACATTGACTGCTTCATCTATTTATACCGTTTGCATTTAACGATTGCTTTAATCCTACTCTGATTATACTTGAAACTTTGATATTATCATTAACATAATAAATTTCCATGATTATGATAAGCAGACAGCATTTATGTTGCTTACCATTCTAATTAAAAAATTTCGAATAACCTATTATATCACTTACTTTCACAACACTATGATAAGCAGACAGCATTTATGTTGCTTACCATACTAATTCAAAAATTTCGAATAACATATTATATCACTGACTTTTACAACACTATGATAAGCAGGCAGCATTTATGTTGCTTATCATTCTAATTTAAAAATTTCGAATAACATATTATATCACTGACTTTTACTACGCTATGATAAGAAGACAGCATTTATGTCGCTTACCATTCTAATTCAAAAATTTCGAATA
>JAPMOQ010050981.1:4353979-4366584 GCA_026543055.1 Argiope trifasciata
GATAAGCAGACAGCATTTATGTCGCTTACCATTCTAATTTAAAAATTTCGAATAACATGTTATATCACTGACTTTCCGATCCATCTGAAAGAATACGGATGAATAATACTGAATGACCACACCACTGCAACAGTAACACTGGCGGGAATTGGGGTTGAGTCCTATCTATCACCAGGCATAGATACAACCCTTCCCTAAGGAAGAACGGGTCGTCATCGATTGGAGGATCCAGGCCCCCACCTTTTCTCACAAGGGTGGAGAACCAACCAACATACCGGAAGCTTCTCGTTCTAATTTCGAGGTACCCGTCCGGGGGGATAATTTCGAATAACATGCATGATTAGTTCATAGTTAATAAGGAATAAGACTAACAAAGTTCCAAAGACTAATAACACAGGCATAAGACTAACAAAGTTACAATTAAATAGACATATTTAAAATACTACTATCCTACTAGCTGAAATTTAGATTTTGAAGTGTACGGTAAATATCATAATCTGTTTACAGATACTTAGCAGACGATTCCTTTTCAGATATTTTATAGCTGCTACAAATTTTATTTCTGTTAAAATATTGTTAAAAGTAAAAGTAAACGAATTTTTTTTCTTTGATTAACATATTTTATTAATATTATTTTGTATAATAACAGAGGATCAATTGTAAACCTTTTGAAATCTGGCAATAGTTTGTAAATTATGATGTGAAGTGAAGATATTAAACGAAACCGATGGAATACTGAAACACTTGGAGTCTTGTTTTGATTTTTTAAGAATATAAGATGCTCTGCAAGCTACATAAACACACACACACACACACACACACACACACACACACACACACACACATATATATATAATTTAAGCAAACGGTTAGTTTTAGGAAGCATGCTAAACGAGAAAAAGAATACTATATTTCTTCTGAAATGAATACTCACTATAAACTCTCTAAATTACTTGTAAGATATTGATTATTTGGGAAAAACGATTGTGACATTATGTGTCAATTAAAATTGTAAATGTTTTATTGTTTAAAAAAATATTAGTTTATTTCCTTAATCCATCAAAACGATAAGATTCTTTAAAATAATCTAGAGGTGTTATAAAAAAGGAATGAACATTTAAAAAATTGATCAAGATTTTATAATTAATGATTGCAATAAGTACTCTATCGTTCATCCGAAAAAGATAATTTACGTTTTTATTGTCACTTGTTATCGCAGGCGAAGTCAACGATTTAAAGCGAAAGATGCGTCACTTGTTTTAGTAGAGCCAACTAGGGACAAACGGACGACTTAGCTACTTCATGCGTCACAACCCTTTTTTACAAGGGGGGCACATTCACGCATCTCAGAGAGAACAGCCATGCCCATACTGAGACTCGAATCCATGAAGCCCAAATCACGAAGAAGACGCGCTACTCCTATGCCAGTGTTATTGCAATCACTTATGTTTTGGCGTATGTGTTGGCGAAGTTGTGCCAATACGTAGGTTAAATTCCGCCAAGTATCGAACCCGCGATGTTCGGGTTTGAAGTCCAGTAACTTATCCACTATACAAGAATTAAATACAGTAATGGCGAATGAAATATTGCCTGCTGATCTCTCTCTTTTTTTTTTTAAATTTTTTTTCAACAAAAACACATTTTGTATGTTTTAACGATCATTTTTATTTTATAGAATGAAAAAGAAATATTATTCGTGGGACGAATGCATGAGCTTGAGAGAAGTGAAGGTCAGTTTTTATGCTTATTAATATTCAGAATATATGCTTTTATCTTGGTCCAATAAATAATTTCTAAATCGCTAGAGATAGATATATAATTCCAATTGGAAAAGTGCTTTAAATGATAGAGGAAATGTCTTTTCATATTTGAATCAATGATTGTATTTGAAAAAGTTACAAATTCTTATTTTTAATCGCCCCCCTCTTTGTTTTATCAATCATATTTAGTAAAACATTGACGAGACTAAAGCACACTATAAAAATAAACTCGTTTATGAATAAAATTGACCGAGTTTTAATTTAACTTAAACAAGGGTAGAATCGTAGGGAACGAGTTAAAAAAATAACACAACGATGTATAATTTTAATTTGCAAACCACCCTTAATATCTACCATGAGGTCTCGAATTCATCTGAAAACTCCAATTGTAATTAAAAACAATTTTTGTTTAAATATTGTTGTATCAGGAATATTTTCCTAAGTATGATTGATAAGACTGGGGTACTATAAAAAATTAGATTTCATAACTTTTGGGGAAATGCCAATGAATTATTCTATATGATTCAAAAAAACAAAATATTCTTGTAATAAATTTTGAGGAAAGGATGTTTATTGATACAAAAAGCATAAAATATAATTCTTTCTGTCATGTAAAACATTTTCCTTACATGGGTTATTTATCAATTTTTACTAGTTTAGAAATTAGCTACTGTTCCACAACACACGTTGACACTCGGTGTATCTAAAAAAATTGGTAAATTTTATTGATATATATTTTCGAGTATCAAAAACTGTTAATTTTCGATGAAACTATTAATTCCCCTTCTTTTCATATTTATTTGTTTATTTTCTTCAAAGTCTTTGAAGAAACTGAGCCACGCAAACCTGGTGAAACTGAAGGAAGTTATAAGAGAAGATGATACTCTTTATTTCGTATTCGAATATATGAAAGAAAATTTATACCAGCTAATGAAGCGCAGGTAAGCAGTTACTCTTTATATATCTTGTAATGAAATTTGAAAGTTAGTAAATAAACTCTTACGAAATTTCAAAATAAACCAATTTACTTAAATCCACATGAAAAATGGATATTTCTTTCAAAAAGTCTATATTAGTTTTCATTCGCATTGATGGAAACTTTTTTTTACTTATTATTATTATTTACTTAAATCCACAAGAAAAACAGATATTTCATTCAAAAAGTTTGTATTAGTTTTCATTTGCATTGTTGTTAACTAATTATTATTATTATAATTTTATGTATTTCGATTTCGAAAACTAATGATTTCAACCACCAGCCTCTCCGATAAATATTTGAATACTTTAAAATATTCGTAACTTTTGAATATACGGTTTAGAGTAAATACTTGCTTTAGATTTTTATGCAAAATTTTATGTTTTCATTTAAGTTACATGGATTTATTTAATTTTTTTAATTAGACGCCAGATTTTGTTTCGGACATCTATTGTTATTTTCAGCTGTATAAGAATAAAAAGAGCATCTGGACTATTTACCAAGTTGCAAATGATTTTCGTTTTGCGTATGAAATTTTGAGCATGAAGTAAAATGCAGATTAAAGTATCAAAAATTCTGTAATTCGTCTCATGAATATGGTGCTTTATTTCAGAATAAAATACAGTAAAAGCTCTTTATTCGTGGGGTATATGTTCCATAAATATACCGCGAATATAGAAACCGTGGATACGGAATGTTAATTTATACGGGTTTATAGGGGATACGTTCCTAGGTCACAAAATAAGAAAAAACAAATATATAAAAAAATCAATTTAATTGTTTTTGCACAGTTTGATTAATTCTCTTAAGGCTTAGGCAAGGGTTTGAAGAATTTTGTAATTTTCTCTTGCTTGGCAGTTTTTAAACGCTCCTTCCATTCAGACTGATACGCAGCAGTCGCATCAGCAATTTGCCTCTTAAAAATAAGACTTCGCTCCATAGACGGATCAATGCTCATAAAGAAATCGCAAAGCTCATTTGCCACTCTTCAACCTTCACTAAGATTTTTCAAATTAAATGTCACGTTTCCAGTTCTTGTTGAAGCCTCTGCTTCAATGGGCTGTGAATTTAACATTTCCTCCAAGTCGGTTTCAGTCAAATCTTCATCTTGCGATTCAAGCAATTCCTGAATGTCACTTGATTCTATCTGTTCGAACCCATCTCGTCCTATTCCATTCGCGATTTCGGCTATGTTTGCATTCAACAACATACTTTAGACAAAGTTGTAATAAAATCTATTTTACTTTTTTTATTAGTCCATTTGACGGCATTGACAAAGGATATTGGGTTGGAATTCTTTTATTATTATTATTTACTTATTAGATAAGCGGATAAAGAAATTTTTAGCCTCGAATACAGGAATTGGGTCGCATTTTTTTTATCCGCGAATAAAGGAAGCGCGAATAAGGAGCTTTTACTGTACTAGGAAAATGTAAAAGAAAATTCTCGTATATCAAATTTTTAAATGGCAGCGGCCAACAGTATCTCATATAAACATATGTATATCAACAAAAAAGATATATAAGTAATATTAATTTAATGTAATTATTTTTGATAATTTGCTGAAAAACTAAAAATTATAAAAGGATGAACCCAACATTAAAAAAAATTCTACAAGTTATTTTAATGAACTTTTTCATATTAAACTAACTTTCAAAAATGTTTTTTTTTTTTTTTTTTTTTTTTTTTCAAAAATCGAAATGCTTTTTAAAAGAGGATACCAGGAAGTCCTTTAAAGGAGAAATCAAGAGTTCTGGAATATTCAAAATTTAACTGACAATGGCTGGCTATATGGTATTTTTATGAACACTTGAAAATAACTCTTCGATGCTTAATTATAATTATTAATTGATTTAAATTATAAGAAATTTGTTTTATGTATACTATTTCATTGACATTTTAATTTTACTTTTCAGATGTTAATTTTTTCATCAATTTACTTTATTTTCATAGAGTTAGTTATTAGCACGACTAGTTATCATTTTAAAATAAGCATGGACAGAGGGTTATTTTCTTACTACTGCAAATGTTGTAAAAAATCAGTTTGTGAATAAAAACATTTACAATATAATTTCTTGTTAATTTCAGAGACAGACAATTTCAAGAGGCTGAAATCAAAAACATTCTGTTTCAAATTCTGCAAGGATTATCGTTCATGCACAAGCACGGATATTTCCATCGAGATCTGAAACCAGAAAACGTTCTCTGTATGGGCTCGGACCTCATTAAAATTGCTGATTTTGGACTGGCTCGTGAGATTCGATCGAGGCCACCTTACACCGATTATGTCTCCACTAGATGGTGCGTCATCATTGAAATATTGTTTTAGTTTCTTATTAAATATGGATTAGCCATATGCATTATATATGGCACAAAAATCAGGCTTATTAATTACTAGCAGATATTGATTGCCAGTTTGTTAGTCCAGATAATTGACTTTGTTAAAGTGTTAAATATTAATCTAAAATGCACTGTTTTTATCATGTGAGAACATGATCCTGTTTTCGTTAGGAGGTTTTGAATGATTAAAATTAACAAATAATTGAAGCTCAAAACCTCTTAGACAAAAAATAAAGGATAAACGGCAATATTCCTCAACATCTTTTATTCGCATATATTTTTTACCTACTTTTGCCAGTATTGCATTATTGTAATGTATGATGCTTTGAAAGCAGATGCGTTTTCAAAAGATTGATCTGCTTTTACCAATATTGCCGTATTATTACGCATGCTTCTTTGACAGCAGATATTTTTTTAAAAAGGTTGAACATCATAGCTTTTATTTTCAAAGGATATAAGTTTTTTCGGAGGGAATTAAATAACTTTACTTTTATAATATGTTCAATATGTTCCAAAAAACTTCACTCACGTTTAATAATAGTTTTAATGATATATATACAATAGTTATAATGATATATATATATATCATTATAATATATATATGATATATATATATTATAATGATATATATATATATATATATACACACACACATACAATAATAAAGCTCAATGTGTGTGTTAGCGATTAAAGGTTGAAGTGTCAAGACTATTTTGTAGAATATGATTCCTTGTAGCAAATAGATGTATAAAAGTTTTAGAAACATTATTATTCGCATTATTTAAATCTTTTTGAAAGTAAAACAGTTTACCTGCATTTTATGATGAATCTAAGTAATTTTTGTTGAATAATTCTTTAAATATTATATAAATTATTGTAATTTTTCAGTAGAACACATAATGATTCCCTATTACTTATATATATTTTTTAAATGATTGGTTTTAGTGAAAAAATATTTTTACATGAATTTGCAGTTGAATCATTTCCATTTTAAGTTAAAGCTGAAATTTTGCTGGTGTTGATAGATAATTTTAGAGAGACATATAGTACATTACAGGCTTTAGGCCTTTATAACTGCATGGGTGAATTATATGACTATCAAAATTTGAATATTAAAAATATTTTGATGAAGTAGCTCAGGGATGGGGAAACTTTTTCGATCGCGGGCCAAAAATTGAAAAAATAAAGTTTGGCGGGCCAAGATGAATTTTTCTAAAATTTTAAAAACGATATACAAGTATTACAATTTAATATATTAATGAGATGAATGAATTGCGATTCCATTTTTAAAAGTTCCTTATGTTGAGGTTCGAAGTGAGATGTACTGATTCTAAGGAACGAGGCTAAATGCTCATCTGTCAGTCTACTTCTGAAATAATTCTTTCTAAGGTTCATAGTTGAAAACACTTGTTCACATATATAAGATGAAGCAAACATAGCACTGATTTTCTGGGCATGAGATATTAAATTTGGGAAACTTACTTTCAATAATGATTTGTAAAACTCTAACTTTGGCATATTTAGAAACAATTGCTTGAGATGATTGTTAGATTGCAACTCAATTAATTCAAGCTGCAAATCTAACCTCACTGCTTCACAATTTACGTTGAATGGCATGATAAAATTATCCAATTCTGCTTGAATATATTGAATTTCCATATGTGTGCTCCACAAGAAAAAGATAAAGCTTGTTGGCGCCAATCTACAGCTATAACTAACAAATAACTTCCGCTTTTAACACTTTACCCATTGAAAACTGCCTGCGTTTGCTATTTCCTTCAATTTATGTTTTGCAGAACAAAAATAGAGAATGTAAACAGATTACCAGCTCTTTGAAAAAAAGGAAGAAAAAATATAATATTCAAACAAAGTAGAAAAGGAGATGGATATATAATATATGAATATTTCTTTTAATTTGCCTCTGACCGGCAAATTAAAAGTCTATCCGCGGGCCGGATAGAACTTTCCGGCAGGCCGGAGTTGGCCCGCGGGCCGTAGTTTCCCCATCCCTGAAGTAGCTATTAAAAGACAAATTACACAAAGTATTTAATTGACGACAAGTCACATAAAGTATTTAATAGTAAGTAGTTGATATGATCGTTTGAAGTAGTTGATATGATCATTTGAAGTAGTTGATATGATCATCAATTGATCATGAATCATCAATTTCCATAAGTAAGTCACTGTAATTGCCTCTCTAGTAAACTTATTTACACAATGTATTAACCTTTGCTTGACTCATATTTTTTTCTTTTCTTTTTCATTTCATTTCTTCTGAGTGAATAGAGTTTTTAATTAGCTTTATCCAAAGCATTTCTAATCATTCTCTGTGGCTTCATTAATTAACGAAGCATTAAACTGAAATAGACTTGAAATTATTTACTGAAACTGTCTGAAAAATTTGTATAGTGATTTAATTATATGATGTTGCCATTCGGTAATAAATATTTAAGAGAAATTTATGTTGTTGATGCTTTATGTAAATAGATTCCAAATGGCAATAGTCAGACCTAAAAGGAAGCTGTCATACAAATGTTTCAGAATGTTTAATTGCATGTTTTATAGTTATACTTAATTCAGAACTTTACCTTGCGAATTAATAAATTTAAAAGTATTACTAGAAATGTTAGAAGAAGGGTTCGCCATGTCACTGAAATCTCCACTCGGCTAAAAGAAAGAAATGTAAACAAATTAAAGATTATATGGTCAAACAGAAAGTTTGGTACATAGTAAAATTAAGTTTAGCTATTGTCGTAGCTTAATAAGTCATAACCATATAGGTAATAGATATGACTTCCATCTATAAAGCATGAAAATTTATTTTTTCGTATATTATCATTATTTCATGAAATTAGTAGAAATTCTGTGAAAACACTGATAAATGAAGATCAATTATTTCCTGAAATATTAATTCAATGAAATAACTGAATTGTATATTTTAACAGTTATGCATTTGAAATTTAATTTTCCATAGCACTAATTAATAATTTCAGTTATTTACAACGTAAAAATAATTCCTATAAAAGTCAGACGATTTGCATTTATTTTTTGAATACACCGATGTACATTTTTATTTAGGTGCGATGTTAATGGTGGATGAGAGAAAAACTAGAAAAGCAATGAGACGTACTATTATATGACTTAAATAATTGATCATAAAATTTGTAAATCAAATAAATGAAATGGCATTACATCTATTTCAAAATATAAAATAGATTAATGGAATTATAAATATTAAATCGACATCTTTAAACTAGGTTTATCGCGAGTATAACAACATGATAAAAAAAGCAATATAAATTAATTTTCATAAAATTTTTAAAGCTTATACTAGTTTTGTCTCTCTACTTTTCACCTAGGCCATTCCACATACCCCCATCTATGGACCGTCATGTGACGAATTAGCAAAATCAGAAATTGGTTGATTACACCATCATACAATGATTAATCTTTACACTTTCGCGGATGAGCCTACCCTAATGAATTATTCCCCGTCTTTCGTATATTTTATTATCCTTTATTACTCAGCTGTGTTTATTGCTTCTAGAACGTATTCAAAAGTTCTATTTAATATTTATACTCCTTCATCCATAAATGATTGAGGCTATACTTTTTCATTCTGGATAAATAAATGAATTTAAACACAGCAGCTGTTTACAATGTATATTCATTGGTGAACAAACCAATTTGAGTTTTCTGCACCCAACTGCAATATTCTTTTTTTTTTTTTTTTTTTTTTTTTTTACAAAATTTTGAAGTAATATTAAATTTATTTTTGCCCAATAATATTTTCGTAAGTCATAACGAAAAAACACTGAACAACTTAATTTTTAGTTAATTAATATTTTTAAAAATCGTTCCAAATTCTTATTAAAAGAATGCGCTATGCAGAAACCTAACATGGATAGATAAGCCGAATTATTATCAGTAATAGAAAAAAAACTCCAGAATGAAATAGCAACAATAAAAACGATTTGTGTTTCTCTTCTGCACAGAAATGTATTGTTAGAAAATATATTTGTGTTTTTTTTTTTTAAATAATTTAAACATAAATAAAAAAAAATATATAAAGCAAATTATATAGGAAATTTTTTAAACCTTAAGATGTTATGAAAATAATTTTTATATTATTATATTTTTAGAGATTATCGTGGAAACTTTGAATTTTTACTAAAAAAAGCATATTTTTTTCCCCTCTTAAAGGTACAGAGCTCCGGAAATCTTACTCCGCTCCACAAACTACAGCTCGCCGATTGACCTTTGGGCACTAGGGTGCATTATGGCCGAACTCTACAATTTGAGACCTCTATTTCCAGGAAGAAGTGAAATCGACCAAATTTTCCGAATAGCTTCCGTTTTGGGCACACCAGACAAAGTAAAAATAACTTTAAAACTAATTTTGTATAAAATATTATAATATACAAATTTTTTTTCAAGACGTATGTATTGAAATAACAGAGAAAAAAATTAATGGTAGAGTAGTTCAAATTCTTAATGTTGTCCAATAAATTTATATCCATAATTTTTTTTAATTTCAAAATCTCTGTATTAAATTTTCGGAAATATTAAATAACAAATGAAAGAACAATGGTATAAAATTGAAATTAGTATCCTTGAGGAAATAAACATTTTTATCTTCTGATTATGTATTTTTTTTTCATAGCAAAAATTTATTGTTGGCGAAAGCCTGCTTCAAATACTCACAAAATTTTTACTTTTCCTGCTTCTGTTAGAACGAATTCACTTATATTTGTTTTTATGCATTCTTAAATCACTTTTTTTAACGAATTAAACACTAGTAATATATATATATATATATATACATTAAAATAAAACAGAAATTTTTAATATTGACAATATGGTTGAAAATAAATATTAATTTTAATGTATTTAAATTTTTTCAAAAGATTTAATGCAGTTGAAAGAAATACTATTCATTAATGAAACTAATATTGAAATTATAAAATTTTGAATTTTAATATATTTTAGGATAATTTTCCTTAAAGTTACTATGGAAGAAAGACGAAAGTGTAATTAATTTTTAATTAATTGGATATTTAATTAATTTTTACATTATAAAAGACTCACAGCATATCAGGAGTAATAGATATTTTAAAGAATAAATGTTTAAAATCTGGTTGAAATCAGCTGAGTCGATTAGGAAGAGAACTTAGGAACTAAACTTTTCGCTCTTTTTCTGATTTTTTCTTGTATTTTCTGAATTATTTCATTGAGGCCTAATTTAATAAAAACGTTTTATAAATTGTTTTTCATATAGAGATGCTGATACAAGCATCAGTAACTTTTCTAAAGTCTTGGTTTGGGAATTGCATTCACATATTGTTTGAAATATTTCCAAAGAAAATGCATCATTTCTGCGTTTATTCAAAAAATGATCTTTGCTCCTGCTGTCCCAATTTAATACATCACAGGTTTGAAACTCTTCATCAAACCAATGCACTGCTTACACGTTCTGTTTTAAGCATTATTGTACTCAGTTCTTCATATACTAAATCGATCTCATCAAGCAGGACGTGGATTTTTTTGGGGTGGGGGGGTTAATAGTAACCATTTCTCTCAAGTTAATTTGAAGTAGAAAGACTTTAGAGGACCCCATGTATAGTCTTAGTGATTAACAATTCTTTGAGACGGTAGGTAATCATTTTGCCCATACAAATCAATTAATAACAAAGTAATGTACGTCAATTTCATATCGGGATCCATCAGCAGTTTTGCTGGAGACAACTTATACATGCTTATAGTCATATCTATAGACAGAATAGACATATATACAACTTATAATTAGAATCCGTAATCAGATTTTTGTCATATAGTTGCATGACATACGAATATACTATTCTTATTTAAGTGCAAAATAACATGAATGAACTCAATTAAAACATCGATTCTTTATTACTGATTTTCGTAACGATTATATCAATGGAATTCTAAATAGTATATGATATTTTCTGGAGCAATTGATTGAGGATTTCTTTTTATTTCCAGGCAGAGTGGCCAGAAGGTTACCGTTTAGCTGCGCAGATGAACTTTCATTTCCCAAAATTTTCTCAGATTTCTCTTGCAGATGTCGTGCCAGGCATCAGCATTGAAGGCCTCACACTTCTGAGCGATATGCTAAAATGGAATCCTAGTTTGAGACCAACAGCATTTTTGGTACGAATGGTGCATTAGTCATCATTTATTATTTTTTTTTCTATGATGCTGCGTTTAGAAATATTCATGAACTATTACTGTAAATCAAAGCATTTGAAATCACACATAGTTGAATAAATAATCTACATTCACAAAAGGAATTTTTTTCTTTACAATTTATGAAGTATACGAAGAAAAATTATTACTACTTCAATTATGAATATTGATCATTTATTCTATGAACAAAACAACTCAAAATCACAATGAGCTATGAAAATTTGAAGCACGATATTTGCTTTAATGTAATAAATTTCTTCAAATTTTGGAGAAAATCAGCTCATATAAGTCTGTATAGTTGTCTGTCCTCATGTATGTAAAAAATGATGAGGCATATATGTAGGGTGTCGTGATGGCCAAGCAATAATAAGTCCACTTCAGAATTTAATGGATGGCAATGAAGTTAGGTTAATGGTGAACAAATGGTGTGACTAATTTACACGATGAAATTGATGACCAAGTTCATTTTTTAACAATACATCGTAATCTCGTCTTCCGTCTTTACACATACGTCTTCGGTCGTCAGAATCATGCCTTGAACTGCTATTTGCTCACGTTTTCTCCACCAGAGTTTTGCTTAGTGAAGGGAAGTGAGGTCACAGGCGACGCTCAATGGCGAGAAGTGATATACCTGGCACCACATATATATGAAATTTTATGCGTGATCTTATATCTAGAATTACAGTTCTGTATCAAATTTTGGAACCAGACGATCTCGTGGAGGACTGTCGTTTCTTACATCATTTGTGTGTATTTGAATGTAATAAAAAAAAGAACAGATTTCTATTAAATTTTTATCAATGCTATAGATTTGTGCTACATTTTGAATCACAACTATCAATATGTAAATTATGTATTGTATAATGTGCCCGTGTATCGAGAGAAAATGAAGCACGGGGAAAGGAAATTTGATGTGTGGTCTTTTGCGTCATAACTGTAACCCGAATAGTAACGACTGTAAAAGATGAATTGCGTCGTATTATGGAAGTATCCAGAAATACGTGAAAAAAGATATTTTTACAAGCAAACAATTTGTTTTGTGAAAAGTATAAAAACACCTTTTGCTTTTTTGTGTTTCACCAAAACAATATTCTTTATCAATCAGAAAAATTTTGAATGATTTTTAAGCAATCATTAAATTTATTTCTCTACTAGCAATCTATTATTTTACCCACACTGCTTTTTCCGGGAAATACTAAACGTCAATATAATCAATACTACAACAGTCTATAATAAAACTATAAAAAAAGTTTTTTTTTAAGTTTTATATATATATTAAAAAATATTCAAAATTTTAAAAATTGATTAAGAATATTGTT
>JAPMOQ010050981.1:4366984-4456647 GCA_026543055.1 Argiope trifasciata
CTCATTGGAGGACGGAGTGGAGATCTGTTGTGTTTTCTGATGAAAGCCGGTTCTGCCTTGGTCGCAGTGATAGCCGTTTGTTGATTAGAAGGAGGCCAGGTGAACGCCTGCTAGTGATCTGTCTGCGGCCTAGACACACAGGGCCTACTCCTGAAGTTATGGTTTGGGGAGCAATTTCGTATGACAGCAGGAGCACTCTCGTGGTTATCCCACGCACCCTGACTGCAAATTTGTACGTCAGTCTAGTGATACAACCTGTTGAGCTGCCATTCATGAACAGCATTCAAGGGGGTGTTTTCCAGCAGGATAACGCTCGCCCTCATACCGCTGTCGTAACCCAACATGCTCTACAGAGTGTCGACATGTTGCCTTGGCCTGTTAGATCACCAGATCTTTCTCCAATCGAGCACGTATGCGACATCATTGGACGACAACTCCAGCGTCATCCACAACCAGCATTAACCGTCCCTGCATTGACCGCCCAAGTGCAACAGGCATGGAACTCCATCCCACAAACTGATATCCGACACCTGTACGACACAATGCATGCACGTTTGCATGCTTCCATTCAAAATTCTGACGGTTACACTGGTTACTAATGTACCAACATTTCACATTTGAAATGGCTCTTCTCGCCAATTTCTCTACCTGTGATCTTGAAACTTTAATCAATTAAATATGTTACCTAGACAAATGTATTCCTAACATTTCATTACTGTACAATCATTTTTTCTTGGTGTTGGGATTTTTTTTTCCATCACTATAAACCGTTACAATGTAAACTGTCATATCTTCATTTAGTATCAATAAAATTGTTAGAAATAAAATTCTCTAATTGTCAAAATGCTGGAACATCAGAATCTTCGAATCCGTAAAATTGATATGGAACTAGTCAAATTTTCTTGAGTGACAAAATAATGCTCACAATTGTAAGAAAAGAATTTTAATAAAATTAATATTAACAGAAAATAAATTTGGAAGAAAAGTGTCCCTCAATTATCATTGGCGTTTTATCCAGAAATCGTTGAGTACGCGACAGTAAATTTAATAGATTTGTCTGGACACCGAAGACGCCCACAAATACTTTTACAAATAGCAGTAAGTATAAATTTTATATTGCAGTATATTTAAAAATTGAACTTATTAGTTTATAAGCTATACTTATAGCTTTTGATTCACATGATGAATACTAATATTGAGTTGAAAAATCTATATTTTATGTTGTGGTACTTTTTTGTTTTTCAAAATATCTAGGCGCTACGATATCCTTACTTCTCAGACACAGCGAATGTGATCACCCGAAGAAAATCAAAAGCTATTAATGTGCCCTCAGCATACAACAGCGAGCGATGGTACGGAGATTTATGGAGAGAACGGGACAATTTCTCTTTTGGAGTGAGTCAATGAAAGTGAAATTTCTTTTTTACAACATTTATCACTGACTGTGAAGATTTTAACAAATTATAATTTGAAATTAAATAATAATTTATATTATTTCATTTATATATTTTTCGTCTTATTACTTAAGAAGCCTAGTTTGCAAAAGATTCGTTTCAATGCATCGTTTAAAAAACACGTACAATTAAAGATTTTTAAATAATTTTACACAAAATATGCAATCAACTGAATCTAAATATTATTTAGTTATAGGATCAAACACTTTTTAAACTATAAAGCACTGTAACTTTTCAAGATCATTAAGCAGCAAAATATATAATTAGCAAATGACAGTTAAACGAAGAATGTTACTAGAATGCCGGCATAGGGATGGTGTGTCTTCCTGTGATCTGGGCTTCCCGGTTCGGGCATGGTTGTTATACTGTGTTCTATCTGTGAGTAGAGTGAATTTGCCCTCCTGTAAAAAGGAGTTGTGCAAGCGAATGTGAAGCATGAAGTAGCTAAGTTGTACTCTTGACCCTAGTTGGCATGAAGTAGCTAAGTCATACTCTTGACCCTAGTTGGCACAACTGAAAAAACAAGGAACTCTAACTTAGGCTTAAATCGCTGACAGCTTTCTGTCAGCGAGTTTGTAAAGTGCCATAAATAACAACACAGCAACATGTTACAAGAATAATATTCCCAAATTTTAACAATTCTTTATTTTTATTTGAATAAGTTCAACTGCATAAGGTTTACAATTGAATAAAAACATAAAATTAAATTAAATTGATAATGCCTGAAAAAATGTCAAGAGCTCGTTATCATCTAAAATTTTAAAGCTTTTAAGCAATTACCTGTTTTGCCTCTTTAATAATTCGGCCTGATTAAAGAGAATAATTTACAGTTGCTATTTTCATTACATTACACAAAGCAATGTATTATATTGGAACAATGTATGTATATTCACATCTCTCCAATATTTACATGCGATTTAACTTTTACAAGGCATGCTACATATTACATATTTGTACTCATTTTTTGTTATTTAGAAATCAAATGCCAGCGAGCAAACATCTAAACCCTTTCGAAAGGAAGACCATCTAGAAGAACGTGCAGCTGCGCAGAGGCAGAGATATTTTAATGCTTCTTTCAAGTAAGAATTATTTTATATTTATTTATTTTACATATCATATTAGTCTGAAAAAATGGAGAAAAAATCGCTGTAAAGTTTAAATTAAAATAGTATCTACTTTTCTACTAACTGTTTTATTTGAATAACAACAAAAACAACTTATTAGAAATACGCTTTTAGTAGTGTGCTAAAAGTAGATTTTATTTTTTAAATCATTTCCTACTTTATAATTTATTAGCCGCCTTTGGCGACCAGCTGGTTCGCCATGAGTAATGGGTTCTAAAATTTTCAATTAAATCACATATGCATTAGCCTTGAAGTAATTTCGGGCATTGATTGGCCTGAAATTAATATTTTCTTTAAGTTGATGGTTCTAAAAGAACACGTTTTCCTAATAATATTCTGTAATTTTTTAAATCAGTCAGTTTTAATTATTGATTTAGAAGACTGATTGATGTAGTAACTTTTATTTAAAATATTAATAAAAATATTTTGTAAAATATGGCTTACAGAGCAAAGTATGAAGAAATCTAAAACTCATTATTCATAAATGCATTGTTTTACTCAAGCTACATAAAATGTAATTATTTACTTCATTTAGATCAAATTAATAGTATTAAACAATATATATGCCTATTAATAATATTTTACAAATTGGCCATTGGACCGGAATTTGAATGCATATCCTGTATAAATTCAATCCTGTATAAATAAAGATAATTTATTGAATTAATGATTTAAATATTGCCAGCGATAATAGAATCCTTTGCCTTGCATTTTTTAAAGAAAATATCACATTTTATATTTATTTTATCCAGTCACGTGATGAAAGTTGCATTTCTTTAGATTTAATTTGCGATGATAGTTTTTTTTTATTTGAACTTCCGTCATTGTTTTCTTTTATTTTATCCAGTCACGTGCTAAAAAAACATGGTTAAAATATTTCTTTAAAAACTCGTTAAAAATAGAAGCTTAAGTTATACATTAAAACACTATTACCATTAGAAAGCTAATTTTTTAATCTTTAAATTGATGTAAAAATCATGTTTGTGTGATACTATTTTCGGAAGTTATAGCGGAAAAACGTCGAAATTTCGCTTAAATTTTAAATAATTCAAATTCTAATAAAAAAATTCAAAAAAAGGGCCCCGAGGTGCACAATCCCGACCTCCAAGGTATACATGTACCAAATTTGGTAGCTGTAGATCCACCGGTCTGGCCTCACACACACATACATTGAGCTTTATTATAAGTATAGATATACATAATCCATCATTATCATTATCACGTAGTCTTGTAAAAAAATTCCCCCAGATTTATTACCAAATGGCAGCTCTAGTATGGAATAATTTTTGGTCGGTTAATACAATCACAAAATAGTATAAAATTTAATTGATTGACAATATTTAAATAATGTATTATTTCTTGAGAACATACAAAAATACAAAATCTTTCATTTCTAACTAATTCAGATTTTACAATTTTCCCGAATTACAGTTATTGACTGAAAAAAAATTTAAAAAAATTATTTACACCACTAAAAGTATTTTGAAAGTAAAATTAAAAATTGAATTTTATGAGGAATCAGAGAAATTTTTGTTGAATAAATCTTTTTATATATTACAAAACTTATAAAAAAAGAAATATTCTGTGATGCACATAAGATATCAATGCCAAACAATTCAGTTTCTGACACTCATATTTTAAAAAAAGTCTCGGTATAAACCTTTTCGTCTTAATTGGTCTAATGACTTCCGTCTCAATTCAAAGAAGAAGAAAAATCAAAGTAGCTGGCAGAAAATAAGTGAGACACATATTACAATGAACAGAACGCCGTAAGCCTTCTATAAAATGAGTTTTATGACTATCAAAATTTGAAGATTAAACATAGTTTGCTGAATAATCTATTAAGAGACCAAATTACATAAAATTAATCAGAATGAACAGCTGGTTTTCAAAGTCGGCTAGTTACAAGTGAAAGGATACAAGTTACAAGCTAGTTACAAGTTATGTATTTTTCGTACATGCTTATACTTTTAAATGTATCGTTTTTAGGTTAGGTTTAATTTTTATATTTGTCATTATTTGATAGTTTTTCGTACATATACATCAAAATTTCCAAGCGAACAGAGCCGTGGGTATTAGTTAGTACTATATTTTTATATAATTCTTTTTTTAATTCCTAATTTTCTTTATTTTTAGTACAGAATCCCAAAAATTCTAAAATTTAGTCTGAAAATATCAAAATTAACTTCTCGTTATCAGCTGATTTTAGAATATCCAGTCAGAAACAAAACAGATTATTATTTGTAATTCCTTTAACAGCTTTAAAGTGAGAATAGAAACTTTTTGATTTTAGTGATAATTTTATCATCCAAAAAAAAAAAAGTTACAATTCCGACAGCTCATTGCGGTCTCTTAGCGACGGAGTTTCAGTTCTCGTATATAATTTTGATGGCCTTTAGATACAGTCTCGACTTCGGAAATGGAAGATTCTCAGTTCGAACCCAATTTTATTGAAGAACTGCCTCTTAAGCGAGCCTGATGCATGTAAAATTTGTAAGGAACAAATGTTCTCCAGCTGGTATGGCGAGTTATATTAGTTTCACTAGTGCGATAGTTTAGTAATATTACATTAGTTTATCTTGTGAGCACCTTTCAAATATGGTAATTGTGTTTTTAAATTTTATTAAATTTGATCCACCACCAATCTTTCTAAATTTCAATGCATATAAATTTAAAATGTAGCAGGTTAATATATTCAACATATTGTTACGGATTTCCTATATTAATCCGTCGGGTTCCTTCACCTGTATAGTGAGTGCGTACGGTGTGAGAAGAGATGAACACACAATGATCAGTCCTTTAGTAGAATACGCAACACAAGCGTTTATTTACAGACGAGACGAACACACACAGCACACAATAACACGAGTAGCTCACAAGTAGTAACAATATCCGCTGCACTGGCTATAGTACTCGACGCGGCTTCCTCAACAGATTACAAGGCACACAGCTCAGTTCAGCAATTGCTTGACTCTGCCACTTCTTGTCTTCTCCTCTGGAGGACTCATTATCTAATGTCGATTCCGACTACTCTGCTCTCACTGGGTTGTGATTGGATTATCGAGGCACCTAACCCCGGCAGGGACTTATCCTCTTTCATGAGAAAATGACTCTGCTCCTAGCACAAGGAATACAATTTGGGGCGCCGGCGCCCGGAGGGCGCCATCCACGATCGACTATAGACTTGAGAGCAGATCGAAGTGGTTTGATCTTGAGTGAGGAAAGGTCTTGAATGAAGTTGGGTGCACAGGAGAATTCGTTTAAGCAGGATTTGTAGTGATGTCGCTGCGGTCCAATCAGAGGCTTGGATCTACGGGAGGGCGTGGCTGTTGGGAGTTGGGTCTACCTGGAGGAGAACGTTAATGATGATTAGCAGTTTTTCTTGTTTATTCTTGGCTTTTCTGCACTGTTTAATTGCTTCAAGGATGTTGGGGAATTCAATCAGGAGTTCTTTAATTTCTTTGAGATCATTTAGGTAGCTTTTCATTTCTAGGAAGTCGGCTGAATCAGGTCCTGAAAAGGCTTGAGGGGGCTGTCGTCGTCTGGGATCCTGGCTGTAGGGGATACTTGTACTTTCTTTAGAAGGGATGGTTTCTTTAAGATTAGCTGTGGCAGTTGCATAGGATCTTCTAGGCTTGGTCTCAGTAGTTTTTTTGTATTCTTGGGATGGCGGGGCAACCTTTCCACGCGGCAAGGTGGCTTGTCATTTTGCAATTTATATAAACTGGGCTTGTGATCTTTTCCTTAATATGGCAGTCTCGGGTGGGGTGTTCACCGTTACATTTAATGCAGCGAGGTTTAATCCGGCAGTTCCTGGCTGAATGGTGGAATCCGGAGCAATTATAGCATATTGTCGCAGTGGGTTTGTTTCTGTATGGTTCGATTTTGACGGCCAGGAAGCAGAGATGGTTGATATTGTATATATTTTTGTAGTTGCCTATTTTTCTAACTTCGGCAAGGAATAGCGGGAGGGGGGAGTTAGTTCTGAAGTTTTTCATTTGGCTGATTCTCTGGATATGAAGGTTGTTGGTTTCCAGGTCAGTCTTGATATCTTCGGTATTGCAGTTAATGGGGAGGCCTCTGATGACTATTTTGATGGGTCTTTCTTCTGGGGATTCGTTAAGGATGAAGTCTTGCTTTTTCAGTTGGAGAAAGTCGATGATCTCAAGTCTGTCTTTTTCAGTTTTGGGTTTAATTTGGATGTAGCCGCCTTGGTATTTATTTTCGGTTTTTGGATGTTTTCTTTGTATCTCTTGGAGGCTGATATTATAGTTCTTTTTCTGGACTAGGCTGATGGAAGCTGGTGTTTTATCGGGGTTGTCGTGAACTTCTTTTAGGAGGGAAAATTGGTTATTTGTATTGATTTGAAAATTGTTTTCTAAACAGATCTTCTTTGCAGCTTTTCTTGGGGAGATAGGTCTGAAGTTGTCGTTATTTTCGGGTGAGGTGGTGCGATCAGGTGGGGTCATGGTAACATCGGGGAAAGATTTGACTGGAATGGAATTTTCTACTGGAGTGGTGGGGAGTTCCATATCCGCCCAGTTTATGGAGTTTTCATTGCTGTTCATGATGCTTTGGTACATGATAGAAATCTCTTTAAGTGGATCGTGGTTGGTAGGCGGTTCATAACAGGATAGCTCAGCTTGAAACTACCGCCCTTATATAGTCCCAAGAGGCGTAGCTAGCAATATCTCGACCAATTAGGGCGTATTTGGACGCATCTCGGTTCCTAATGGACGAATCGAGAAAATTCTCGATGTTTCGGGTACTTTCCATTTTGTCGCCAAGTTCTGGGATCATTTCTAAGAGCATCCACAGCATCCAGTACAGAATACTGAAAATCATTCTTTCCAGTGATGGAACCAATCATGCTGGGAAGCAGTATCACAGACTCGCAATGTTCGTAACAATATTCATAGTATAGCAGTTATGGTGACAAGTACCTGTGGCGCAGTATGAATTTTTCGCCTCCCTACTATCATTAATGAAATATAACAAATGCCAAATAAGGCATATTACCTTTTCGTTTACTCAGAATATTTCAATTTAAGTCATAGGAAGAGGTTTCTCCGAATCTTTCTCTCCAATGTCTTATATCTCCCCAGGCATAAACTTATAGATCATGGATAAAATCAGAGGTATCTACATGGCATTAGTGAAATACAGGATTTATGCTATAATCCAAAATTTTTACTGATTCTATTGCGGGAATATATATTTTGGACGCCTTTCTGCAGGCCGATTGATATCAAAATTTGACACACATCTACAGTTGTGGTTAAAAAATATCATATCAAATTTCATTGATTTAACTTATAAAGTTTGTGAGTATATGAAAGTGCAGGCAGATTGGCGACCAACAGTTTGATGGATTTAGAGCAAAATTTGATAAATATCTATATTTTAGGTGTTTAATCTGTGTACCATATTTTATTTGCCGAACTATTTGAGTTTTGTTGTTATCAAATTCCCATGTTCTCAAACAATCAGACAGATAGACTTTTACTAAATAGATTTCGTTCAAAATTTGATGGAAATCTACCAAGCTTGGTCTTATCTCATATTTCAAATTTCAGCTGTATGTGTATGAAAATGTGACATTTCAATTCGTCGTTCAAATCTGTTCAATGATCATCGATGTTTATCAACATTAAAAAAAAGTTATGCGAATTTTAATATCCCATACATGCAGACAGAGCTATAAAAAATTGCGTATCAGCTTTATTTAAAGATTCTTAATTACCCTTAAAATTTCGAGAAACAACTTTCTAATCTCTGCATCTTTGCTAGAATAGCACCAGAATATTCTGTACCTGGAAGTGAATGAGTCATGTCATTTGGAAATAAATGAGATGTGTAATCAAATGGCAGGTGTCAGTTTCACTGTCGAGGAAACTTTTACCGCATACAAAAAGTTTGACACGACATGAAACGGAATTACAGACTTCAACTGATTGCAGTGCAGCAGCACTTGTTAAAAATGGAAATTACACAATTTCAGTACATCTGTACTTGATTTTACAGGTGCAGTTTATAACAATGCGTTCTGATGTTCCAGCACGCTATATTAATTCTATAAACAAAATTTCGATTTTATTATTCATTTTTTTATTTATTTTTTATTTTGAAAAATAAAAAGATATGGTATACAAAATATTTAAAGAAAAATTATATTAATCTTAAAAAATCAAATTCCAGACTTTGATTAATCTATCTTAGTCTCAAAAATTTCAATTCCACATTTTGATTATCTTTCTGAGTTCAAAAACACATTTTTTAAAATTACATCACTCGTTGAGCCCTATATCTCAAAAACACTCTGAGAAACTAGCTTGATTTCTACTATAGATTTGTATCAAGTCTTGTATGAGGCTCTCTTAGATCAAATGGATTAAACAGAAGGAGTGGTCCCCCTCGAAACTTTCTCGCATACCATCTAATAAAGATCTTAAACCTCTTCATTCACATAGGATTGTTGATCTCGAGTAAGAGCTCCTGTACTTTGTATAGCATTATCTAACTACTATCTAGCTTCACCCCTCTTTTTTTTTTTTATCTTGACAATGATTATGATAGGAGATTACTGTATTATACCTATAGATTTGAGATTATTCCATACTTTCGATTAAAATAAAGTACTGAATTGTAAAATATACTTCTTTAAAAAATAATTAAATTCAAAATTCTCTGAAAGAACATTTTTTAAACATATTTTCAAATAAAGAATCCAAAATTAATAATCAATTAATTTTACTAATTTTGCTGCGGATTCTTCGGAGCAAAACTCTGCAACGTTATGCACAATTTTGCGTGCTTGTGATTTTAAATTCTCTCCTTTCTTAAATCGAAAAGGCATTTTGAAGGACGTCAAAATTTAAGGGATAAAAAAAATATTAAATAAGGAAATGCAGTTGATATTAACGAAAGAAAAGATTAATAAAATATAAAAGAAGTAAGCTAAGTGAATATAAAGATTGTGCAACTGCGACTAAAGCGAGAAGAGGAACGAGCAACACGTTTTTCTTATCGCTACGGATTGACGTCCCCCAAAAAATAATAATAATAACTCCTCAGACTTCCGACAGATTCCACCCATTCAAAATGGATCTTCCCAACCGAAGCCGGTTTCTATAACTCCCGTCGTAAACATAGAAGATCATCTAGCAGAGTTCTTGTGATGGACAGACAGTAAACTCAGTTGCAGGACAGCCTATGTGGGCCAAAGCCTATTGTGTCCGTATCTTCTTTCTTGACCGAGGCCCCTAGGGTGCAAGCATAAGTCCCGATTAAGTGCGTAGCTTAACACAGAGTCCTCAGTGTTTAGTTCCCAAGCAAGCTTTGTCGTCAATTTATCGACCCACTGAAGGGCTGAGTCGACCTTGCTCTTCCCGAGGATCGAACCTCGGATTTGTGCGTTTGTCAGTATGGCGTTATATACAATATATAGTACCTTAATGAGAATCTAGCATTTTTACTGAATTTTTTCTTTAAAATGTATACGCCTTTTTTGCAGGCTGTTTGTAGCCAAAATTTGACTCGAAACTACAATTGAAGGGTTTGCTAAAAAAAAAAAAAGTTGCTCCAGTTATTAAAATTTTCAGAAAGTTGTAAAAAACGTCTGAAAATTCTAAATTCCAATGAGACAGACAGCTCCATTCCTTGAGAAACGCGGGAAGAAAGACTGGAGCTACATCTTTTAGGTACTAAATGAACAAGGATTTTATTTTAACATAGTGCATGTAACTCTAAATTCCCCCAAATTGGAGCTACATCCTATTTGCAGCAAACCCTTTGAATTGTAATCGCAAGATAATATATCGAATTCATTGATTTAAGTTATTCTGTTTATGAGTTATTGCCTTTTAATGCATGTGAAAATACATACCTAGAGACTATCAAACGTTTAACAGATTTTATCAAAATTTGATAAATATCTATATTTTAGATCTTAAATCTGCGTATTTAATTTATCAACTTAGCTCATTGTGTTTTATAGATATCGAATTCATTTGTAATCAAAAACAGACTTGACAGACTTCTTGAGATTAGATTGCATTCAAAATTGACAGATATATACAAATTTGGTCGTAATTTCATATGCTAAATTTCAGCCATGTAGTTCAAGCATTATTTTGAGTTATCATGTTCCCAGACAAACATAATTTTAAATGTGTTCCTTGGACTAAATGAAGGTCTGAAAGGTGAAAATTCATTAAAATTTTATGTTTGAATATTTTTATGATTACAATACTTCCTCTATACCTCGTATGCGAAAAAATTAATAAACAAATAAATAAAATTTGGTGTACAATTTTCGCACCAAAAGTGCAGATGCGCATTAGGTTTGAAACTATATCAGAGGAATCGTTGGTCGTCTCACGATCTATACTTTAACATGAATTTAAATGTGGTGATTCAATGATTTAAATAAATGAAATTTAACATTTGATCATGTTTCTAAAATTATAGTTCGTTATTAAATTTTAGTTATTCAATCATTATATGAATAAAATGTGATACATATTTATCAGCTGAAATGTAGATCAGTTCAAATTTTAAATCGCATGCATATAAGCATGATAATTCAAAAACTCAGACTAGCGAATTTCGGGGCTGAAATTTCAGTTGAATGTCAAATTTTGGTTTTATCCAGTTTGATAAAAAGGGGAAGGGGGCATCAAAACTGCGCACTCGATTTCTTTCATTATAAACATGGAACATTGATCTGTGGAAATCTGAAAATTAAAATCTGAGTTCTCATGATGTTTACGACTTTAACCAAGCACCAAAATCTTCTGTCGGAGGAAGAAGGGCTTAGTTGTAAAAATACAAACTTGCGTGAGGAATTTACACGTATGTGACTACATTCGGGATTTTTTTTGA
This sequence comes from Argiope trifasciata, assembly GCA_026543055.1. Taxonomy (NCBI): domain Eukaryota; kingdom Metazoa; phylum Arthropoda; class Arachnida; order Araneae; family Araneidae; genus Argiope; species Argiope trifasciata. The sequence continues at coordinate 4,378,446 of JAPMOQ010050981.1, forward strand.
AAGACGTTATACATAGATTTATTTTAGGGGTGGGGGAAATTTTGCATTAAAAAAGATTGGAAAAAAAAAATCTATGAAACCAAAAAGTTCTGGTTAAATGCCAAACCTTTTTTTTAAATTCCGAAAACGGGGGGGGGGGATTTTCCCTTTGGCTAAAATCAAATGGTCGATGAAATATTTGGAATCGATATATCAAAGAAATATTTGAAGAAACAATAAAAATTATTTGCGGTTCATGCGCAATGACGAAAATATTGTTGCGAAATATATTTCAAAATATATTTTTGAAAAATCCCTTAACTTTATTCTAAAGAATTTTGTAGCAGCTATAATGGCTTCATTAATAAGACAATTTTTTGGAATTTAAAACAGCGTTAAAATCCTTTTCGTGGGGCAATATTTTTGAAATTATCATGAAAAAATGAAATTTAGCTTAGTTTTTAATTAATTAAAATTAAAACTCTTTCAACAAAATCATTCCAATGTGCACATTCTCATCCTCCAAAGCATATCGGCGTCAAATTTGGTAGCTCTAAAACACAGTCATGCCTCTAAGACAAACAACCATGTCTCAAACACTCACATGTGCACACACACACATATTTTTACCGAAGTAGAGATTTCTACTGTAAGTGAGATTTGTACGATCATTATTGTACTGGGAAAGTAAAACTCGATAGCAAATTTTGATAGTATATAAAGTCACACTGAAGTCTTTGCAACAGAAGCAAAGAGTGTCTTCATTCCGTTTCCTAAAACCAATATTTGTAAAAAAAAAAGTTGTATCTTTTCTTAAAAGAAATAATGGCAATTCCGATTAAGATTTGAACTATGTTATCTGCAAGTATATGGTGGTAAGTTCATAAACCAGATAAAAATTTCCAGATCGGCGTGTACATTTTTGTCCAGCTGTTATGTTGCACGGCTATGGATCCAATGGTCCCGAGCTCGAACTTCAAGAATGCACAAGTATAATGAGCATTCAACCTTTTCAACGATTGATAAACGTGAGATGCGCACAAATTGCAGCTAATATTCAAATGCATATATATTTGCTTTTTTATTTTTCCTTTAAAAAAAGCAAAAAGATTCTATATACTTCTGCAAAATCAATCAGTGGCGCAGGACCTCGTGTGACTGCAAAATTCGAACCCCTTGTCGAGTCTACGTGGATGTCACCCTTTCATCTTTAGAGCGTAAAAGTGTTATTTGGATATCAACAAGAAAGCTCTGTTGAATAATAGAGTGAGAATTTCATAATAAATTCATAAAAGTTAGCAACAATCTTTCATTATTAGTATTAAGACTATCTACATTTATTTTGTAAAAATCTATGTAAATGTAAATTTTGTGTTAAATTCATATCCATAAGTCATGTTGGCTGCTTCGCAATTTCTAATGTGAGATTTATTTCTATGTAATTCGTCTGAATGTCCTGCACTTCATACAAACAACAGAGACGCTAAGATTAGTAGATCATGGCCAGCTTTCGAAGATATCGATTTATCTATGAGTGAAATGGATTTTCGAACTTTAAGAGAACCTGATGCAAGGTCCCACAAACAGAAACCAAAAGGTAGGTTACAGCGCAGTTTGTTTAACCATCTATCCATGTAACGACGAAAAAAGTTTTTTTTTTTAATGAAAGAGCTAATTTTAAATTTTCTGTCATCACTATAGGATAATTTCTTGGTCCATTATAATATGATAAAAGAATAAATTTAAAAGATTGCTTCAGAAACGTTATAACATTATTCCATGAAATTATAAACATATAAAAGTCGGTAGGATATTTAAGATCCGGAAATGATTTTTTTAAAGGTCATACATTTTTATATGGCACTATATAACTGAAATGGCCCTAAAAGGCCATAATTTGAAGAAAAATTAAACATACATTATCAGTAAATTTTGAAACAAAAATTGATTAATTACCGATACTAGCAAAATTTCAGTGTTCCGAAAAAAAGTACCAGTTTAAAAAATAATCGAATTATTTCACATATATTCTTCTGAACCTACTTAGAACTTCAAAAATTAATACCTACTTAATAAACTTCAAAATAAAAATTTTAATAAATGAATATTTTATGAAAACAAAATATGACAGAATGTGTTTGTTTTAAATTCAAAATGTTTGTAAAAAATGTCAAATAATGCTATCTTAAAATCCGTTATCTATCATCCCTGAAAGGAGTTTAAAACATGCGTAGCAAATTTCATAAAAGTTTATTGAATTGCTTTTAAGATATATTTTCTGTGAACCATATTGAAATATTCATTCTTCAAAAAAAAAAAAAAATGCATTTGCACATTAGTTCATCTAAGTACACTAGAAACTAATGGCCTATTCCCGATTTTTTAACAGAATCATGAATACGCCATTGGTGAAATAAACAAAATGTGATTGGAAAAGTAGAGAGTGTTATCATAAACATTTCAAATATTGTATTAGGAGAATTTTGCGGTAGAAAAAAAATAAATTATTCATTTCCGGTTGAAAATATCACTATTTCCGGCTTCAAAATATAACTACTTTTATCCATTGTGTGTTAGTGAAGTATCCGTATCTGCAGTTTTATTTTATTTATATTTAAAAAAAGTGTTTTATTATCTAAAACGTTTGGGTTTTATTTTTAGATTATATATATAAAAAAAAAAACTTTTGGATTTTCAGGGGAAAAGTATATTTACAGTTCAGTTAAATACCTTGAATTAATTTCGAATAGGGATAAAGTTATAACAAAGTATTTTGTGATAACGAATAAATCTATTCATCCGAAGTGAAAGGATTAAAATGAACGTCAATAAGTTGCAAAAGTATAAAATTTCCCTAAGCAAATCAATACAATAATAATATGACAACAATAATAATATGAATTATATTGCAGATAACATTTGATAATTCTTTGTTCTGTGAATAATCTTTAGAATAACTAAAAATATTTTACTGCAAGAAAATCTAATGAAAATTATCTATTCTAAAAGAACTAAGGCTGTATTTTTAAAAAAAAAAATGCACTTGGCAAAAAAGAGAGAGAGAGAGAGAGAATGTATTACATGTATTATTCGTCAATTTTCACATGAACAACCGATAGAAAACAGAATAATTCATCGAAAATTCGATAGATATATATCTATTTCCTTTTTATAAAACTAAAAATATTACAGGGACTCATTTGTCTCTCATACGCTATGTTAAAGAGATGGTTATAGCATCATTTGATATTCTGGAAAACTGGCTCGCTTTTCACTTTGTTACAGCTGAATGAAAATTTCAACTTATTAAGGCAATAAATCGGAAAAATGATGAAAAAAAATTTACTGAATCATTGTCAATAAAGAGACAATACGAAAAATAAGATTAATTTCTATTATTCATGGAAATACCATTTGTTGCCCAGAAGTTTTTTTCCCAGAAATCTGATTGTCTGAATGTGAAATTGAATTAGTACTTTTCATTCTGGTAATGAATTAAATTTTCATTTTAATGAAATTTACTGATATATTACATGTGGCCACGAAGGCATTAATCTACTTTTCTTATTACAAGAGTTAAAATACATTCAAGGGTAAAATCCTATTTTAGCCCACCTCTGGCGACTTTATCAAAATCTCGCCAAATCGAAAGTATTTGAATTAAAAGGTTAAAAAAAAAAAATTCTTACCTTCCGCCAAAAAATTCTTATTATTCGCCAAAGGTGGGCTAAAATAAGATCGACCCCATTCAAGCATTCTAAAAGAATTCTGAAAAAAAATCATTTCTTAAATGGAAAACTTATTAGTTACTTAGCACTCAGTTTTAATTTTTTTTTAAATTGAAAAACAAAAATTCATACAAAGAAAATTTTTTCACTTCATTAGGAAAATCTATGGAAAAATTCGACAATAATTATCTTATGGATCTAAGCTGAATGTTTTTCTTTTTAAACTACAATGTTAATTAAAAAAACTTTGCTTTTACAAATTTATAAAAAGAAATACCTTATGTATGTCAAATAGAGGAACTATTAAATTCAAACAGTGTATGCATGTTCAACACATTTAGGAAGCAAGAATTTAGTTTTTAAATAAGTTAATTCCATTCCATTTTATAGATTATCAGAATGACGCTCGAAATGCTTTGAATTATGGACAATAAAGTAAGTTAATGCAATACTTTTAAGCAGCATGCATAATGTTAAATTACCATTTACATGAACATAGAAAATATTTTTTTTTCAGGTCCAAACCGAAACAGTTATAACTGTGAATTCAACAACACATTGCATATTTCAAGCCATTCCGGAAAATCCCACAGAAGTAATGATTGGAAATTGTACAAAATCATATATTTATTTTTACAAAATGAATAATAATTGAGAGATAATTAGAGGATATATGCTATTAGCAAAGAAAATAATATTACATGTTCAGATTTTGTTGATTTAAAATTTTTGAGTCTCACAAATAAAATAAAAACATGATTTTATTATATATATTTTTTATTTTATATATTTTATTATTCAGTTATTATATTTTATTTTATCATACACTATTTTTTTTCTTTAAGAGAAAATTATATAAATGCAAAAGAAAAATATGTATTCAATATGGAATTATAAAAAAATTATAATAATCTTTTTGCTGAAAAATTGCAGGAATAAAGAACATTATTCAGTTTAAAAGTAATTAATCAAATAAATATTAAAGTAATTCATTCATCTAACTGGATAAAATATTAATGTTTTATGGATTCAAATCAATTTGATTGTTCACATTAATAGTCAAAGAAAGAGAAAACCTGCTTTGAAAACAAAAGAAATCTTTAGTTTTAATATGAATCAAGAAGAAATCTTTACTTTTTAATATGAATTTTTACCTTTATTAACTATATAAGAAAAATTTTAATAAAAAATCAGATTTCAATGCTTTTGATAAAAATGTGATGGTAAATTAAAAAAAATCATAAAAATTAGATAAAAAATATTTTAATAAACTGTCAATTTAAAAAAAATAACTAAGTATTAATTTTATATTATTTATATCTATTTTCCAACAAAAGTCTTTAATATTGATATCTAGTAAAATAGTAATATAAATGAAAGATACTTTTTAAAGAAATTTAACATGAAAAGTTGCTTTTAAATATAACAGAAAAAAATGTGACAGTTAAAATATAACTTGCAAAAGAGTACATTTATATTTGCAAATTAAGTATGATGTCAATTTCAGCAAATAAAGCTCATTTATTAAACTAAAGACAAAGAATAAAGAAGATGATGTATGTATGATATCATTCATAAAAAGTACATTTTTTACAGCCCAGAGCAATTACAAAAAAAACCCATTACAAAAACTTAATTTTACATGGTTGGTGTGATGGTTAGTACATTGTATGTCTCCCAGGTGATGTGATATAGTCTGTATAGCACCTAGGCATGGTGTTTATTAAATTATTGAGCTGATTCTTAGAAAAGATTGTTCTACACAGTAAGCAATGCTCTCTGAAGTTCCAGTACACATGTAGAAGTTGGTTGATGGGCTGCAACTTGTCAGTCAAGCATGCTCCACACGTTTTATCAGATTCATGTCAGGTGAGAGTACTAGCTATTCTATAAGGGTGACATATTCAGATTGAAAGACATTTATTTACGATATATATATGGTAAGAACGGGTGTTATCATCCATAAACACAAATTACATGCCCATAACCCTAAGCAAATGCAATTGTTGTTCCAGAATGACTTTTGCGATACATTTGGTCTGGCATGGTTCCAGTTTGAATATGATGACCTGTTTGCATAATACTAGCCCAAAGAAGTAATCATAACAGTGCCGTTCAATGACCTTCCCTGATGGTAACTGGCATTATCCACATGAAAGTATGACATGAATCCAATTGTAAGCTAAATCTGAACTCGTAGGGTCACATCTAATATTAGGACTGATCATATAAGACCACTGTGACAATGTCCACATTTTGTGTTGTCTACTCCAGGCTAACCATGGTAACATTGAATTGCTGTAAGTGGTATACATCTGACAAAACTGTCAGCATATACACTATTTCTCAAATGTCCATCACGGTTTGCCTTGTAACTGTCGTACCCATGGCTAAATAGACAAATCTGATACCCCAATCAGTCTGCTTCTTTTAGCAGTTACTGCTACATACCAGTCTCATTTGGCATTGTAACTTGGGAGAGACCTGTACTGTAATGTCTATTGATATTTCGATTATCAATTGAATCAATCGATTATATCTCAATTGGAATCAGTGCCAAAGCCTAGAGATGACACATCTGAGTATGCCAAAAAATTATGCCACATAAAAAAATTGTCCACATGTGACATATCTATTCAATTATTACACTGAGTGGCTTACAGGAAGCTTTTGAGCATTTTTACTTCATTTCCACAATTCCTTATATACTCTTCTTTTACACTCTCATTACTGTGATGAACTATCACCATCATCTTGTGGCATCCTGTAATTTGTATATCATTCTTTAAGACATACATGTTAATTTTATGGCAAAATTCTTACTTTAAAGGTCAGTTTCCATGCAATTCTGAATTATTCTTGATTTATGGAAATGAATACTTTAAATTTTAGCCCATGATTAATATATATGCATAATAGGTTTCATAGAAGTGTCTTGGATAAAAATTTCTAGCAATAAATCAAAACTGCTAAACAGAATACAGAAAACAAGTTTTTTAAAAATTTGGTTTTATTGATAGATTTACGAAATATTACTGTTTAGAAAATATCCTTATTTCAAAAAATATATTTCTTTCATTAAAATTTGCATAAATGGTTGGCAAGGTTGATGATAATGCTTTAGAAATATGAAAATTTACCAGATAAAAGAGCTTGATAATGCATTTTAATTAATCCTTTTGATTTAAAACATAAATTAGCCAGAAATGTGTAAATTACTTTAATCTAATAAATGTAAATTCTTAATTAATACAATGAAAATATTTAGCAAACCAAAAAAAGAGAGAGCAAGATATCTTTATTTTAAAAAAAGAATAAATACCAGATTAAAATAGAATAAAACAATTTTGTTACTAGAAAATTTTTGTTCCCAATGGAAAATATTTAATAAATTATTCTTAGAGTAATATCTTAATACATAAGCTATTAAATAAATATCCTTCACAAAAGGTAATTTTTTAAAATTAATTGTCCAAATTGCTAATTTAAAAATGTAACACTGAGTATTGAATACTTGATTTCTATTATAACAGTATAAAAAAATATGCATTTACATGTATTTGTTAATGCTTTCCACAGCAAATCATTTGCTCTAGAATAACTAAATTTGGAGAATAGAAATGCACAATTTAAAGTGATAATTTCTTTTGAAATTTTATTCATAAATCTTTAAAAACTAAAAGATATATTAAATTTTTTCTTCAATAAATTCTGAAAACTCTCATGCTAAAAATTTAACATAAACAATTTCAAACATTTTTATACAATGTTTGTAACAATGCATTTTATTATTGCAATGAAATTGAAGTAATTACCATTGTTTTTAATCATACAAGTAAAATGCAGCACATCATTTTTATTTTGGATTGGAATTGGCATTTAAAATAAATTGAAATAACCAAGTTAGCCAATGTGTAATGATGTTAAATAATGCAAATAAGTACATTTGTAAGTGGGAATAATAAATACAAGTGGGAGTAATAAATAATAAAGACCTTCATGTGAGTTAACAGGGATCTTCATATGCATATAAGCATAATAATTAAGTAACATGGCTTATTATAATTTATTTTAAAAACTGATCAAGAAATTCAAAATATGAATTATTATGAATTTCAGATATCCTCATTCAAAATATCCTATTATTATGAATAAATAATATCAGCTTTTAGAAACAAATAAATAAGAATAAATATTATTTTATTAATACAGATTATTTATATCAACTTATTAGTACTTATTAATTATTTCAACTTTTGTTACATTTTATAAATCAAATCATTCATATTACTAAAAGAAGTAAAGTGTAATAATTTTTTAAAATATATTCTTTGTTAATGATGCATTCATTTAAGTTCTAGTAAAATCTGAAATAAATGTTTCCTAAACTTACAAAGATATAATCTAAAACACTCAATAAATACACAAAAATATTTCTACAAATGTTATGGAGAATACAGAAAAATTCTTAAATGTGCCACTAACCAACAAAAAAAGAAATTCAACATAAAAATATAATTTTACTAATCAGATAAAACCAGTCTTCGTAAAATGTAAATGTAGGCAATAAATAAATCATCCCTCATTCTGGGCTCCCACATATTAAAATTGATAAAACAAACTTAAAATGAAACATACCGTATGAAAAAGAAATTCCATAAATAACACAGACATTTATAATAAATAACAGATAACAGTTAAAATATCACACACATGTAAATTATCTAATAACATCTTTAATAAAAATATATACCTATTAACAAATAAAATTTTTAAATCAATAATAAATTACTCTTGACTTTGTCTTTCTTTGCAAATTGACCAATAATAATCCATGACAGCTTCCTCTTGAGTATATGTTTCAATAGAACCTGGCCTCATTTTTCGTACCTGTCCCATTGCACTTTGAGGAGTCATATTATGAAACTTTACTAAATAACAAGCAGCCATAACTCCAGTTCTTCCTCGACCCATTCTACAGTGGACACCAACAGCCTAAATGATACAAATTAAAAAGGAAATGAAGATATATAGTCAATTTATGGTAAAGTTTTTATCACATCAGCATTAAATAGTTCTTTTTGCTGTTATAACACCTATCACTTTAATGATTTCACATACACTCTTTTAACTGAAATATTTTATTTCAACCTTAAATTTGAAATCAATAAATAAAAAACAGAGGTAATAAGTTATGAGTGAAATTTATTTATTTTTTGATATTCCTGTTTTAAATAAAGGTAATTTTTTTACCTATTTTCTTTTGGAAATATAAAAAGAAAAGATAACAAAACAAGATAGTAAAAAATAGAAGTTAAAGAACTCAAGTACTAGTAAATTATTGATCTTCATCAGAAAATTTAATAAAGCAATAATCTAAACTTAAAAAAGCATAAGACAACATTACAAGGCATTTCTAGGAAGTATTTAAAAGTCATTAAATTAATTTTTCCATGATATCTTAAATTAGGTTCAAGAATCTTTTATTTTTTTAATATACAATAAATCATACACATAAATAAAAACCCTTAAAAATTGATTAAAAGTCAAGTAGGAATATGTAAACATAAATTAATTTATGAAAAGGCTTCTAAATACTTTTGAAGAAATTAACATTTTTTCAAAAAGCTTGAACTCTAAATCAAAGGGGAAGTAAATTTCCATGAAAAATAATAAAATTCCCTTATCAGCATTACAGCTGGTTTACTTTTAAGATAGATGAGATTAAATTTCAGGCAGAAGCTATGCAAGTTTTATATTTTACAGCTGTGTCAATTGATGTCTTTGAACTACATCTTAGAAAGAAGAAAAAATAATTCAAGCAGCTAGATGTTTCCATTTAAAGCAGTGAATTTAATATCATATAAAAGTGACTTTGAAGAAATCTAATGAAGGTCTCATGTCACTGTTCCAAAATATATTTATTAATAAAGATATTTTTAAATAATTAATTATAAACCTGATAAAATTTAAACAAACCAGATAAAAGGTAAAAAAAATTTAGTAAAGATATACTGCATTTTCTAAACATATGTTTAGTATAATTTGATTGGTGAAAACTAGATAAAAATATTTTGTACACAATAAATACTGCAATTATGGTCAGAATAAAACAGTAAAGAAACTTCAAATTTACAAAAACTTTTATTTGAAATCAGTAATAAACTTTGAACCATTTTTATAGATCCAGTCGACACAATTGGACAGCTATGACTATAATCCTTGCAAATAAAGCAATGGTTGAGAGAGAAAAAAAAATTGCTAATGATTATAAAAAAACTAATGTATTTATAAAAAAACTAATGTATTTATGATATCGAGGGATATTTGATCTCACAGAAATTTTAAATTACTTACTGCCTGACTAAGGATAAATTACTTGATAAGGATAAAGTAATAGAAAATGGTTATACTGAACTTATTAAAAAATGAGATCATTTTCAGCACATGAAAGAATATTTGAATAAAAAATATATTATAGTTATTAAATGATAATATTCTAATTAATAATAATAATTTATTGACATTAATAGAAAATCTATTGATTCCTAAAATCATCATTAAATCAAGCAAAATTCAATATATTTTTAAATATGTTATGGATAATCATGATTACAAAATCTTTAATATTTTTGAAATCTAAATTATTATGAAACAATATATTAAGAAACCCATCAAAATACTTCTAAAATTATACCACAAGTTAAGAGAAATATTTAAAAAAATGTATGAAATGTTAAGAAGTTAAAATATTTTTTAATTGCCGTCATTATATGATGAAGTTTATACAAACTTTTCCTTGTTCCTGACTTTTCTCGCAAATGCTTATGAATTTTTTAATTTGGTCATTCCTTGGCGGATGAAATTCACGAACTTTAATTTCATACCAGTGAATATCTGGAAATGTAAACACAGGAGGTGTGCATTCTGGTGATAAAGTTACTAAATATGTTATATTATTTTCCAAAAGAAAACGCATATTTTCCGGCGAGGACGGTCGACCGAAAGCTGCTAATTTGCCTTCATCAATCCAAGAAAAATTCATAGGCTTTCTGGTGCTCATAATAATGAATGAAAACGGTAATATTTAACATAAACTATATTGTATATTCTGCATAACGAAAACATAAAATAAGCTTTTGTTTACAAATAGCTATTTGAGTTTCAGCGGTGTGCACGTTGTACATGGTTCGTCTGCTCAGAAAACCAAAACAAACAGATTGTTGCCAGATATGTAAAGAGAATTTATACCTTCATTTATGTGAAACATTCTGATAACAATTTATAAATTGCATTGATTTAGCTCTTGTACGCATGTAAAATTGTTTTCAAACGTCATTTTTTAATATACATTTTAGAAATCATATTGTTTAAAGAAATATCATATTCGTAGATGTTGTGAGTGAACGGCAACGGTATGCAATTTGAACTCTTGATCCAGTACTAAACAAAACAAACATTACTGTACTCTGTCTTCAATATGGATGGAGCAAAGTACGTATTTTGATTATCGTGCCATTGATGCATTAAACACTTAACTAATTTTTTTATTGAAAATATTTTTCTTATTCTAGTCGTGATGAAGAAAATAATAATGAATCCAATGGAAACTCGTGGTGGGGCTCTTGGCCAGGTTGGCTTCAAACAGCAAAAGAAAAGGTTTGACACTTCGTATCATTTTTACATAAGTATGTCGCTAGTATCAATCGGTGCTAAGACTGCATTTCTCTATGAATTATGCATATAAAAGAATATTAACTATAAAATTTCAATTTTATAAATTAACGCAAAAATATTTTAGATATTTTGAATTTTTTGTAATTTTCTATGTATTATTTTCAGGCCTTTTGGCATAGAACTAATTAAATTTATATCTAAAATAACTATTAAAATATTTCGGTTTTATTGTTTAAAATTAACTTGTCTTTTAGAAATATTTAATTTAAATTAGTATTTTTAAATAATCAAAAATAGCTTTGTAAGTGGAATTTTAAAATTGTACTATGTTTCAATTTCTGCATGAGTATTGATTGTGCAGTATAAAAATTTTAATTTAGCAAATTTTTCTAATATTTTTAGTCTAGTAATGCTTTAGAATTCATGAAAAGAGATCTAACAGAGTTTACTCAAGTTGTACAGACAGATGCAGTTGCTGCAGTTTCTTCTACTGCTGCTATGTTAAAAGAAAAATTAACAGTAAGTACTATATGTTATCTTATATTGTTTATTTTAATGTTTTATTTTTTACATTAAAATCAGATTCTGTTACATTCTAAACTTATTTCATAATGCATTAAAAAAATTTCAAATAAAAAAAAGAAAGCACTTTAATGTCTTTTCACCTTTAAAGAGATTGTATATTTTAGAGATACTTCAAAATATCTCAAAATACTTTTAAAATTAAAATATTTAGCATTTCTGATGAATTATCAATAAATGCCTATTTGATTTGCTGTTTAAATGTGATACCAATAATAATAATAATAAAATAGATGTTTCATAAATATATACTGATACATTTAAATATTTATTGTATGTTTTAAATTTTACCTAAGTAGAAATACTGGAATGGGAATTGCACTGGTAACAAGCTTAATATTTATTATAATAAGGCACATGATACATGATGTATAAAAAATAAGATATGTAATTGTATTTTTTTACAAATTATTCTGAATCTTATTATGAAATGTTTTATTTATATTTTTCTTCCATTTTATCAGTTAGATGGTTAGAAATTTTTGCTAGTTTTTGTTATTTTGGCATTATAAATTTTTTTAATTATAAATTTTTTGGTTCATCTGTTTACATATGAAACTCTATTAATAAAAAAAAAATTATCTGAAATTTGTATTTTTTTCAAAGGCATTCTTGTAATTTTAATTAATGGTAATTTCTTATTAAACATTAAAAATTATATAAATGAATAATGAGAATGACAAAATGCATAACTTCTTAATTAGAAAACTTTATGAGTTATGAAGTAAATGATAAAATGTAGGAATCAAATTTTCCTATTCTTAAAGTTCAAGAAAAGGTTTAGGTTTTCAATGAAATTTAAATTTAATTTTTTACATTCTTGGTAGGAGGAGAAGGTTTGATTTCTATTTTCTTTGTTTTAAATTTACTTAGTTTAAATTTGTTTTTGACCTTAAAAACTTCCCTTTTGATATCTTAAAAGTTTTTCTTCTTTCTTTTCTTTTCTTTTTTTAAAAAAATATTTAGGTTGATAATGCTGAAGCAGTAGCTGATAAAGCTCGACAGTCTATAACTTCAGTGATAGGAACTATTGCTGATGTATTTGCTCCACAAAAAGAATTAGAAGACTCCGAGCTTATGATCATAAAGGATTCAGAACCTGTGACTATGGATTGGTGGCAGGTATTACCATTCAGAATTTTTTTTAAACATGTTTTTCATAATTATTATAAAAGTAATTTCAATTTCCTTCTTATAATGTCTTATTTTGTAATGTTCTATATGGTTGGTGGCTCATAAGAATTTTTCTATTGAAAAGGAATTTTTTTTAATTACAATTATTCTGTCAATATCTGTTTCAGTGACAATGCTTTAAAAAAATATTTGATTATGTGTAGGAATTTTTTAAAAATTCTGTGTTTATTATAGGCATACATAAGCCCACTTATAATATAAAATTTGATAATGAGAAAATGATGCTTTCTTTATTGATCTTAATTTACTGTAATTCTTTAAAAGTACAAATACATTATTATTACTGCAAATATATTTTTAATGTGATTAAGTATTGAACTTTCATTCTCCTTCCCCTTAAATTGTGGATATTTATTTATTTATTTTTAAAATTAAATGCTTTAATCTTTTTTTTTTTTTCAATGGAAATGAATTACTTTAACTATAGTCTTTATTTTGTTGATAAATATTAATTCTTAAGTCAAATGATCTCATTTTAGGAATTAGTATTTTGTGATATTCTCTGTGTTCAGACTTAATATATTTTTATTTTTATTTTATTGGTATATAATTCTAATTGCAGTTTTGAATTCCAGTTGCATTCATAATTTAGTTAATAAGCCAATTGAACATTTCTGTGTATTATTTTTCATTTAAGTAAGTTCTTAAACAGCTGTGCTTTGTTTGAAGGAAAATGCATTTCTAGAGTTTAATTATAAACTATGTTTTTACAAAATTGATAGGCAATTTAGGTTATTGTTAACAATAGATAAAGTTAACTTTTAATACATTTTAAATGTATATGATATATTCTATTAAACTTTAGAAGATCAAATTAGTGCAAACATTTAAATTTTTTTCTGTTTTAATTTTCAATGGAATAATTAATATTGCTGGTGAAAAAAGATTTTTGAGCCTTATTTGAAAAAATTCTTACCCACCATTTTCTGATATTTTGAAAATATCTTCTTAAATTTAACTAATATCTTTTAAAAATCCTTAATTCAGCATTTTTTATTTCAAGTAAATTCATAAATAAGTTAAGATGTTTTAAATAAGATTCAGATTTTGCTGTTTAAAATGAATAAAAGGTATTATAGTATGTCAATGTTAAATAAACAACATAAGGTACTTTAATTTTTGAAATTTTGCAAGGGGAGATAAAATAATTCCTTGCCACTATTGAATGTCAAAGATAGAGAAATTTGAAGACAGTATGAGGATAACTATTAATATGTGTCAGCTTCTCTCTAGAAATTATAATTTTTTTCTTATATATATAGTAGTGTTATAAATAAAATTAGATTCCCTAAAAAGGTTGTAAATAAAACAAATTAAATTTCTTTTTATTGATTTTGTATGTATTATTTTCTACATGATGTTGTGCAAATTATATTTTAACTAAAACTATTATACTGATCTTTATGGAAAACAATTTGCTGACACAATTAACTATAATTGCAACATATGTTTAATTTATAAAATTTTTATATATGTTTACAAAACCTAATCCTGACTTTGATTATGAATTATTGGTCTTGTCTTATAAAAACCAGCACTTAAAATAATTAAAATAACTTATTTTTAAATATGCTCATTTTCTTTGGAGAAAAATAATTTTTATTTATGCAAAAGTTTTCAGAAGTTTATCAAGATGTTTTTGCAGATCTAAAATAATTACTATCAAACATATGTAATTTAGATACTTTGCCACCTCCCCCCCAAAAAAAAGGTTTTTACAGTTGAATCTCATATCTTTATGATTATTAAAAAATGCATATAGAATATTTTATATGGAATATCATGATTTTTTTTTATTGTTTCCAATCGGTATATTATCAAAATAATATTCATATATTATTCATTTCCAAAATATAGTTAGTGAGTTGCTTTTGAAAGCTAGTAAAGTGTAAATCAGTGATATATGTCATTAAAACATCTTTTATTTCTTTATAAATTGTAGTTTAATAAATCTCATAATTTTCATTAAAATATTAATACATTTTATAATTTGTAATTGTTTTCTTATGCTTAGTTATAAATTAAGTTTAACAGCATGCATATAATTGAGTGCCTTTTTTTTTCTTTGCAGAATTATTCAACTTATATCATTGTAAGAATCAAATTTGTTTATATTTTTACCATCATTTATTTTTAAAGCCCATTGTTATTTAAAACTTTTGTTTTGGAAAGCTTCTTTCTCTTTTTGAAAACTGTGCCAAAATCTAATTTCAGATATTCTTTTAAAACTTTTTAATTTTTTATCATGAATATTTATATATATTTTAAAATTATTTTAATTATTTGTTGTTTTAAATGCTTTGCTTAAGTGAAATAGAGTTAATAAGTTTAATTCATTGACTGCTTTGTTTTATTGCACAATATAAATTACAGTAAAATTTCAATTAAAAAAATTTTATTTGTACAAAGAGTAATCCTTTTTACATCTTAATATTTTCATATTTATTTAAAGAAACCAATTTAATTACATTAATCATTTAAAAAGTTTGAGTTCCATTTCCTTCTTTAAAAGAATTGAAAATAGAGCAGGGGAATGATTGCCAAACAATTTAGTGTAGGAAAATAAAATGGGCAATGTCTTTTGATTATTTTTATAATATCTTTAGATAAATACTGATTTAAATTTTTGTTTCATTTTGTCATCCCTTGTTGAAACAGAAATCTGCCTTTCATTTTAGAATTTGCTTCACAGGTTGAATTTTTTTAGTAGTGAAATAGTTAACTTAAAGTAAAGAAATGCTTCAAGTAGTGAACTGTTTGTGATATATTCATGGGCTTAATGATATTGAAAAAATGTGTTTATAATGATGTATATTTCAAATAATACTTTTTATAACTACTTCTTAACTAACTACTTATTTTTTATTCTATTTTCTTCTTTCTGTTTTTTATGTACATAATATTCTTAATTGGCATTCAGCTTTTTTTAATAATGATTTTTAAAACTTGTTATTTCTAAAATTTTAATTCAGTAATCATCTGATTTATTTTATAAAATATATGGAATTCAAAAACTATTTTCAGTTTCATTCTGAGAGAATCTTTAAATGATTGTCAAAAAATAAATTATGAGCTTAAAAAAGTATTATGAGCTTATTGAATCATTTAAATGACTTCTTAAAGTTAATTTATCATATACTGTAATAAATGTACACATATATTCCTTTGTCATAATATGAGTTAGGTATACTACATTTTTAAATAGCTTTTAAAGAATTAATAAAATCTATTTTTGAATTCAAACTGCAAATAATTTTTTAAATATTATTTGTACAAATCTATCTCAAAACTTGACGTGTTATTTTGTAAAATCAAAGAAAATGACCACAATCTGCTTTATCCATCTTTTTAGAAATCATATCTAGAATTTTAGTTAGGATCTTAAACTTTTGATTGCAACATTTAGTAATAGTCCAATTTATTGAAGCATGATAATATAGATGGATCTTCATCAAAGCAGATTTAAATTTTGATTATTGGTTTCAAAGCCAAAGTTATATCATTTTGCTTATGTTGAAAATCAGTTCTATTTGAGTGTAAAATATGGGGGTGGGGGATGAATTCAATAATCCAATAGGTTTTGGAATATGTTTCTGAATGACTTCCTGATAACTCAGGCCTGTAGTTTTAATTCTGCTTTAAAGACAGAAATTTGTTTTTATTCATTTCAAACAACTTCAACTCTGAATATGATTAAGCCAGATGGTAAACTGTTTGATTTCAGCTTATTAATACTATATAAAATGCTAATTTTTTTACAATTCGTGATGTGTGTGTATTCAAGCCTTGATTAGAATATAATCATTTATTGCATATCTTTTTAACAAAAAAATAAAAGTTATTAAAAAAAATTGTTTCTTATAACTTGCACATGCATTTTCTGAAGTATTGCATTAGTAAGCAAGCTTTAGTCTATTTTACCTCCCATGGCATATATTCTATTTAGGATTCTTGAATCAGTGAGGCTCAGTTGTTTCCAATAGTGCTTGACTATTATTATTATTTAATATCAATTTATTGATTAAACTATGTGTCTTTCTAATCCTATAACTATACAATGACAATTTCTCTTTTAAATAATACTGCAAAACTGAAGAAGTTTGGATTTCTTTTATTGTATTTTTCATCTTATGAGATTATAGTTAAAATTACTATTTTTGTTTAAGGAAGTTAGATCAACATAATACTCTACGATAAAAAATTATTTTAGTTTTCTTTTTGTCTTACCTTTAGAATGACATTTCTTCACCTCTTTTATTACGAGTAATTAAAATTATCAAACTAGGTATATCAATTAAAGTTTCTGTAAAAAATGAAACATAAAAAAACTATCTAAAATTTGTTTTGCATCATTCTTTATTAAAAGGGATTGTAATTTTATCTAAATTTCTAAATTTTATTATTGAAAATTATATATTTGAATTCAAATACCACTGTTTTTTTTAATATTAATATTTTTTTTTTTAAGTTTAAAGAATTTTTACTATATTTTTTATATATAATATTATTGCAGCATATGTTTAGATTTTAAATGTCATTTTTTTGGAGGGGTAGGGGGATATTATGTGAGGTTTTGCTTAATACACATAAAGGAGTGTTCTTAATTTTGATAAAGACCGGTAGAGTTTGAATGTTTTTCTAGGAAGTATTTGAGTTCTGGTAGCTGAAATCCACATCATATACAATGAAATTTTATTTCAAAATATTAACACCATTATTCTTACTAAATTTTTAAAAAATGTTATTTTCTTAATCTAATATTCAATTATATGTTATGTATTTTTAGTCACAGCTGTACATGATTCGAAAAGATCCTAAAACCTTTTGTCATGAGCCAGAAGGACCACCAGAGATGTATGAAAATTGGCTAGAATCTTTTGATCCTAGCGAACATCAAGAAGAAATGACTGAAATTATGATAACTTGTTCTGAAGTGCGAGATATTTATGATAAGCTTGTAAGTCTCCTTCAATAGCTTTTGTGTATTTTTAAAAAGAGAACAATGAACTTTGTTAATTATTTTTGCAAGTTATTCATTTAAAGTAGTGAAATATTTTGTGAAAATGTATTAAATAAAAACATAAAAAATTAAATTATTTAATTTCCTCCAAAAAAAAATTACCTTCTTTGAAAATAATGGCTGTTATGTCATAGTTTTACGTCAACCTTTTAAAAATGCAACTACTATCAAAGAAACAATCATAATAATAACAGCACAATACTGGTAAAAGCAGGTAAAAAGATATGATTAAAAAAGGATGATGAAATAATCTTATGCTTTATTCATTGCTTGTATGATTTCAAGCTCCAATTATTCATCAGTACATATGCCTCCAAACTCCCTGACCAAAAACAATATCATGTTCTCACACAATACTAATATAGAATATAAATATAAATGCATAAAATATCCTTAGCAGAATCTTTAAAATGTATTATTTTTTAAAGATTAAAAATGAATGTATTTTTTACTAATTGTAAAATATATTTGGTGATATATATAAAATTTTCTTTTAATAAAACTAAATATAATTTTATAAAAAATAAAATCCGATTAAAAGTCAATTTTTTAGACAAATTTTTGTGTACACACACTGAATTTTCATAAGACTCTGTGTGTATGTGTCTATGAGAACTCAAAACAGGACTTGTATACCCATTTTACTTTTAATGATTAATTGAAATTTAATTATTTTAAAGTTCAACCTTACCTACAGTTTATTTTACCATTTTTTTTTCTTGTTTTTTTATTTTGAAAATTTGGAAACATTACTTAAATAGTTTTTTTAATTAAATTTGTTTCTTATTTTTAGCTCAGATTTTTAAACATTTGGTTTTTAAGGTGATGTTAGAAGAAATGTTTAAAATGTGTTACATTTCATTTTACTTTAATAAGTTTATAGCTATTCCTTTTTATTTTTTATAGTTAATTTGTTATCTTGATGGTTTTATGAGTGTAAAATATAAAATTTGACCTGGTTTCATATTATAAATGAAATTTTTTATTGTTTCCATTAATGCTTTATTTCAAAATTAAATGTATCATTTCAGTGTGGAGCTCATTTTATCCAATATTTGTTAGGATATATACTTTTGTAATTCATTTAAGTAAATATTTGAGAGAAAAGATGTTTATAATAGAAAGATAACTTAAATACAGAAGTTTTTCTATTTGTTCAGTAGAAAAAATGACCTCTAGAAAAAACAAATTAGCATTAAAAAAGTGGATATTTTGTCACATTTACAAATTCTATTCCCACAATTCTAATTTTTTAAAACTAAAACTTCTAATAAAAATGAAACTATTGTAATGTAAAATTTAAAAAATGCATTGAAAAATTCTATGAGTAAAATAATATATTGACATAAATTAAATTTATTTTTATCAAAATTTTGTTAAATAAACTACATATAAATTCATATTAAATGTGAATATTATTGTTTCAAATTTTTTTTATAGTTTTAAAGACATTTTTAAAGTTATTAAAAGCTGCAAAAATTATTCCCTCTTTTGAATTTATCTAATTTATTTATTTTTTATTTAATTCATTATATTTTTCATTACGTATCAAATTATTAGGCTGGATTGCAGTTTTTTTTTATTTGAATGGAAATATGAAAGTATAGGATGGTTTGCTTCCTAATTAACAGCAAGTTATTTATTCTTTAATTAATTGGAAAAGTGCATCAGTGATTTTATTGACTTCTTTGCTTTTATTTAAGTTCTTGAATAGTTTTTGAGATAATTTAATGTTTACACACATATATATATTCTGAATGTGAAAGTTGATTTTTATTAAACCAAAATTAATGTAATATTAATTTTTATGTGTTTGCTTAGGTTCCTACATCAGTCTCTCATTTAGAATTTTGGCAAAGATATTTTTATAGAGTTCATCTTCTGCGAAAAGCTGAAGCTAAAAGAGCAGATTTGATGAGACGTGCTGAACAGATATCTATTGAAAACATTGAATGGGATAAAGGTAAGAGTGCCATAAAATAGTATTAATTTTACTATTTTTTTAAATATTTTAATCTTACTGATGATGTATGTGTATTTAACTTTTCTTTGTAAGTTTACAAAGATTGGTGCATGAAATATCAATTTATTTTTCTTGTTACTTTATTAAATACTAGTTGCTTTAGGTGACCAGTTGGTTCAATATTGGTGGTGGTTATATTTAACTTCACTTAAATCTTTTATTTATAACATCATGCTGATGATTCCATCAAACTGTCAAACATTAAAGCCATTTAAATTAGTCTTGCATATGTTCAGTTTTTGTTTGCATGAATGTTTCTAATGGATACTAGTCCCATGATGCTTTAGTGTTATTAAAAATTTAAACATGCAGTTGATCTATTTTTTCATTTGCAGTATTATTACTCCACATTTTTTTATTCATTTTATACACAGATATTATAAAGAATTCTTCTTCCTTAACTTTCTACTGTGTAAATAAAATTATGTAATTAAATATTTGATGAAATAAAAAAAAAAATGGTTTGAATATCAAATAAACAATGAAATCTGTCATTGGAAATTAAGCAAAAAATATTTTTAAACAGTAACCAAAATTTAGAAAAATATGTGGTTTGCAAAGTAATATTATTTAATATATATTAACAAGTAAAATAAATTGATACAGACAAGAAAAAAAAGATAAAAATTGTTGCAATGATAAAAACATTTAATATGAACACATTTTATAGATTTAACAAAACAAAACACCTTGAAGCTTTGGATATTACAAAAATAAATTATGTCATTAATAAACTGGCATTATAATAGTAGCTTAATGAAAGTATTTAGGAACTTTTAAAATTGGTGGTTGTGAAAACATTGGAATTCCCTTTACCAATCACACTTTGATGTCAGATTTTCATATTATTGACCTGAAAAACAGGAGTTAAAGATTTTATTCATGTGGATATGCTTTTTAAGCTCTAGCCTGTTGTTTATTAAATCTGTTGTGGCTCTGGTATTCAGGACAACACTTAAATGACATCTGTCCAAATATGTCCTTTTATAACTTAAGAGTAATGTGTTTATTAAATCAAATTTCTGAACCAAATTTGAAAGATGTATTCATAATAATTAGAATGTGTGCAAGCTTTATCTTGATCAAGCCCCTAAGAAAAGACCAAATAGTTTCATTATTTAAATATGAATCCCTTTATAATTGAAAAAATATATATATAATTAGTGGAAAATTTTATCTTTATATGATGGAATTAATCTGTTTTGAATTGTAAGCTCAGAAATAAATTTTAAAAAACATCAGTTATTATGATCATAAATGGGTATAATCAAAAATTTAATAACATGTTTACTTTGTATTCTTGTATATAGTGTAGTAGAAAAAACTTAATTGTAAGAATAATTTAAAAAATGGAAATTTTTACAAAAAAATGAATGATGCTTTTCTTTTACTTTATTGTTATGATTATTGGGTTTAATTTTCTCCTTAATGTTTTGATTGAATAATTTATTTATATTGATAACTTTTACTATAATTCTTTATTGATTATTCTTTTATTGTGGCTCTTATTTTTCTCTTCTTATAGATAGTGAAATGGATACTAAATACCTTAAATCAACTTGTAGTGGACAAAGTTTGTTAGAGAGTATTTCAACACATGATAACAAATCAGTTATTGTTGGAAGAAAAATTGATAACAGTGATGCGAATCAAAACGAAGCAGAATATAGCTGTGGGATGACAGTAGAAAGTAGAAAATCTAATGAGACTTTTGAAAACAAAGAAACTGATTTAAAAACTACTAAAAGTGATAATCCTGTTGATGGATCTGATAAAATGGACAATACTGTAGCTTCAAATGTGAATGATATTACAGATATCTCAAGTGATCCACCATCATCAGATAGTACAGATGGAAGTAGATTATCTCCAATTGATTCTCTTGGAAAAGGTTGATTTTTTTAAAAAGTATTTCATTGCCTGTGAATGCTTTATAATTGTCATTTAGGCTTTGGACTCTTCCTTGTGGGAAAACTCTTGCTTTTGCTTATTAATCAAAATGTGTCGTTCTTCTATGTTTGTGGTTTCATTTTATTTTTCACATTCTTCTTTCCCCTCATTGTGTTTTGTTTAATTTATGTTTGCATTGTATAGAAAATAAATGTATTCATTATGTTAGATTTTTTATTTCATCAAGTTTGAATTGTTGCATGCACTATCATTTATTTCCATCTAGTTATTTTTATTAAAGATGTTGTAATATAATTTTGTGATAGAAATAAATGTATATGATTTATGTAGTTATTGAAAGATTAATTTAGTTCTGTATCTTTAAAGGGACCATATAAAAATTTGAGTTTTAAACTAAAGGTGTCTTTTATTTTACTATTGTTTGTATTTTTTGAATATCTATTTTGAGTATAATATTTTTTTTAAGGTAAGTCTAAATCATTATTTTTTATCCCTTAAATGTTAATATTCTTTAATATAAATTTTTTCTTAGCATTGTCAACTCTTCCATTTTTAAACTTTAATCCTTGCTTTATCTTTTTAAACTCTGTATTAATACTTTTTAATTATTATGTGAATTCATTATTACTATAGATTCTAGTACAGGAGATGAGTGGGAGAAAGATTTTGATTTAGAAATAAATGAGAATGATCTGAAAAACTTGAACATTTCCTCAAATCAAGATTCCCATAAAGAAGTACGTTTGAAAGTATCAGCTTTGCATATAATTATGTAACAATTTAACATTTACATATGCAAATTATTACATAGAATTATGTTATTAACTTAATGTAAATCTATTTTATTTAAATTGCTTTTGTTCATAAACTTTAAGAAAGTAAAGGTAAGAAAATTTTCAACCACCTTTTAATTGAAATAGTAACAAAATATCAAAAAGATAAAAATTTAAGTTCATGTATATCTTGCTTTGAAATAATGGAAGAGGAGACTCTACTTTCTTTTTGGTTGAGTTTTATGTAGAGAGGGGACAAAAAATGATTATTTCATTTGTATGTGGCAAAATAATTGAAGGATCTGATTCGAAAAGATATTAATATATTTGTTGTCAATATTTCGATCTTTTGGTTCATATTTTGTTTATTTATTAAGAAAATTTAATTCAGACCATTTCAGTTTACTTTTTCCCTCGTTCTTCATACAACATATGGAAATTTAATGTATTATTACAAAAAGGAGTAAAAGTGTGGCATGTTGATATTAATAAGTGTAACAGTAATTGACATTTACAATTATTGTTAACTCACATTATAAATGATTAGAATTGTAAAAAATGTTTATTCAAATATATTGCTATATATTGGCTTGTGTAGACACTTTGTACAGTACAAATCGGAGAATAATACATTTAGTAAAATTTAGTGATTGTTTACTAATTGTAATTTATCATCTTTTGTGTATCAAATTGATTTTAAATGAAATTGATAATTTACTAGGAGTATTAATAGGATTGTATAATTTTTTTCTTTCTTTTTTATTCTATAATTGGATTATTATACAAAATACATTTCAGTGCATTTGCTTATCATATTTTTTTTATCATATTTTGATATATATAATTTTAAAGCTTGAAACGAAAAATAAATTTTGTCCCTGCATTTATATAAAACTTTGAGTAATATGCAATAGAATTGATTATACATTATGAATTATATTGAAGTTCTTGCTTATAATTATTCCTTAGAGATAATTTTATTATTTATCATTTTAATTCCTTTTTTTCTTTCTATAATATTTTATTGTTTTAAGATTTCTTGTATTATTTCTTTAAATGTTTCTTGTTATGATTATTCATTTTTTCTCTTTGTGCAAATTTGCAATTTTTAAAATGTAAAGAAAAAAAAAAAAACTTTTAACTTCAAGGAAGTTAAAAAAAATTCAAGCATCAATGGAAGTAATAATTAAATCCATTGAAAAGATTTTATACATTATTCATTCAGTTATGATCTAAAAATTAAAAAGAAATCATTAATTGGTATAAAAATTAAAGATATATTTATTCTTGCTAATAATATACTAAATAATAATAATTAAAAAAACAAGGCTAGAATGTTTTATTATCAAAATCATTGTATGCAATTTTACTCTAAATATTTTATCCTTATCCACAGATAAGTGCAAGATAAAAACATTTAAAATTATTTTGTGCATCATGCAGTTTTTGCTTTATCTCATTTGTGTTTTTATTAACTTTATGATACTTTTCCTGAAATTATTTGCTTCATATTACACAGTCATTGAAATATATTAATGTAAATAAAACAGTCATTTTTTTATTTATAAGCTTGCATTAAACAGAGTTGTATCATTTTTTTTTAAATTGTCATTCTAAAAATAGATTTTTAGATAGGACATTTCCAATGGATCTTTTCTTTTTCCATATCATATATAAGTAAGCATTTTTTGCTTCTCAGAATGCTAGAGCATGGTGTTAGAGCCTGAACTTAGTAGCTGTATGATCATTGATTCAGGATCTTATTTCACATGCACACACATCAGATATGGTAACCATACATAATAGCCATATAATTAGATGTGGTTTATGTTAAATTTGTGGTGGAACAGATATCTTTCTCTTGATGTATTCAGGTTTTGGGTGAGAATTATGATCACTGCTTTTATTTTCATCATCTGCTCAAATAATAATAATAATAACTGATTCAAAGCATAATAATTCACAATAAATGAGTAATCTAATTAAAATAAGGCTTAGCATTATCCTTCAGAGAAAACTTTTCTTGTTTCTTTTATATAGTTATCTAACCAAATCACATCTCATTATATACTAAAAGGATATGCTAACATTTTTTAAATGAGGATTCCCCTCCCCCAAATATATATATATCTTTAAAGTGATGAATGAATTTGCTACTGCATTTTTCGAAATTTTTCATAAGCTGGTGTGAATGCAATATACTGATGATTCTATTATTTTAAAATCAACAGGAGTTCCATCTGGCTATCAGCTATAATTTGTTCAATATTGTTGTAGAATGTAAGTGAATAAAATAGTGTTATATCTGTTGTGAGTCTACTATTATGATTGTGTTGAGTAGATATTCTAGAAATATGAAATTATGTAACATATATTCTGATAGTTAAATTTTTGTCTACCAGTATGTCTTTCGACAAGTCTTTAAGTTGAATTCAAAGCTATCAAAAATGATCGATTCTTATTATTGTTCGGTAAGAATATGAAATAAAAACCTTATTTCTTTTTCTTTCCAGTTGATTTGATTTCAATTGTAACTTTATTTGTGATCTTGAAGATAAGAATTAGATAGCTTGTGATGTAGTAATTGAGATTTAGCTTAAAATCCTGAATTTTAATTGGAAAAGCCATAATGTATTTTTATGTTACAGAGTTATTGATTTGTGGTCAAATTATATATTTTTTAATATTTTGCTATTAAATGAAAGCTTGATTTTATTCTGTTATTTTTAGGAAGAAGATGACTGGGAGAAGTGGCAGTGAATCTGTATCATATACACATACTTATGTTGTAAAACTATTATATGCATATATATATATTATACTTAGAAATTATAAATGGAAATAAATATATGTGATTTGTATTTTACAATTTTATGAGTGTAATATTTTCCTTTTTTTTTGTTGTTTACATAAATAAAGTTTTATTTCTTCCTAAAAGTGATTCAGTTGTTAAATCTGATAAATTGGCACTATCATTAAAAATAAAAATGTCATATTTTTCCAAGAAATTTAAGAAGCCATTTATAAATAAATAAAGTATAAGTAGTATAATTGAACCTTGAGGAATGAAAATTCCTCTTTAAAATAGTGATAGAAATATACTCTTGAAGGTGAGTATAATGAAACCTCTTTTATATGTCTATATAATGAATTTTTTGTGTATTATTTATGTTAGTGATCTGAATGTATGAAATTTAACGAAAAAAGACATCTCACACATTGAAATAATTTTGATTATTGATTTATTTCAATGAATTTGAAACTGTTCAATGATTAAGGTATCGGTATACGTTTAAAACCAGTTTTGGTAGAAATTCATTTATATATATATATTGAAATCCATTTATTTAGTGTTTTTTTTTTCTGTGCTCATATTAATTATATGATAAATATAAATCAAGATATGTGATATTTTATAAACCATTTTAGCTGAAAATGAAACTGGAAGTAGTTGAATGTTTTCTCACATTTTATCAAATACATGCCTCCCTGAATTCTAATTTCAGCAAGCTAAGCATATTAGAATATATTTTGAGTAGTTTTTATGCTAAAAGGATTGGCAGTTACATCTGCTTCTGAACATTGTTTTTGTTAAAAAAGCATTTAATCCCATTCTTACCCCATTTCCATCAATTAAGATGAATGAAAACTTTAAATGAATTTTGTGAAAAACTAGTCTTTTGTAAAATGTTTCATATGTAAAACATGATGTTTTAAAAACTTATTAAAATATTACCTCCAAATTTTGCATATATGTTACATTAATTGTTTCAAAGACAATCAACTTTACTTTAAGGCACTGATATAAATTTTAAGGGGGGGGCACGGTTTAACTTTAAAAAAAATGAAGATTTCTTAAAAATTTAATGATACTTTTTTAATAATTTCAATACTTGCCTTTTGTATGTATGAATTTGAAGAGTAGATTATGTATCATTTTTACGTCTTGAAATTAAAAGAGTTATATATATATATATAATTATTATTGTAAAAAAAATTTCAGTTCAGATAATCATAAATTTATACAATAACAAGTTCTGATAATGCATTTGTTGTAAATTTAAAGTCATATTTTAGATGAGACTATAAATGGGTTGGCTGCATAAATCTTAAATCAGCAGAATAAGATTTGGATGTGAAAATATGGTACAAATCAATTATCTGTCAAATTTTGTACCAAATCTTCTTGTAGATTGACACTTTGTTGCTTTGTCTATTGGTAAATACAGGAGAATGGTATTTAATAAATTCAACAATGTTTGTAAAGGAAATTTAGGAATGTCATGGGCACTAAAAATGTTTATTTCTTTTGTTAAATTCTGGTTTCAATTGGAAACAGCAAAATGCATTTTTGGTTTATTTCTCTCTGTAATGAAAATAAAATAGCAAAAAGTTGTGAAGAAGAGAACATTTTATGTTTGATAATAATTCTTGCTGGATTTCTAAGCAGCAATCAACCGTCGTTAGACGCAAATTATTTTAATAAAAAGTTTTAATTTCAAAATTGCCAAATGAATTTGTAAAGAATGGAAATTTTGTGAAGTATAAAACACTCCGATAATACGATAATATTACCCCCTCCCCCCTTTTTTTTAAAAGTATGTTGAATTATTAGAAAAGAAAAAAACCCGAACTACTTCAATAATATATGGCACAAATGAGATGCCTGCCATTTTAGAATCGAATAAATGTAATAAAATAAATCAATCGAAATGGATATTTTATATTAATTTGTTTTTCCGTTATAAAGTTTTAACTCTTCAATTAACAAAATCAAAAGGCACAATGGCTTAAGAAGAGAATAAGGAAGGATGGAGGTTAGTTTCCGGCGTATGCTCCTGAACGAATTCTTAGCTTGTACCGGGTTAACAAAGTCAAAACGCAAATTTAAAAAAAAAAAAACTGATTTAAAAAAAAATTAAAACAACAATCTTTTTTGTTGCCATCTTACAAAAATTAAATCTGACACAAATTAAAAATAAATTGAAAAAGAAAAAAATAGAAGATGCTACATATT
The DNA here is from genome assembly GCA_026543055.1 of Argiope trifasciata. Classification (NCBI taxonomy): domain Eukaryota; kingdom Metazoa; phylum Arthropoda; class Arachnida; order Araneae; family Araneidae; genus Argiope; species Argiope trifasciata. Next base: position 4,406,350 of record JAPMOQ010050981.1, read on the forward strand.
CACAAAGTCAATAAAATAAATACATATATGAAGGTAAAATGAATCATTAACATGCAAAAAAATGCTTAGTAAATCGACATTCTTGTTAAAGCTAATTGATCGACATTTAACGGATATATTGGAAAATGGTGATTTAAGCGTTCGCAGTAGTTTAGAGTTAAAAGAAGGTCTGTATAATACTTAAATCTGCCATTGGCAGTAGGAAAGCAATTTTCAGACCGATTGTAAAAGCTAAGTTGCATACATAATATATTAGAATTATGTTCTGTTGTGACCTACGGCACTATAGTAAACTATCAACAACAATGGAATTTTTTTTAAAAACCATTAAAGCGTTGTAAAGAACCAAGGCTTACGAAGAAACAGGGCGAACTTATCAATCGTATGTGTTCTTTTTCATTATTAAGAGATTAAACTGGTTACTATCCCATTTATGTGGGACTGATGTCTTCAAAATTATGCCTTTTTTACACACTTTCCGTTCGGAAAAAAAAAATATTATAAAATATCCGAAGACCTTACTTATAAAACTATCAAGCAAACTACTTTTATCTTAAAATTCATTTTTTGTTCGATTATCAACCAGTTAAAACTCTGATTGAATATTCAGTAGGTATGAGTTAAAAAATTTGGTGATAGAATACTTTTAAAATTGGTGATATACGGTGATAAAAATTACTTTGTCCTTGTCCTGATTGCCATTAAACTTTCTTGCTCTACTTTTCTGAAACATTCGCATAAGAATCTCAAAAGGTATTCTGATATAATTCATTCAAAATTCCAAAATTCTTTAGAAGAGGCAAATTTAATAAGTAGCAAATTTAGATGGGGAGGAAGCATGGGGAGTGGGAAGATTTGCAACTCAACACGCTTAACATTTTTTCATTTCGCAAACACGTTTCTTAACTGCAACTTGCTGACCCGCTTCGGTTCGTTAGTTTTTATTTGAACGCTGTCTGCTGCTTTTCAATGTTGTGAGTTGATCAAACCGCTTATATGTGTGGGCTGCCTTCACATGAAGTTTATTTTCGCATCATCTAAAATATTTTTTACTTGATAACAGTTTTGCTGTAATTTATTTGAACATTAATTGTTAATTTTTTTTAGTTGCTTAGCAGTATATCTGAATTAGTATTTACATCTTTGTTCATACATTTTGAGTTATTAGCGGGATATCCGTTGATCGTTAACTGTAGAAAAATGTTTCATATAACATGAAAGAGAAGGAATATATAGGGCCTATATTTGCATGATTGTTGAACTGATAATTCATAGTTATATTTCCTGTTGAAATATAATTTTAAAATGAGTCGAACCAACAGTTTTGCCCGGCACTCTGTGTGCTTCCTTTCATTTATAACATGGGTAAGTGTTTTTTATTTATTTATAAAAATTATGAACTTGCATACATTCTGAAATAATATTTTTTTCGCGTGAATTTTTTTTGCTTCAGATTTTTTCTTCCTAATTATAAAAGTAAATAAATATATTCGTGAGAACACAATGGATATTTTTTATTCTGAACTGAAGAAAATATAAGCCAATTGTTTTTTTCCTTTTGACATATGAGCTACCAAGTGTGCATCTAGGAGATCATATTAATGGTTTTCCAAGAATTTAACGTTATAAAAACAGCCACACACAGATTTTTTTGAAAACAAGTTGGATTCAATTTGTCTATAAGAAATCAATCACCCTAATTAAATATATTACAAAAGAATTAACTAACACTTTTTAATCATTTCTAAAAAAAATATTTTTTTTCGAGATAGTTACTAATGAATATTAAACTTGTAAACTAAAATAATTACAGATTGTCACTTCCAATTATTAAGAAGTAAAGCTTTTTTAAATAAACACATGTTCAAAAAGTTCAACTTTAGTTAACCTTATCTATCTTTAATTAATCGTAGCATCTTTTATTTCAGAATATTTTTACTTTATCTGGTTCATCTTTAAAAAGAAAGACCAATGTATATTTATTATGCAGTGTCAGTTTATCATCAAGTTGTAAAGGAAATATCTAGCACTTTCCATTTAGATTATATATATATATATGCATTCATACAATTTCTATTTAATGTATGAAGTTTATTGTATTGTGTTAATCAGTATTATACAAAATACAGAGCATCTAAAGATATTGTCCAGTTATAAACTATTACAATAAGATGTGAACTATTATTTTATAATAAAATTTATAGTAAATAAAAATTAATAGTCAAAAGTATTTAAGTTTTTGCAATGAAACTACATAGGTTATCTCGATAAGTTCAAGAAATTCTACCATATTGTTATAATGTTGAACAATATTCTGGACCTCGCAGTATCATGAAGATATAATATTATAGAAATTTTGTTATTAAGGCTTATTTCATTTCTTGCTATGGCTGTCTTAACACAAGTTATTGTACGATATCCCCACAATAGAGTTTGATTATCCTTGTATTACATTGATTCCTGTATTACATTAATATTAATGATATTATTCATTTTGTACTAACTGGATACAAATCCATAAAAATGTAAACACCATATCATTCAATAAAATTTCAAAAATTATCCACACATTTTATGAAGTCACAAATTACTTATGATGTATTGTTTGAAAACAGATTTTTCCTCATAACTGCAAAGAATCAATGAATATCATTATGAAAAATATGCTTTGATCACATTAAAAACTATGAATAACTAATAGTGAAATATAAAATCTAAGGTCATAACAAAAAGAAATATGTTGAACAGAGATATATGAATGTGTTTATATATTTTATTACCCAAGCAAATAAGCTGGAATAAATTCTATTAGTCTTAGTCTTTGGTAACTTTTTTATGAAACAAATAACTAGGTTGAATTGATTTGAAGAATTTTTAAAATTATTTTTATTTCATTATTTTTTTAAATATATTGACTGTATCTAACTCAAAAGGAATTTAATCTTAGGCTTGTACTAAAACGTAATCAAATCAAATGTCATACTATTGAAATTAGTCATGTTTTACCCCTGACATATTTATATTGCATTATAGTATAATTAACATGGACCTTTTAATTTCTTTTCTAATTTATTCACATTTTGTTTTGATAAAGAATAATAGGATGATTATGACACAATACTTTCCATTGTATGGTGCTTTATCCTTTTTTGCTGTTTTCTTGATAAAGTACAAACTTGCCTGTCACCTATCTGGTTACTTACTCCTTAATAAAAGTTTTTAAAAATATAGCGCAGAATTAAATTTTCTCTCATGGAACAGTGACTTCATCATAGCAATAAATTAAAAACTGCTTTTGACTTGTTTATTAAATAAATTATTAGTAAACATTTTTAATTAATTGTTTGCATGCTAATTATTACACATAATTTTATCTTTGATATTTTAGTCTTAGTTAATGTTTTATAATATTATATCAAATGGTAAGTATTCTTACGGTTATTTTCAATTAAGAAATTTAAAAAAATCAAATTATATATTTAATAAGAAAAACAAAAATAAGTCCATATTTTATGCATGTCTTTAACACTGACTTTTATTCATTGAAATTTTATTAGTTTATGAAAAAGCTTTCAAAAATAATTAAAAATTAAAGTTCTAAATAATTTTAATATAATTATAATTTTTAATTAAAGTTCTTTAACTGCTATATTACCAATTTAATTAAGTGCTTAATTTATTTTTAAGTGCTTGCCTTAATTTTATAACCTATAATTTTGTCGTCTTGTGGACCTCCTGGGGTCCGTGGCAGAATCTTACTTCCACACCCAAATACACAATCTAGTAACACGATATTTGGAATATCATACAATACTGTAGTTTATACATATATATATAATGTGTGTGTGTAATATTATTGGATTATTGGAAATTAAATTCTTGAGAATTAAAACTCTTCCCATTGTTGTAGTACTACATAGTATTACTCGAAATTAAAGCCATTACAGCGATGCGAGAGTTCAGAGAGTAGAGTATCAGCCTTGTTATCTGGTCATAATTCTAGCCCAAAATAGTATTAGCAGCAACTCCAAGATGGATTATTAACTAATCTAACTAATATAGTGTTTCTGGGAATTCACTACCCATTGTTGAAAATATGTTCTTTAGATGATTAGTCCTGTAACTCATATTATTATAGAAGCCTTACGATTATTGTTCATTGAACTATATAACTCTCTGACTCGCAATAAGTTGCCATGAAATCATGTGGAAAATGTCACATTTTAAATTCGTTCCTTAACATTACTTTTATTTTTAAACACGTGCAGAACATCACACGTTTCTTGGTTTAATTTGCTATAAGTGTTAATTTAATTATTCAGTTTTTGTCAAAATGACGGCAATCAGTGAGTGGTACATTCATAACGTGCTCTTGCAGCTTAAAATCTTTCATTTTGTAAGAAATTAATTATTGGAAAATATGACTATATATTTTTAAAAAAAATCATTAAAAATAGAAACTTACTTTATAGCTTTAAACATTGATATTAATGAAAAAAAAAAAAGTCATTTTTAAAAGGATTAAACACACACACACAGTTTTATACTGTAATATTTTTGGAAGTAACCGCAAAAAAATTCCGAATGTTAGCGTAATTTTAATTGAAGTTTAAAAAAAAAAAAAAACTCTTTCCAGGTATGTTTTTTCATGCCCCAAAGTATGTATGTATATATATATATATATATATATATATATATATATATATATATACACACACACACCAAGTCATGTATTTCTAGGTCATATGGTCTGGTATGTAGAGCATTAACACACACACACACTGAGCTTTATTATAAGTATAGATGAACTAGAATATATCAGAAACACATTAATAAAATTCTAATATAAAACTTCAAAACCAGACGATTAATATTTATATTAGAAGCAAATATTCATTTGATTTATTTTCTGTTAATGAAAAATTGATCTATTTAACTTTAAAAAAATAGTTTTTTTACCTTAAAGATATTCGCGATAATATTTTAATCTCGAGTGCGATGATTTCTGAGATGCCAACTAGTGTCGTATAATTAGGAGAGTTCAATCGCTGAAATTGTTTCAACTAAATAAGGGGATCCAAACATTGATTAATAGAAGATAATTTTTTTGAGTTCCAGACGATGTGTCATTTAATTTTGTATGCATTTTTTTAAATCATTCGGATATATGAAAATATGCTTAATCTATTTTTGCTTTCATTGCAAATATTGATCCATTTTTGTTCCGAGAGAGTCAATCTTTATTGACTTTTGTAAATTTTTTAATTTTTTTACGGTATTCGTTTGTCCTGGCTTTTGCACAGCCTGAATATGAAATTTGTTTTCATTCTGTTCGTAACTTTTGTTGAATATATCTTCGAACAGAAAAAGTAATTTTACGGACACATTGCATTAATATAGATCCATTACCAAAAAAATTTATACACCTTTATCTTTCACCTTCTAGTTTAAAAACTACTGAGAACATTAAAAAAAATTAATTCCATATTTCAAATATATTGTCTTAATAGAAGTCGATGTAGGGGAAAAAATTGGTTAAAAGGTTAAAAAAATAATGAAATGCTTATTGGAAAATAAATCTGATCTTCTTTAAATTCCCAACATTCATTGTATAATTTGGATCCGGGATGTCAAAATAGCAAGAGCATCCGTGTTAAGGAATGTGATTGAAGTAGTATTACAGTCAGGATATATAAATGAATGTAAATAACCTATTTTGTTATCAAGCTATATAACTGAAAAAAAAAATATTTGCCATTGAATTACAACGTAGTAGCACACAGTCTGAAAGTGCAAGATAAGAATAACAGGCGTTTTTTCTGTCGTTCCATTTCACTTGGTTGTAATTTAGACCGATTTTTTTCCCCTCATATTTTGTGTGCTGACTTCCGTCTGGAGCTTATCCTAACTCCATTGCTGCTGAAGCAGAAATGAGAAACCCATCTACTGATTGAATTCCATGTCTTAAGTAAAAAGGAATCTAAAAATTGGCTGTCACGTTACGTCTTGTTGCTTCATCTCAAAGTTAAAATATCGCATGTCTAACCCAAAGGCGGAAATGTGTTTAAGAAAAAAAAAGAAGAAAAAAAAAAAGTGAGAAGTTATGCTTGCCGTTCAACGTTCCGCTGATAAATCTTTCAAGGGAAAAATGTTCTTGATTTTTGTTGCCAAGAAAGAAAGAAAAAAAGTTATTACTTTTTTGAAGTGTTTATGATGTGCGACGCATTCCTTGCATGTTTATTTTACTAATGATTTCGAAAAGGTTTGATTGAAAATTTATTTTTTTAACGACACATTTTCTTAACTGAATTCTTAAAAAAATATCCATTCCAGTTTATCTGTTCTGTCCTTAAAGCGTAGAATTGTATAAATCATATAATTTGTGTGCATTTATGTTGAAGAAAATAATTTCGGAATTCACGATTAGCTACTTTGTAAGGGTTAACTCGACTTAAAAATTTCCAGTTCCATTTAATCTTATAATGGAATTCTTTGTTTGTCTTGGAGCTACTTTTATTACATGGAGCATTTAAATATACTACTTTTTTATTATTATATCCATATTGCTCTAACATGACTTCCCCATGATCTGCGAGTCCCGGGTTCTAGTCTTGGTTCGGGCATGGTTATTATTCTGTGTTCTATCTGTGAGTAGTGTGAATGTGCCATAAGTAACAACAACAACAACAATATTGTTCTAATATTTACAGAATTTGTATTTTCCATGTTTATTTATTTGATATATATATTCATCAACCTGCTCTTTCTCAACCTAAGTGGCCATAGGCAGCTATAGGAAATGTTTGATTCCATGTAACGAAAGATTTATATAAAAATTTAATTCCGTGAATATTTAATAACATTTTAAAAGCATGCCAAAAACTTATATTTTGTTTCGCATGAATTATTGTCTATGTTAAGATTTGCAATAAATTAATTAAATTTAAAAAATTGAAAACGAAAAACACTTTCTCTAAATTTACATGCCTGAAATTAGGAACAGTATTAAATTAGTTTTGTATCAAACTAATCATAAATTAAAGTCTTCATAGTTCATTACGGAAGTAGCAGTAGGAATTGTATGAATTAACTTAAGGTCTTTTATATAATCTGGTTTTATTTAAAAACCAAATGAGAGATAAGAAACTTTTTAAAAGTATTATAGTTCTTTCCGATTAAGAAAAAACAAACAAACAAATTGATTAAATCACTCACAAAATGACATTTCGATTCACAAAATTTAATTGATCAAAACATTCGATGCATTATGCTTAGTGATTTTTACAATATATTTTATTTTTGCTTTGATTAAAATACTGGTTTTTATTTTTTATTTCAGTTGATTTTTTTTTCATCTTTTCTCCCCCAGTTTCGTGACATTTGTACAAAATTCACAAGTTGAATAAAAAAAAGTAAAAATTTGTTAAAGATTTTTATCGAATAAGCATTACGTTTTTTGATCATTTCGATAAATAGAATTTTTGCTCATCAAATATTATGTATTGATAATATGAATATTTAAGGAGCAGATATTTGGCAATGTCAGATGTACTAGAAAGGAGAAAAATAGTTGTGAATCAATGCCAATTTTCTAACAAACTAACCGATTAGATTAACTCGAAATTTTTCTTGTGCATTTTACTGTAAATAATAAATTTCGGTGGAATACCCGCACACTTTTATTCGCAATCAAATCGTTTTAAAAATTCCTCCGAATATTTCATAAAAACGATTTATTTATGGTTTTTTTATTAATTATTTAAAAAATTCGATGATAAATATAAATACATTTTTTTAATAAAAAGCTCTGTCTCCCTTTCTTTTTCCCCTCCTGCCATTGCTGATTATTTATTTTTCAAAAGTTATATTCGCATCTTAAGCAGACCACATATTATCGGTCATGAGCCGCAGATTTAAACATTTGCAAACTGTTGCCATTTATTGAAAACGAGAAATATTCTCATACTGCAAAAGAGAAATATTATTCTCATTTTTTTTAACAGTTCGCACATTTAACCATCCTTGACCCATCCCGCGGCCCTTTACAAGGAAGACAGAAACAATGTCATTAAAAAAATAAAACCAGAGGCGTCTGTGGACGAATCTCTTCCTAGGTGTGTCGTGATGGCGACCGCCTGGAATTTTAAACAGATGTTTATCTTGCTCTGACAGTAGTATTACTGAAGCATGGACCTCGCGATAGATCAATGATTCTTTTGTTTTCTTCGGCTTTCTCTGCTGGAAAGTTCATCTGAGCGTGTTCCGCGAGAAAACAATGTCCCCACACTCGCCACAAACCGACTTCCAGGTTCTCGCCATTTTTTTCCCACCCTGTTCTGAAGGCACTAAAACTTCGATTTTTTTTTTTTTTTTTCCTTTTCTTTTCAAAAGGAAAGTTTGATTTGATTTTCAAAGAAACTTTTGGTGTGTCTCCAAGTCAGCTATTTTAGGTATTGCCGTTAATAGTCACAATGGAACAATAACTTTTTCGGGGAATGAAAAGGTGAATAACATGTCCTTTGATTCTTTAGATTCATGAATTACGTTGGATTTCCAAACCTTTATTTTTCACTCACTGTAAAATGCATGTGAAATTGGTGTCAAAATTAATTATTTGTTTAATTGTAATTGGACCAATAACTATTAAAAAAACGGGAAATTCAATTAAAAAAAAACGGAAATTCAATCAAATGAAATTAAAATTTCTAGCATATTCTGTAATAAATAACTACTTTTGAGTAGTATTTTTAGGTAGTTAATGAAACAGTAACCAATTTTAAGAATTCAAATTGTTTCATTTAGCAGTTTTTTTAGAGCTTGACCAATTCTTATAATCCTTAGATTTAATTTGCAATTTTTTCCCCAAACTTTTTGTTTCTTATTTTGATGCAATGAGAAGCACAATCTTTTTATTAGGTAAATTATTTGACACTATATGACGAAAGTTCTCGATTGTAAATCCCTTTTTAGTGTCTCTTAAACAAAATTTAAATCCATTTTTTTTTTTTTTTTTTTTTTTTTTTTTTTTACTTTCTCGTATAGTAAGTGCAGAGAAAGTATAATAATCCTCAAAACATACTCGAGATTTTGATGAATCTCTCTGAGCTTGAAAAAATACGTTTTTGGAAGATGTCCGTCCGTACAGACGGACATCTTCCAAAAACGTATTTTTCAAGAAACGTATAACTCAAGAAAGTTTTGAGGTGAACGGATGAAATTTGGTTTTCAGGCTTAAAACCAAATTTGTAGGTTTATATTAAATTTTGAGCAAAATGCGTTCAGAAAAAGTCTGTTTGTCCAATATAAGTTATCAGAATAACTACAAAACGTAAAAAGCAAGATAGATCAAATTCATCACACAGATTTAACACTTTTAATATAGATGAATACAAAATTTGAGCGAAATCCAACAAGGAGTTGATCGTCTGTCAGACTGTATTTTCAGAAACATGTAAATGCGATAACTCAAAATTGCAATAACTTTAGTAAATCAAAATAAGTATGGGATTTTGCTACTACAATTATAGTTTTACGTCAAATATATTTTTTTTTCAATCGGTTGGAAAAAACGTGTATAAAATGCAAATTCTATTTTCGGATACTATTAACTGTATGCCAGGGATTAATAGCCAAAATAATCTCTTGGATTACACGATAGATTCCATGAAAATGTTAATTTCACTTCAAAATGTAATATTTTGTAACTATTGTACTCTAATGCTATGCAAGGTTTTTCACTGAGATAAAATCTTTATTATAGAATATGTGAGAAAATTTTGAGGAGATCCCTTCTGTTGGCTTCGCAAAGTATTTTACTCTTTATGATTAAGTGCAATAATTCATCCTAAAATTTTCAGAAGTGGAATTAACCTTTTGAATTGCATTTCCTGGTAATGGTGGGTAATGACAATAAGAAAATTTAATAATTAAAAATTCTGCTTGCGTGTATATTTTGATTCCCCATCCCCTTTCTTAATTGATTTCTTGATGGTTTGTAATCGTTATGTCATTATTCCTGTTATGTTCGGAGATTAAACACATCGAGTTCAAACACTCTTAATGGTTTGTGATTATAATTTGTGATAACTTAATGTCTTTAACGGAATTTCCCTGGATGCCACATATTTTTCTTCTTACATGTACTATTATGAAATGTTCTTTTAATTAAATTAAGTGTTAAAATCCCGATCTGAAAAAAATTAGTTTGAAATAAAGTTTAAGAAAGAATTGCGCTTGTTCAAAAAATATCAAAGGATTATTGATTTATGTTAAAAAATTAGGTTTAAAAAATATATTTTTTAAATTGGAAAATAATTAAGAATAATGGCTGTTTCAGAGCACCTTTACCATTGATTTATGATTTAATTATTAAATAGTATTGTCATTTTATTTTTAAGAGTAACAGCGTTGAATTTTCATTAAAACAATTTGAACGGTTATTTTATTTTAAAGCTTAGATGCAAGTGTTGGACCAGTAATTTGTCTTATGACTAAAGATTTTGGTGATTATCAAAGATATAAATTGGCAGGCTTTTACAAATTTTTCTAGAATTAGGAATTCCTTATCGTATAACAAATACTGCAATTAATGTTCAGCATCTATGATAAATTTGAGGGAAACTTGGTTAGAAATCATTTATATTTGGTTTGAAATAGCTTGAGTTTTGAGATAATTCGCAGATGCTACTTGATATATATGACAGAAAGTCATGCACACCAATTCACATATGTTTTTATTAATTTTGGATTTTTTAAAAAATTATTTGTTTTTGTATTTAGAAAAGAAACTACTACAATTATAGAGACTAAATAAGTAAAATTGAAATGTGATTCGTGCTAATCCATAAATGACGCTGGGTTTTACCAAGATTCCTATCGGAAGACTACATATTGCATTTGTTCTCTTGATAAAACTTCGGGAAAATTTATGTAGTTCTTCACCGTTCATGGTTCTTAGAATCTAAAACCATCCTTCTTTCAAAAGTTTATATTTTATATACTTTTAATGCTTTTCTTATATTATCTTGCGAACACTATAATTAATTCTGTTTTCCATTTTAGCTGACTTGGAATATATTAGAAATGTAAAAATCTAGGACAAGTTCGTAAATGGCTCATCTAGCTCGAAGTGGTGGAAATGATGGGGGGTGGGTTGAAATTTTCATCTCGCTAAAACTTTCTTAATATTGAAGATACAAAAATTCCATTCACCAAATTAGCACCTCGTTAAGACAAACAAATTTTGTATTCAGAGTTTTTTGATAACTGCTATATCTTGGAAGTTAGGAGCTAAAAAGTGATTTTCAAGCCTTAATATAGTTACTAACATGTTGCTTTATGTTGCCAGATAGTGACTGAGATGTAAAGTAATTTACCGTTGCCTTCTGGCTTGCCGAGAGGAAATTTTTATTAGTGACATGGATAATAACTCTGATGTCATCTGAGAGATCATCTAAGATACTTGAGGGTTAAAAGATCTTTCCATTTCGAAAGCTGTAGAAAAGTACATTCGGGTAGTATTTTATGAATTTTGAAAGAATTGTTCTTAGATAAATAAATATGAATTTCGAAAGCATTATTCAAAGTTATAAATAAACGGGAATTTCGATTGCATTATTCTAAGTATAGTGTACGTGAAGAATTGAAGTGCATTTCCTTCGACACGAAACTATTTTTAATGTAATTTTCATTAGATAGTAACCTTATAATTTCGTAAACAGTATTTAAAAGCTTAGAAATAATAAACTTGTAATACCAGATAACGCCTTACATTACAACGCATTGACGTACAATAGTTACGGAATCTTAACTTTTAGTGTGAATTTACTAGTTTTATTGAATCTGTAGTGTCATTCTTGGCGAGTTATTTGGCGATTAGTCCCCGAAATGCATTTATTGTATCCAAAATTCGAATTTGTGTTTTAAGACACATTTTTCTCAACCGATTGAAACCAAAATTTGGCACAAATCTACTTTTGTAGTCACAAAATTTCATGCCAAATTTGATATATTTAAGTCATTGCATTTTTGAATTGTTGCATTCCATTTGCAATATAGACCAAGAAATATCAACCTTTTGTTGGATTTGTCGAAAAAATTGACAATGTCTGCAATTTAGATGTTAAGTCTGTGTTACGAATCTTATCTGTCTGGTTCTCTTTTTGTAATTATCGTATTAACTTACATTTTAACAACTGGTTAGATGGACCTTTTCCTGGGTTTATTTTATCCAAAATTGGATAGAAATCTGCAAATTTGGTATAAAATAATGTATACCAAATTACAATCACCCTGGTCAAATCTTTTTTGAGTTATCTCTTTACTGATAGACAAACGTACATTTACTGAAAAATACGTTTTTCGAACTCAGGAAAGTCTCAAATATTTAGATCCATCAAAATCTCGGTTTTGAATTTTTGACGATTACTGTATTTTCTTTAACTTTGTTTTTACAAGAAAGTAGAAAATGCTGCATTCTGTTAGGGTTTGGGAAACAACTGGAACTCAAAATACTTGAGAGAGTCGATTCCAAATTGTATTACTGCGTTCAAGTATTCCCATATTTTGTTTTCCTTTTAAATGAACGATGTGACGTTAGATGCACTCCATATTTTACTGCCGTATTCATGACAGTTGACTTTTACTAGATGGTATTAATCAATTTCCTCAAAAACACGAATGATACTTATTTCTGGGATACTTGCATGCCTTATTTTTTTTCTTAAACCAATTTCCTAGTTGTTTGAGATTTTGTTTAAGTTGGTTATTTTTGTAGATTTAGCTGTATTGAACAAATATTAAGCTACTTTATAAATGCAGTTTGTTCAGCTAATTTCTGTGAAGTAAATGGTAAAAAGAAAAGAAATTTTAATCAGTCATATCTGACCTAAAATCTTGGTAGTATGCATATTAGCTTTCGAATGCTGCGAATATCTGACCTTCATAAGGTATAAAGCAACTTTAGAAAATATTAAGACGAATCCTATTTTAACGAAGCATATTAAGAATTATAATTTGACCTTTATAAAAAGTGTTTAAAGCTGTTTAGCAAGAAATATTGTTAACAAGGCTTAAATCTAAAAACAAAAATGTTTTGAAACATAAATTGATTAAACATTTTTTTTTTCAATTATATGCAGGCAATATAAATTGTTTGTTTTTAATAGAAATTGTAGGGATATCAGTTGAAATCAGGATTCTAATAAAAATTACAGTTATAAGAATCCCTGGTAATGTTCTTTTAACCTTTTTGTATATATACACGGCATGAAGCACATGTTACCAGTCTTTGAAATTCAGTAAAAATAATCAATATGTATTTATTCTTCTAATTTTTGGTTCATGGTGCATAAAATGAAATACAGGTATGCAATTTGTAGGGCAAGGTCACATAAAAATTTCTCTTTTCTGACGTGTTGCATTGTTTTTGAATTTGCTTGTATGCGAAGAAACTGATCAACAGAAATCAACTGTTTGAACTTGGTCAAATATTTGATATTCATTTGCTGCTTTAGTTTTGAAATTATAATTTAATTTTCATCCAAGCGGCTCGGTGCATGCATCATAACGCTTGCAGATTGGCAGATAAATTTACTGTTAGATTTGTGTCATGATTTTGAAGAAATCTGCAATTAAAATGTAAAGATCAGAAATTAAATTTTATTTTATTAGATTTGTTTTTGTTTTACCAAGAGACGGAAGGATGGATAGGCATAATTCCAAAAACGCCCTTCCTCTTCCATCTTCAAGCGATTTAAAAATATGGGACTAAAACATCGGGGAAAATACCTAAGCTATGCAAACCGTGGTGGAATGACAAGTGTGCAAACTGTAAAAGAGCGCAAGACAAAGCATGGAATACCTTCAGGAGATACCCTACCACCCAAAATCTCATTAAATTTTAAAAAGCAAAGTCTGAATTTCGTAGAATCCGACGCATTAGTCAGGAGCAATCCTTTCATTCGTATGTCAATTCCATTCAAGGACAAATACCTTCTAAAATCATGTGGGATAAAATAAAAAAGATTTTTGGCTGTTACTCAAATTCAGATAAAATATCCTTTTTAAAACTGAATGGAAGAGTAATATCTAAAGCAAAAGAAATTGCTAATCTAATTGGACAGACTCTTTTTAACATATCGAGTGAAGAATTTTATCCAGAAGATTTTACTGCTTTTAAAAAACAGGCAGAGAAGCAAACATTGGATTTTTTATCTTCCGATGGAGAGAAATATAATAATACTTTTAAATTTCATGAATTGGAAAATGCATTAAAAAAATCCCACTCTACATCACCGGGACCTGATAGAATACATTATGATATGCTGAAACATCTAAGTGATTCGTCATTGCGGATAATTTTAACTTTATTTAACAGAATTTGGATAGAAAGGTTTTTTCCAACCTGCTGGCAAAAAGCAATAATAATTCCTATTCTCAAACCTGGGAAAGATCGGCAAGATCCCGCTAACTACAGACCGATAGCTCTTACCAGTTGCCTCAGTAAACTAATGGAGCGTATGGTTAGCCACAGATTGATGTATGTGTTAGAAGAGAAAAACTGGATTTCCCCTTTCCAAAGCGGCTTTCGCAAAAAGAGAAGTACACTAGATAATTTACTAAAACTGGAGACTGCTATCAGAGAGACTTTTGTAAGCAAAAAACATCTTGTATCCATTTTCTTTGATATGGATAAAGCTTACGATCGAACCTGGCGTTATGGCATTTTGAAAGATTTATTTAACATGAATTTAAGAGGGAATCTACCAATTTTTGTACAAAACTTTTTGAGTACAAGAACTTTTCAAATTCGTGTTGGAGATGTTTTATCAGATCCTTTCATTCAGCATGAAGGCGTTCCTCAAGGTAGTGTACTAAGTGTCTTATTGTTTATCATAAAAATAAATGGGATTGTTTCGCATGTAGCACCTTTTGTACATACTTCACTTTATGTCGATGACATCCAAATACATTGTGCTAGTGAAAGTTTGGATTTCATTCAAAAACAATTACAAACCTCCATAAACAGTATGTCACACTGGGCTTCGAAAAATGGATTTGTTTTTTCTCATCAGAAAACAGTTAGCGTTCACTTCTGCAAGCGACGTGGGCTTCATACAGATCCAGAGCTTCGACTTAATGGATCGGTTATTCCCACCGTTAGTGAGAAAAAGTTTTTGGGTGTCATATTAGATAATAAACTAACATTTCGTTCGCATATTCAAAATTTGAAAAGAAAATGCTTTCAAAAGCTAAATATTATAAAAGTCTTATCAAATACCTCTTGGGGAGCAGATAGAACTTCTTTGCTTAAGATCTACAGATCGCTGATACGCTCGAAGCTTGATTATGGAGCACCAATTTATGGTTCAGCTGCCAAATCTACCTTGAAATCATTGGATGCAGTGCATAATCAAGGACTTCGTATAGCTACAGGAGCTTTTAGAACATCACCATTTCAGAGTTTACAAGTTATAAGTGGTGAGCCCTCCTTGGAACTTAGGCGGAAACGACTTTGTTTATCCTACTTTTATAAAATTAAAAGTGTTGAATACCATCCACTGTGCAACAGAGTTCTCAATCCTATATACGGCTCGTTGTTCTCTAGGAAATTGTCTTTTACTCCAACTTTTGGATTCCGTGTTGGAGAGATTTTGCGATCATTCAAAATTGAAGACTTCCCGGTTGCTGTAAATATTAACGGTCCACCTCCCTGGCAGGAATTATCTTTTGATTTTGTCGATGATTTTATACACTTTCTGAAACCATCAACATCAGACGTGATGTTTCAGAAATTTTTTTATGAACACAGACAACAGTATCATTCCTTTCAAGCTGTTTATACAGATGGTTCACGATATGGCAATCATGTCGGTTCAGCAGCAGTTTTTCGTAATGTAATCATATCAGAAAGACTTCATCCTTTCTGTTCTGTCTTCACATCCGAACTTTATGCAATATATCTAAGCCTTCAAAAGATTGCAACGTTAACCCCCTCTAAATTTATTGTATATACTGACTCTAAAAGTAGTATTGCAGCTTTTAAAAATGTGTCATCGGAAAGCCATCCCTTAGTACAAAATATTTTTCACATATATAGATCACTAAAAAATAATTTTACAATTAAGTTCTGTTGGATTCCTGGCCATGTCGGAATCTTAGGAAACGAAAAAGCTGACAAGGCAGCAAAAAGCCCAACTCTGCTAAAAGAAAATTTTGTTCCCTTATCCGATGCCTTACAAGTAATAAAAATAATTCAAAATAAATTCTGGCAATCTACATGGGAAAATCTGTATACGAATAAACTGTTTCAGATACAGCCATCTGTCAAAGGCTTCAAAAATAAAATTGTGACTAGAAAGAAAGATGTTATTATTACGAGACTTCGAATAGGCCACACTTATTTGACTCAAAAACATCTTTTGCACTCTGATCATGCACCACTTTGTAATAAATGCAATTCTGTTTTAACAGTCAGACATATTCTGTGTGAATGCCGAGAGTTTAGTACACAACGACAAGTTCATTTTGGAACGACTGTTCTTAACTTAAATGACATTTTAGGAGATAACCCTCATTCAAATATCTTTGCTTTTTTAAAAGATATTAAAATTTTACATCAGATTTAATTGTTTTTTTTCCCCTTTAAATGCCTTAAACTTTTAATACGAACGAACGCCATGTTTAACAAATGTTTGGCGCAGTATGATCATATCTGGTCCTTGCGCCATAAAAACAAACCAAACAAACTAAAATATGGGATTCTTCAAAATTGCAAGTTCGCATTTTTTGATTGTTACGATACTATCTGTATATATTTCATTTACCAGTAAGTAGGAATAAGCGATTGTAATCCGTTTCAGAAAAACAAATGCATATTAATATCCGCCGTTCTCTTTTTTTTATATATATGAAAGTGTTCTAAAATCTGAGATAAACCTCTTTTCGTTTATTAGGATTTGATTCAATTTAAACATTGGCTGGGAATTTTATTCGTTGAAGAGGATCAGAACAGATCAGTAATGCCTGTTTACTTTCTCTTATAAGGAATATACAAAGAGATGACATTTAATAAATTGTTCAAGATATGGCGTATCTTTACGTTTCAATTATCTACAAGTCAGGAAAATATGTTTTTGGAATTATGTTTATCCGTAAACACGATGGATAAAAAAACGCTTGATCTAAGGAAATTCAGTTTGGTATAAACCATCACACCAAATGTGAAATTTTGAAAAGAAATTCGTTTAAAGTATTTCTATTTGTCTGGCTGTCCGAGTACAATACGATAGCTACAAAACGTAGAGCTAGATGGGCAAAATTTGCTACACAGATTTAGTATGTAGAGTACAGCTGTGTATGACACTTTGAACTAAATCTATGCTATGGATGACCTTTGTCTGTTCTTTCGCATACAAGTAAAAATGAAAACTCCAGAACGTAATAACTTAGATAAATTTAAATTATGTATGTGGTTTTACTTCCAAAATTGTAGTCAAATTTTAATTTCAATTAGTTAATAAAATGGCGTCCAAACTACATACTCATTTTCTTCATACTACAAAGAACAAAACACTCAAATGCGGGGCTCTGAAAATAAAGGCTTAAACAAACATGGCATTCTCGTTCTTTGGCCTAGGTCCTCTTGCCAATTCTTGGCTCAAGGCCTTCAATTTTTGCGTGGAATAGAGAAATGACAATATAATGCTAAGGAATATACAAGAAAATTTAGGAAAGGCCATTCCCGCTGATTTTTCTTTTGTCTTTACTTTAATTGCATTAATTTCGCATGAAAGGTATGTCGATAGTTGTATTTACCGACATTCTTTTCTCCTCAAATTTGGATGAACGTGCGAAAAAAGGAAAAATTCTTTAGATGTTTAAGATTTCATTCGTCTATCATTCACGTCAGCACTGACCCGAATTCTCTTTTAAGATTTATTTTTCTTTTCATGTCCAACACTTCCCCACCTTGCATTCTTCGTGATCGTCGGAGCCGTAAGCCCTCTTTGTATATATATATTTTTTGTGCTCATCCCATTGACCTACTCTTGAAAAATTAGGATATTTATAGCTGATATCAAAAAGCATTTCCTACAGCAAATTGAGGAAAGAATTAAGATGAGTTGTTTAATCTCTGAATTCTTAATGGGAAGAAAACGTTTTGTTCTCTATTTTCGCTTCCACGTTGCCAGTTTTGAGTGTGAAAAGTGGGGAAAGAAAAAAGAAAAGCGTGGAGGTTTGCTCTTGAATTTTAAACGAGTTCAAACCTTTCTAGTAGCGACGCCATCGAAAGCATGTCACTACCACGGATCGTCTGCTCTAAAAATTAAGAGAAGAAAATAATGACTGCTTTGACGCGTAAATGAGGTTTAAAATTTTGTTTTATTTGTCTGTAAATGTGTTTAGCACATCAGAATTTCACTGTCATCGAACTTGAATACGATGAACTACTTTTTATTTTGTTGTTATTCTCTACAAAGTTGTTCAGACGAAAAGATTTGAGGGATTATCTTTTTTTTTTCCGAAAATGGTACTTTGACGTGCCTTTTGTGAATTTGGTGAAAGTTTTTGAATGTTATTATTTCGATACAAAAGTTAATCTGGATTAAATTATACTTTCACTTCCGTTCACTCTACGTCATATTTTGTCCCAGTTTTTTTAAACATATTTCGACTGAAAATGGAAATTTGATGTAGCATCAGATCAAATAACTCAGGCATTCATATTATAACAATGTTTTAACACATGGTATTTAGATTTCAATTATAAAATACGTCGTGCTGTCAGAATTTTTTTTCTTTCAAACTCTATTTCCTTGAAGAAAAACCGCCACCTCATTTTCACTTCTGATATATAAGTGTGCTTCTCAAGTTTTGAAAATGGCATGATAATGAAAATAAACTGATGGATTTGGATATGCTCAAAAAATAAATCGGAACAATGTTTTTATGATAATTTTTGTTTAATCCCCCAAGGCCTATGTTCATATTTTTTATTTTCTTTTATACGAAATAAAATAAATAAAGTGTTGTAGCTGTCAAAAAGTTTGAGCTTGAAATTTTGATACGTCTCTCTTTTTCAGACACGAGTTCGAAAACACGTTATTGAAATTATATTTGTCCTCTGAATGTTATAACTACAAAACGCTTTGAAATAGGCAGTTGTAATTTGGTATATGGAATTATGACCAAATTTGTAAATTTTTATCGAATTATGAATTAAGTTTATTCAGAGCTATTCAAGTGAATTCGATAATTCTGAAACGTGATAAATATGATAATCAAATGTAGGATCTAAAATGTGGATACTTATCAAATTTTAAATCAAATCTGTCAAAGGATTGTCTTTTGTTCTCCATTTTCGCATGTATGTAAATACAATGACTTAAAACAATAATATTCTGTGTATGGTTTTGTGATTACAATTATGATTCCAAGCCAAATTTTTTACCAATTGCATTGAAAAGAATGTCAAATATACATATTAGCATAATTATTAAATATGCTAGATTCACGCCAAATATTAATATTTCACAATTATTGTTTGTCAGCTTTCAAGGCATTCGCAACCTTAATCTGAACATCGCATTTTTATTCGAGGATGGGAAGAAAGATAAGATGCTTTTTAAAAAGTATACGACAAAGGTTTGAGAAGATCACACCCACTGGTATAAATGATAGTTTTGTCTGTGAGATCTGTATTTGCGCAATAATGACATTTAGGGAATTTTTTAATCTCTCTTAATATGGAAAAAATAATATCATTCTTTTAATAAGATTTCTTCAATTATATTGTGTATTGTAACCGAAACTTTTTCATTGTTCCATAGTTCTCAAATTGAAGTAGTAAATTTCTTTCTCAAATATCCTATCTGCCTTTTATTTCTTCAGATCTTTTATTGCCCAGTGATGTCTCGTACATGTGGGAGTTACCCAGCACCAACTGAATTATGTCTCTTTCGTTGCTACTCGTCAGACATATTTACACAGAACGGTATAAATTTTATTGATTTTGAGCCAGACTGTCAGACACATGCATCGAAGGATAAATTTTGTTAATTATATGCCTTGACTTTCAAATAAAAAAAAAACCCTGCGTCGTTATCGATCAGTTTTATTTGAAATCAAAATTTTAATATAATTTCAAATCAAAAAAACATTAAAAGATTAAAGTTTTAATCGTAACAATAAGATATCAATATTTAGTGATGATTATGTGGTTGAGTTTAGTTACTTTAGCGTTTCGTTTTTAAAGTAGCACTTACTATTTTCGAAGTGGAACTCGTAATTTTGAACCGCGGTCTGTTTTTAAAAATATATACATATATTAGGCTTCGTTAAATTCCACACTTTATACTATCTACTTCCTTAAAAAAGATAATCTGGGATTCATGTTAAAAGAGTTCGATTGCTGCCTTTCGATCATGCCTTTCATTCACTCATCCACAGATCGTAATTTAAACCTGAATCTAAGCAGTACCTAAGTAGTAAGATCCAGTACCTTCAGCAGTATTATTCCCTTTTTAGATTTAAGTAACGTTAAATTTGAGATCATACACTAAAAACAGTTGTCTTAGCAAAACAACCATACTCATTCAAAGATTTTGTAATGCACAGACATTCGGTATTTTACCTTAAAATTTGTTATTATTATTATTATTAAACCTGCTGATATCTAAAATTCTCGTAAAATGTAAAATTAATTTTATTCAGAAAAACAGGAATTTTTAATTCTTTTTATTTATTCATCAGACTGCCGTATTCAATTAAAAGTCTGCAACTTGAAGTTAGACAGGAAAAATTTAATAGATTTATGATGAAAGATATTTGGTTGAATTATTAGTATCTAATGTAAAACAAATCTTGTCATGTTTCCATTTATATCCAATCGCTTTTGTTATTTTATTTATTTTTGAGCCCTTTTTTTGTGTTTAGTTTCAGTTAAACGTGATAAAATATGGATATAAAAAAGTCGTAAATCTGAACTTGTCTACGATACAAAGGAGAGGATACTTGTAAATTGATACGAATTTCCATTATCGTTGTTTCTCTGCTATTTGAGTTATGTGTTGCTAAAAGGGCTGAAATAGAAATGTTAATTTTTTTTTAATGAAGGTAGTTCTTCAATTTTTAATTTTTTTGTGCCAATTTTTTAAAAATGTATTTATGTTCAAAAATAAGCGCATCAAAAATTCTAATTTAATATAAATCTTAGACATATCCAAAATTTAAAGAGAATTGCAATCGAACTCTTTTAACCTGAATCCCAGATTATCTTTTATAAGGAAGTAGATAGTATAAAGTGTGGAATTTAACGAAGCCGAATATATGTATATACCTTAAAAAACAACAATCCTTGTTAATAAAATATCATTAAAAAATTAAACGATGATATATTTTGTTATTACTTTTCTCTTCGGATCAATTTATCTTCAGAATGTTTATAGTGGTTGGAAATATGAGGATTGTATTGTATAAATGAAAATTTTGAATTCAGGATGAATCTGGGACATCTGGTCACATCGTAAAAATGATGAAATTCAAGAAAGTTGTACTAATTTTGCTTCTAAAGATCAAGATACGATCTTTTTATCACATCGCAAAAATGATGAAATTCAAGAAAGTTGTACTAATTTTGCTTCTAGAGATCAAGATACGATCTTCTTATCACATCGCAAAAATGATGAAATTCAAGAAAGTTGTATTAATTTTGCTTCTAAAGATCAAGATACGATTTAATCAACTTCTACTAAATAGATTGCTTCATAGTGTTTTGGAAGGAACTTTCGCATTGTGCCATCTTTCTCACGCCTTCAGGAAAGCAATTCCATTCCAGAACGATTCACCATCCTTTCCCCACCTGTTCCTTCATTGCCCACTGATGGCGGTGCGTGGGAGTTACCAAACTATCAACTGAATTCCGTCCGATATCGAAGCCATTCATCCTGGGTCCATTTGCAAGGGGACGACGCAGTTGATGGAGCAACGGTGAATTTCGCGTCACACGAGTAGCCGGGTCAACGTGGGCACCGTTATTTTGGATGTGCGTGTTACCAGGTCGAGTCAGCCATTCACCCCGAACCTTGCTTCGTTGCTGGTTATCCACCGCACTGCTCATTTGCCTCGAAGAGATTACAGGGAAAAAAAATTCCGCATCTGATTATTATAGACCTCTGGTTTGATGAGACGATGTGCCTTGGATGGGTGGTTGTCCTGTCTGCAGCGGCGCGTTTCTTGTTGAGGTTTGACGAGTTGATTAAGGTTGGGATCTCAAATGACTTTTAGTGCAAAAATTTGCAGGACTATCTATATATATATATATATAATATATAATAAGGTGAAGTAATTTAAATGTCCATTATAATATATTTCTTCGTTTTGACAACCGGATAGTGATTAGATGGAATTATAGTGATGAATAAAATGAGTTTAGGTTGACGAAAATACTTCTGATTTAATGACTGAGAGGGAGAAATTGCTTTTCAAACGTGCCTTGTTTATGTTTTCTTTAAATTATTTTTCATTTGGTGTTGATGCTATTTCTATTGTGTAGAGACAAATTCAAGTTTAGTTTTTAGCCGTGTGACCCAAATGTGTTTTTTAAACTAGGGCATGAAAATTTAATTAAAGTTGGCTGTTTTATTTATTTATATGATATTTTTTTTTTTTTTTTTTTTTTTTTTTTGTAAAAAGAATTAAATAACCATCTTCAACAAAAGCAAACACTTATAAAATAATAAAAACCCTTCTAAATTGTGTTTTACTTGGCCTAGCATAAGTATCTCATTACCTATCTCCTGTTCTCACTAATGCTGAAATGTTTTGATTTTCTAGTATTCTAACATAATGACTGGCTTTATGCTTCATAATATAAGGAAAAATGAATATACATTTTAGCTGTCTTTAATATCTACCTTTTGGGAGTGAAATTTCGATAGACATTTGAAATATTGATGGCAAAACCAATATTTATCTTAGGAATTACGGTTTTGTATTATCGCGTTCATATATTTATGAATATATATATAGCTGATATTTGTGAATATATATCAGCTAGACATCTTATTAACAGACTTGATTAAAAATTGGATATAATTTATAATTTTGATGATATAAAACATTTCGGTCACAGTTTGGTCCGTCTAACATCCCGTGCATGGAATCTGTACAGATATGCAATAAAAAACAATTGGAATCCTAGTGTAAAGGCCACATACTGAATTTCATTCGTTTACTTTGTTGTATTTTTTATCGTGCTCGCTAAGAACAGAGACAATTAGTTTAAAAGTACATTTCTAAGATCTGGGTGTCACGATTCGAGCATGGCTGTTTTTCATCCGTGTTCTAGTTGCGAAGTATGTGAATCTGCCCTTCTGTAATAAGGGGTTGTATCTGCAAATTTGTCGTATGAGTGGCTAAGACGTACTCTTGGCCGTAGATGGCGCTATAGAAAAGAAAGAGAGACTCTCGGCTTAAAATTGCTTAATTCGTTAGCGGGCTTGTCTATGAGAAGTGCTATAAGAAACAACAATGGATTGAAGGCGTGTCAAAAGTGGTGATTTATCAAAATCTTGAGGTTGAATATTTTGATGTTTATACCATGAACACGAAAGTCCCAAATTTCATTAAAAAGTCATAACATTCAGTCAGAATTCCCAAATTTTATTTAATTCTGAGTAAATTGGTTTAATAAGTGGTTGGAAAAAATTTGCATCTTTTCAAAACTGAGTATCTGTTTTAAGAAAATTATTGCGCTTATTAAAAAATTATTAATAAATTAAAAAAAATTATTATCAAGAAATTATTGCGCTTATTTTTAGCACTAATTTTTTTATTTAAAAATGTTATTTTTCAAATTTTTTCACTCTTTAATGAGTTGATATATTTCTATTTACAAATTTGGAATTTTTTAAAGAATATTCTGAAACAATTGGTGCACTTTCGGATTCGTCCCCCCTCCAAGCTATAGATAAATCTTGGGTATATAATGTGAAAACCAAAATTATTTTCCAACAATTGTATTTAAAAAAAATTATTTAAAATTTTTAATAATTATTCAAAGATTTCACTAATAATTTGTACTTTATTTACTTTTGAACCCTAAATCATTGAAGAAATAAAGCCCCTAAAGTTCTATGGAATCATTATTTATTGAGCATTTTGTAAAAACTCTGTACTGCCAATATTTTGCGTATAGTTTGCGTATATATAGTTATAATTAGATGTACGGATGTATGTTGTTAATTACTGGATCACAGTTTTGAAAGAGTTCCTATAAAATGTTTAAAAAATAGGTTATTGTTTTACAAATGCCTTATGCTCGGTTGCGAATCTTGAAATTAAAAAAAAAATAATTCATTGTTTATATCTTCGGTATATTAAAAAAAAGTTTCTGTAAAGTCTATGTTTGATTGAGAGTCTTGATATTTTGTGTACTGTCCTAAAGTTATAACATTTAACTCTGAAGGGCGATCGAAAGTTTTTGAGATTCTCCTGAATATTATAATTTCCTATGTCAAATACTTTCTCTTCAAGCCATTGTATACAATTTGGAGGATGTTTCGAAGGGATTCGAGATCCTTCATGCCGGACTTTAGATAACATTTATTTTATTTTAGAAATATGAATGTCATTGAGTTAAATAAAAAGTTGCTTAATCAGATTTTGTATTCGTGGTATAGAGAAAGTATAGTAATTATCGCAAAATTCTAACTAGACATTTTGACGAATCTCCACATTTCAGACCTTCCTGATTACGAACAACAGATTTTTGAAAAGTGTCTGTCTGTCTATGAGAAAGATAACTCAAAAACGCTTTGGGCTAGACGGTTGAAATTCGATATATGGATTTTACACCAAATGTGCAGTATTTTATCAAATTTTTAGCGAAATCTGTTCAAAGTAAATCCATCTGTCCGACTAAAATATAACCCGAAAATTACAAAACAAAGAGAACTGGATAGATAATATTCGCTACATGAATTTAACATTTATAATATAGACACCGGTTGTATTTTGAGCTTATACCAGTTACGATTTGACGATATGACTATCTTTACTTTCAGAAACATGTAAACACAATAATTTAAAAACGCAGTTCTTTAAATATATCAAATTATATATAGAATTTTATGACTACAAGTATAGTTTTGTGTCAAATTTTGATTCCAATCGGTTGAGAAAAACGAGTCTGAAACACATATTTGATTTTCGGATACTATTAACGCATGCCATGCATTAATCGTCTAATAATTCGCCAAGAATGACAAGATAGATTCAATAGAAATGTTGTATTCACGCCGAAAGTTAAAACTTCATAACTATTGTATACCAATGTTATGTAAGGCGTGTCTTTACACGACAAGTTTATTAGAAGGTATACAAGAAATCTTTGAGAAGACCATACCCGCCGGTTTAATATAACGAATAAAAATCGTTCACAAAGGTTTTCCCTTTATATTCCCTATAGATATATTTTATTGGTCGTTTCTCTATTAAAAAAAACCCACAACTTTAATCCAACAATTGGCCACTGACATTGTTCCCAATTTCTTTTCTTTTTTTTTTTCTGTCGTTGTCATTCACCTTATAGCTGTCGTTCTGAAAATAGCTGTGTGTGGGGCAAAAAAACTAAGAACCAATTATTTTCTTTGTCCCGATAAATTCTCGCCATCGCACGTAGAAGGCTGTA
The DNA here is from genome assembly GCA_026543055.1 of Argiope trifasciata. Classification (NCBI taxonomy): domain Eukaryota; kingdom Metazoa; phylum Arthropoda; class Arachnida; order Araneae; family Araneidae; genus Argiope; species Argiope trifasciata. The sequence continues at coordinate 4,432,043 of JAPMOQ010050981.1, forward strand.
ACTTAGAGAAACCATGCGACCAGATGTCAAACGTGACATTGCAAAATCAGTACATCGTGCCCGCGTTTGCATATTTCCAAGAATTTCGGCAAATGAAAGTTCAGGGTGTAAGAAAAAAAATAGTTTGTCCAAAATAATGCGGTAGACTTCCTCGTTATATCACGCATTCACCTATAACGCCTTTTCTTTTGTTTTAATCCCGATAAATTAGTAGCTTCGGTCAGCAAAGGATTAAAAAATATCTTTTTGTTCCCGGGATTTCGCTGACAGGCATGCCATGGAGGAATTTGAGGTTGAAGGCGAAATACTATTTTTGAATGCATAGAAATGCAACACAGTAGAATGTTATAGAAAAGTTTTTTAAAATTAATATTTGACTCGATAACCCGATTGTTTAGATATGATGGATCGATTTATATTCTTTGCAATAACAATAAGATAGTTTTGTGCCAAATTTGCTGAAAACTATGGGGATTCTATTGAAGTTTTTTTTGTACCTTATTTTATGAGGTAGCAGCAAATAAGGCAAAAGAAATTGGTCACATTCTCGCATTTCTGTACTGAGCACGTTCAGTTAGATTCTAAATTTATGAAAAACCAATAGGAATAATCTTCCTTCAGTTCTTATTTTATTTTAAGGTGTACAAAGTATAGAGAAAGCATTGTTACAATAAAAGAATTCTAGCTCAATATATTGAAGGATATCCACGTTTTAGATTTCCTTGAAAAATTCTTTGAATTTTGCAAAATTGTTTTTGACAACGATAACTCAAGAACACTTAGAGCTTGATGGATGGAATTTTGGACACGCAAGGTCTTTACATAAATTTGTAGATTGATTTCTATCGAATTTTGAACAAAATATATTTAAAAAAGTATGTCCGGCTGTTCCAATATTAATTAACACAATAACCACCAAATGAAGAAATCTTAGATGAACAAAATTCCAGTCACAGATTCAACATTTGTATTAAAAACACCTGTCAAATTTTGAGTCAAACCAAAATGGGTGTTGAACATCTGTCGGTACTTTTAGAAGTATGTAAATGCGATAATTCAAAAACGGAATAACTTAAGTATATCAAATTATGCGATTTTGTGCCTGCAATTGTAATTCTGTGTCAAATTTTGATTTTAATCCGTTGAGAAAAAACGCGTCTAAAACGCAGATTCCCTCCGTTAAAAGAGTTTGCGAGAAGATTGTGGGAAATCGCATCCCCTCAGTTATATATTAACACAATATGTGCTTTCTGAGCTTTATAATATGGTGAAGAATACTTGTTATGTATTTTGGGTTTGAAATTTGATAAGAAATTTTACTAAATTTTACATAACTAAATTGTTGGGTTTATGCTTTGCCATGTTCACATGATAGTGAATGTATAAACCTACAGACAATCAATTCATTAATGAATTTGATTAAAACATGATAAAGATTTGCTATCTATGTATGTAAAACGAAAACTTTCTTTACTTTTTGTTTTTAGTCTTCTAGAATTCCATAACAGATTCAAATGAGATTTGGTACTCACATCCCTTATCATCTAGAAGGTTTAATATAATTCAGCTGGATGAAATGAGGGTGGAAAAATTATGCTTTCCCCCTATAATTTTTAAACAAATCGGTGTGCAAAATATATTTTTACACAAAATTTAAAAAAATAGCTTAACATTCCATCTATTTTTATTGTATACAATTTTTCTGATTTTTAACCATTTTCAAAATTAATTTAAGCATGATTTTATGTTGTATAAATATTAAACATATTTCACTGTTTAATCGCGTATATAATTCGCACGCCTCTGCCAATGTTAAAGTTAAATTACTTTCTAAAAACATTTTTATTTCGTGGCAGATGCCTTTGGCGACCAACTGATTCGCCAATCTTAATGCTCTTTAAAAATGCCAATTAAATACTTCACGTAACGTCATTGTCAATTAAATACTTTGTAACTTGTTTTTTAACAGTTACTTCATAAAAATATTTTTAAGGTTTAAATTTTGATTGTTATATAATTCACTCATGCTTTTATAAAGGTCTTAAGCCCGTAATGTACTATATCTTTCTAATTATCTATCAGCTCTAGCAAAATTTCAACTTTAAATTAAAGTGGAAATGATGAAACGGTAAATTAATATAAAACATTAAATTGCTGCTGTAAAATTTATCACATTAGTCACAAAATTTAGTTTTCCTTTCAAAAGGATTTAAATTATGTGAATAATATTATTTTATTTGATTCGGTACATAAATATACTTCACAAAATTATGAAATTTTATACAGTCAATTTGTTTTAAGGAATCATATTCTGCGAAATATTCGTGACATTCAACTTTCAAATAAATAAATGAAGGTTTCTGTCTTCTACCAAATTTGATCGACTTATAAAATTTCGAATAGAATACTTTATAAAACGCTAACATTTTTTTAATCTTGGGTATCTTCTTTGGAACAGTAGATGAAGTGATTTAAAATTACCCTCTTTAAATGAATAGTGATATTCAAATATTCATAAATCTGTCAATTTTAGAGACTGATTTAGTTTATAGAAGTTTATCTCTTGTTATTTAAAATATTAGTGTCTGAAAAATATCTTGTCAAATATGATTCACAGAGCAGAGGATCTAGATAAAAACTAAACTTTATTCTTTTTAGCTCGAATTCATGGAATAAGATTTTATTTTATTAATAATTTGTTAACTTTCATAGTATTATATGCCAAATGACAAAATTAAATTTGTCGCTTATCTCAAAAACTTTTAACTATTATTTAATAAATTATCAATTAATGTTTGGCGTTCTAACAGATTGAATATAAGAATTCGAAAACTGACATAAAAAGAATACGCTTTTTTCTTTTTCTTACAAATAAATGAGGGCAGAGCTACGGATACTGTAACTAATATACTAATTATTAATCACACAACCTATTTTAAATGATAACAAATAAAAGCAGGTGGAGCTTTAGTACTACAGCTGGTACTGATTATAAAATAATAGGCTAAATCTCATCTTTTTAATACTTTGAGGTTGCAAATTATCATACCCTGACACGAAGTTTATAAATAGATAGACAAACGATATGTTGACGAATTTCATTCAAAACTTGTTAGAAATTTATATTTTGATGTAAAGAATAGATATCAAATTTTATATTTCTTTCTCATTGCATTTTAAAATTATTTTATTCATTGATAAACAGACCAAATTCTAAATGTGTGTGGGTTTTTTGGAGTCAAGAAAGTCTAAAATATGAATATTTATTAAGTTTCCTTGATAGAATTTTTTTGATAATTAAAGGACGAATAAATCTTTCTTGAACGTAAAGAAATTCGAAAATTTGTTTATAAAAACGGGTAAAATTTTAAACCGATTACACTTTAATAAAGATATGTTAAGGATTTTAATTCGGTGGTTTAATCATTATATTAAATGTGTCTAATTAATGAAATTTCTTCAAAACTATCGCTTAGACATGGGTTATTATTCTTTATTAATACCGTATTTTCAATTTACCCGATTGGCAGAATAGATTTAAGATTCTTTACTGTTATAGGTTTAATTATTTTCTGTTTAAAATAACCTAATAATCCCTATTTTTGACAATGAAAATAAAAAGTGTACAAATAAAAATGGGTTTCAAAATTACTTTTAGTTGAATTTATTGTAAACGTATTATTCTCAGCTTTTTTTACTAAATATATTTCATAATTCATTATTATAACAATTTTTTAATCTCGTATTCATTTTTTTTCTCAAATTTACTTCTAGATATGCCTTTTGAAACTACATAAAATTAACGGATTAAATGATATTTAATATACTGGATTTTCATCAGGAACACGCTACTGCAGAATTTCAAAACTTTGCACATCAGAAATTCTGTTATTAATCGATTACGAAATCCAATCTTTATGGAATTGAAATGAATCAAGTTAAATAAGATTACGTAAAAATGAATCTTCATTTAGTGTTTGTCCTATCGTATTAACAGAGGATTCACTGCACTCAAGTTGGCATTTAATAAAGAGTGTCAACTCTGTTATGGTGTTTTGAACAGTGAATAATTTTTTATCTGTATTTCTTGCTGAATATTTGAAATTTTTCTGCCAAATTTTCTTCAGATCGCTGGACAGCTTCGAGTCAAAACTTGCGGGTAACTTTTGCGTTCTGGGAAATATTGAATAAATAATAAGTTAGTGATTTCATGCTTACTTAAACACTTCTCGGGCCATGCAGTGTGGTCATCTTTGTCTTCTACTGAAACGCTATGCATTTAAAGATTTTAACTGGAAGACTGTTTTTTTTCGTGTTATTGTATGATTGCTTTGATCTTTTAAATACGAAACCAAATTCACTTATGGAAAAAGAAATTCTAAGGAAATCACACAATGAATGTTATGCTTATTAAAACTAATGCAGAACATCACAAGCCAGATGTTTTATGGCTTGTTTCATAATGTTTATTACTTTAAGATTCGCTATTAATCATATAGCAATGATACCGTTCACATTCAGTTAAATGCTAATACGCATGTCTATAAATATAGTAACTAAAACGATGAAATGTATTGTTATAAAATAAACAAAGTATTTTTCAAAAATTATTTAAAAAAACATATGAAAATTACGGACATGAAATAGATAGCCCTTAAAAGCTAATATTTGAATTTTAAAAGCTAAAAATTATTTTTTGTGCGATTATAGCTTCGAAGTCATCAAGCAAAAACGCTAAAATATTAATCTTTAATTCAAAATTGATTTAAGATTTTGAACTATCATATCTTATTTAGCACTTCATGAAGTAACTGTTGATGAATTTGGCGATTCTTACAATCTGAAATGTCGAGAATTTTGTTCGATTTTTTTAAAAAAATTATCAAGCATGTCGAAATTTATGGATTGTGTATTGGTTTGTAAATATTATAATGCTAAATGAGATTGCCTTATTTTACAGATGATATTGGGCTTTTTATGGTAGGTAATTCAGAATGCTCCTATATATAGAGAAAAAAATGTGTGTTTAAATGAAACATTAATAAATTATTATATAATTTAATAATTAAATCCTAAGTTTTATAATATAATTTTAATTCGGATTGGGTTTTGTCGAATTTTTATTAACTAGTATTGATAAATGCGACGAAAGCTTATATTATCAAAAGTTTTTTACAGGCCTTTCTAAATTAAATTAAACTCAAAGAAACATTTTAATTATTTGATTGTATTAACCTATACTTTTTGATGCACTGTGTAATCCTTACGTTGATAATTTAAGTTAAAAAGAATCTTGAATGAATGAAAAAACCTGTCTTGATCTTGAAAATTTTGAAAGAAAAAGAATCCATATATGTAATATTTGTCCAGATAGCAACGTCCCACTGGTAAAATACAGTTTAATTTAAATGAGCAGATGCCTAGGCATTTTATGAGGTGACATTCAGTATATTTAAAATTATGAGGATACTTTTTAATCAAACGACATTATTTTCACTGATATGATTCAATATTTGATAATCTGTAATTCAGATGCTAAATCTATGTACTGAATGTCATCTAATCTCTCTTCGTTTTCTAGTAATCGTATTAACTTGCATTAGTGCAACCAGGCAAATAAACTTCTTCTAAATGGTTTTCGTTCAAAATTTAATAGAAATCAACATTTAATATCTGCACTAAATGTCATTTGTCTAGTTCAAAGTATTTTTAAATTAGTTTCGCAGACAATGAGACATAAATCCAAAAGTACATTTTTGAGATTTCGGTGAGTTCTGAAACAGGATTTAGACAAAATCTCGATTTTGAGTATTTTGGTAATTACAAAACTCCTTTCCCTTTCCTTGTATTATTTAGTCCCTCATATACGAAGTGTAGAAAAAGTATCGTAATCGTCGAAAAATTCGAACTCGAGAATTTGACGAAGCTCTTCGTTTTGGACCTCCCAGAGTTCGAAAAACAAATTTTTGGAAAATGTCTTTTATCTGTATGTGATAAAGATACACAAGGCTTTGGACTGAACAGTTATTAGTATCCGGTCTTTACATCAAATTTGCAGATTTTATCAAATTTTGAGTAAAAATTTGTTTAGAGAAAGTCCTTTTGTCTGGCTGCTCAATAAAATTGTATGTAAAATCTGTTTAGAGAAAGTTCGTCGAATATAAGTTAACAAGATATATGCAAAACAAAGAGAACTAGATAAATAAAATTCAGTACACAGATTTAACATTTGTAGTGTAGACACTCGTCAGATTTTGAGCCAAATCCTTCAATGGGTTGACTGTCTATAAGTCTTTACTTTCAGAAATATATAAATGGAATGACGCAATTAACAAGACTGGCTTTTAACAAATTGTTGTTTTTATCGGTTGCGAAAGACACATTTAAAATATTCGATTTTCGGATATTAATATCTGCATTCCAGAAGTTAATCGTCAAATAACTCGCCAAGGAAAACACTATAGATTCAGGAAAGAGGCTAAATTCACGCCAAGGATTAATATTTTGTAACTATTATGCGAATGCCATGCAAGGTGTTCTTTGAAGTAGAGATCGTGCGAGAAAATTTTGAAGAGACCAGTTCCGCTGGTTTCTTTTACTTTTATTCATCATATTCGTGAAAGTAAAAATTACATCTTATCCATAACGCCACCAATTACTAATTAATTAAATTTATTATATCTTCTAAACTAAATGAATTTCTTATCCGAAATTGATTGCAAATAAAGAAATATTTTTATGTGTCCTTATTAGGAATAAGCGGGCCTAAAATCGGTTGTACCACACTCCGGATTCCATAACTTTCCCTCCGTGATCTGTACATGAACATGCTTCAAAATAAATGTACATAATTAGAATATTTTGATTTACTACTGCATCTCTAGTCTGATTCCTCTAAGATTATTTATTTCACTTAAATATTCAACTGAAATTTAAAGTCCTGAAAAGCGTAGCATCCGTTGCGCTCAACCATGAAAGACAGATTTAGGATTTTCTTTTCTTTTTTATATCTTTACTGAAGAAGCACTGGATTGTTGACTTGATCACCAATCCCTTCTAGCTTCGTTTACGGCTGCTACACTGCAAGGCAAAGATTCGATATGATAAAAGAAGTGCTGGTTTGACATGGATTGTCAAACATATATTGTCAGATGCAAATGAATTTGTGAATGTAAGTCATGTTGATTCATTCGGTCCAGCAAGTTTCAGGATTTTTCTGCCAATTTGGGTCTCGTGTCTCATGTATATTAATCTTTCTCAAATTTTTCTTGATTACTTACTGATAAAAATGTAAAAATGAGCGAGATTCTTTTTTTATTTTGATATTTCTTGGAAGATATTGGAATAAAATTAAATAAAGGAAACATATTTGTTTTGTTATTCGAAAATTTTATTAATAGTAATTTTTTTTATTAATAAATTGACCACCTTTGGTGTGGATAGTTATATCTCCCGCGCATATATCTATTATATAGAATTTCTTTTGAATTGTTTAGATATAACTTTTAAGTCCATGATTCCGACTAATTGTCATATATTAAAGTCGCGCTATTTTAATTGTCTTACATATGCTCTTTTAGTTGTGTTCATGAACATTTCTAATATAGACCAATCCTATAATTTCACAGAGCTATTAAAATCAAAAGCTTGCGATTCGTCTGTCATCTAAATTTCACGATGCTGCAATTTCATTTATTTTTTATTTCTCGTAATCTATACATATACACTCATGTCCAAAATTAAGGTCACAAAATTGTTTCCCGAAGTAATTTTAAATGATTACCAGTAAGTTTTAAACAAATTATATTTTAAATATTGTGAAGGACCGGTAATATGATAATAACCTTTGTTGTGGGGAAAATGTTTTAACATTAGTTCTTGAAGAACTGCTAAAATTAGATCGTTTAGATATTTGGATTTTTGCCTGCATATTTTGTGAATATTACATTAAAACAAAAAAAAATTTAACCTGTTTACTGTAAGAAAGAGTTATCATAATCGTTTAGACGATTCCTTCAGATGGAGAGCCGTTGGCAGGCTTGAAGCTGGACAGTCTGAAACGGAGATGGCTTGATGGTTACAAGTGGCACCGAAAGTGGTATCTAGATTGTGGAATCAATTCAATCAAGCGATACGGTAAACATTAAGGCCGGCCAAGGCGGTCACAGCAACAAACCTGCACAAATCGCTTTTTGGCATTAAGCACACGACGGCATAAGCTAACAACGGCTCCTCAATTTGCTTGTGATCTTGCTGATGCGTCTGCAATAAGACTTTACAGACAAACAGTATACAGATGTCTAGACCTTTATGCCCGGGACTAGTTGAGTGCGCTCCTTTGACTGCACACAACAAAAAAGCCCGGTTGTTGTGATGCCGAACTCATCAGTCTTGAGCACAGCAAGAATGTAGGCATATTCCTTTCTGTGATGAGTCAAGATTTACCACACAGAGTGATACTGGTCGAATCTTCATCTGAAGAGGGCCAGGAGCTCGCTATCATGCATCCTACGTAAAAGAAACCGACAGATTTGGTGGCAGAGGAATCCTTATCTAGGGTGGCATAACGTTGGGCTGTCGTACACCACCGCAAGTCTTTGACGTGGGTACTGTAAATGCGCATCGCTATAGGGATGAGATCCTTGAAGCCTATGTGAGGTTGCTGCCGGGTGCTTTTGGCTGAGACTTCATGTTTATGGATGATAACGCGCGTCCACACAGAATCCAGATCGTTGATGATTTTCTTGAGGAGGAGGATTTCAATGGATCTTAATCCTATTGAACATGTTTAGGCCGATCTCAGAAGAGCTATTGCACAGCGTAACCTCCCTCCTAATACCTTCCAAGAGTTAAATGCCATGCTTTTTGAAGAATGGGCTTTGTCACCCCAAGTATTTATTGATACCCTCATAAATTGTATGAATTCTCGTTGTGAAGCCTGTATAGCAGTGCACTGTAGTCACACTCCATATTAGATAGGCTTTTCTAAAAATAAATGTTTTTTTCTCTGATTCATAATGTAATTTTTTTGATATAACTTGTTTCTTAATTCCCAATTAAAATCTGTTCCATGCTGTTATGTGTCTAGTGTGCCAAATTTCGAGGCAACACAGTGAATAGTTTTTAATTTTTCGCAGATTTTATGTTTGTGAGCTTAATTTTGGGCATGAGTGTATTTAATGGAACATTTCTTCCTAAGCATTCTACAATCGAAAAAAATCATGTTGAAAAAAATCAATTAAATATGTGATGGAACTATGAAAATGGTTTGAATTATAGGGCAACAATGATTGTAGGGTTAAAATATATATGTTTGGAAATTAGAAGGCAAAAAATATATCACTATGTTATTGCCAAAATTCTTGAGAAAATTTGAACGATTATTAAATTAATATAATTGAAAAAGTAATCTTTTATAATTTTGAAATAATTGAAATTCATTTTTGGGTAATATTGTTGGAAGTTGTTGTGAAAGGGAAAATTCTAAAATTCAGTTCTTTATTTAAGATTTTTTGAAATTATTTCGAAATGCAAATTCCTACTCCAAGATATATATGTGCCTGATTCTATAGATGTAATTCAAGTGGTTTGACCTATCAAGCACCAATACACACATATACATTTATCTTTATTATAAATAATATTAACTAGCCACTTTTGGCGATCAACTCATCGAGACTTTTAGTTACTAATAGTTAGTTGGATTCGTTAATTGTCGTGAAATTTCAAAATTACTTTAAATTGAAAAAAAATGACTAAGTTTTTTAGAACACTTAATTTTCTTCAAAACAGTTTTTCAGTAAATTAAATCCGCAGGATTTGTTTCCTCGAAACTTTCTCGCATACTACCTTATAAAAGTATCTCATTTTCCCGAGCATAAAAATTGTGGTCCTAGAAGAAGGTCTTGAGCATCCAAACGCACAAACTTTTATTTTCAGTCTTTCACATAAGTATTTTGTGCTTCGATATGTAGCGAAGAAAAGACAGCGTCAATAAGGTAATTCGTTGTCTGCCAATTCTGACCAAAATTTGACTTATCAATACCAAATATAATTTACCTTCAAATCTTTTATAAAATACTAAATTTCATTATTTCATCTTATTTTTCATTTAGCTATGCATTATTTGATTTATCTTATATTTTAATTATTTTTTTAAATTTATATTTGCTTTTTTGAGTTCTATTATTTACATGGATGCGAATGTACAGATTCGGAACTCTGTCAACTCATAGACTGTTTGAACTCAAAATCTAGTTTTTTTATGACTTGTCGCAATCACTTGTATTCAGGGAAACTTCCTAACTGTGGGTTTCTTTCAAAGTGGAAATCCTAGTTAGAAAAAACCGTCCTAAACCGTTCTTCCGACTGCGATGAAACTTGGTGTTTATTATTTGCATTACGGGATGGTTATAGAGACAGTACAATTATCTAAATTTTAAAAAAAATCGCATCACTATCGCATCTATTTACTAAGGATTGATCTCCAAATAACTCGCCGAGGAGACAATAGATTCTGTGGAAATGGTAAATCCAAGTTAAAGGTTAATATTTTGTAGCTATAGTACGCAAATGTCATGCAACTCAATCTCGGAGATGAAACAACTTTTTTATAGATTATGCGAGAAAGAGTTGGAGAGACCAACCCAACTTAAATTTTAATTAAATTTCAATGGTTTTTGTAGTAACTACTAAAAATATTGTAGCACAGATAATTTTGCACCATCTTAGTTTTCAAAAATTATCTTTTCAACTCTATTAACGATTTCATGGTACAAATATATATTCTATGTTTAATCAATTTTAAAAGAAAATATTTTAATCACATTTTCTAAAATTAAATTTGTGAATTCTGAACGAATATTAAACATATCACGGGATACAATAATAGTTTCTTTCATTATCATTCTAAAAGAACATGAAGTTTTACAATTCTAAAAGAAAACACAAATCTAATATAGAAAAATGACTATTTGTTTGTTCGTATTTTATATACTGTCATATCGTTCATCCTTTTTCTATAAGGCTCGCGGTGGCCTGATGGTAAGGTCTCGGCTTCGGAACCGGAGGCTTTCAGGTTCGAGACTCGATTCCACCGAAGAACCGTATTGTGAGTAATCTCTTGCACGTTAAATCTGTCAGGCCAAACGTCCTCTCACTGGTGTGGTGTGAAGAGGGGGGTGCCAGTTCAAGTGCCGTCCTCATCATCTGATCTTGGTTCATAATTACGTGGTCCGTCCCAAAATAGCCCTCGTGTTGCTTTAAACGAGGCGTTATTATAACTAAACTAAACCTTTTTCTATAAAACATTGCCAAATTACTGAATGATTGCACTTAATATTTTTATCGGGGACAGCAACGCGCCGGATACCAGCTAGTTTGCTTTATAAAGACCACATAACAAAATATGCTTTATAAAGACCACAAAACACTCGTTCCAGTTCAAAGTGCTTTCAAATTATCGCGTTCGCATAAGATTATAATTACAAAATATGTGTTTTGGACTCAAGGAGATCTTAAAAATGAGAATTTGTTAATATCTCGAAATCGTATTTCTTAACTATTACAGCATTTTCTCTTCGTTTGCGAGAAAATAAATTGAATTAATTCTGAATCTTCCTCACCTAAATTTAATATTTTTCTTCAAGACAATTTTTTTTAAATGAGCATTGTCTTATGAGTTAGTGTTATCGATAAGATTAAATTAGATCCGTTTATTGAGTTTCATATGTTTTTTAACCCTTTAACGTTTGAATTTAATTAACCTTTTTGTTAAATGGCGCATCCAATTTAAAAATTTGTTCACTGAGACACGAACGTAAAGAACATCTGGGAAACTAAAGAATTTACGACCGCTCATTAGTTATGCATTGTGTATCTCGGCCAGAGCAGTTAACATCAACATCATAGAATTTGAAAACATTGAAACCCGGCAGAATATACCATGATTTGTAAAAAAACTAGCATGTTTATAAAAATTTCTAGCTCGAAACTGTAAACGATTTTCATTAAAAAAACTTATCAATAAAAGTTGAAATCTACTATTTCAAATTTCAAGTTATCACGTGTGACCATTATTTATTTTTAATTTTTTAAGTCACGTGATATCAATACGACAGATTAACATCATGATGTTCTCATATTTTGCAATTACCAACATTTACAAATGCGATGGTTTTTAACCATCTCAAAATCAATCGAATTCTAATTTTTTTTCTGAGGTCAAATTTTTTTTCGTGGAAAAATTAATTTAAACCGATTTAAAACAATCACATGACTATCAGACTATGCATGCAATGTTTAGAAAATGATGCATTTCATTTCATTTTAAAATCGCTCGAGCTCCGAAGCATTTTGCCAGCTAGAAAAATTGGAAATTATATATTAATATAAACTTTTGATTGCTTCTCTTCCAATTTTACTTTGATTCCCATTTTCTTCTTTGGGATTTATTAGGGCTATAACTTCTTACTGCCCATGCCCTTTTTTTTCTACTTGTGCGTTTTAAAGTTTCAAAAACCCAAAACCAAAACAATATCATGTTCCCGCAAAATAAAAAATATTCGTAAAAACTGGATAAAAATGACAATCGATGCTAATAAAAAACTTGAAATACCTTAGACCAATGATTCCAACAATAAATGAGGTCCAGAAGTTTTTATCAATGTCTAGCATTCTTATGAATTGATGCTCCACCTTGCGAATATGATTTTTGAATGAAGCTAGCACCATGCAAACGAGTAGTCTCCCCGAAACTTTCTCGTATGTTTTCTAATCGGTATATTTGTGCTTTATTAACCTCATGTCATTGGCGAATAATAGAGCAGCATACAATTTCTGGGGATTTTTTTTCAGCGATCTAGTGCCGTTATGAGTTTCATGCACAAGTACCGAATAGGTATTTTGAACGCCTTTCTTCCTGTCGATTAAAACCAAAATTTGACTTAACTGTAATTGTGCTTACAAATTCACATTCCAAATTACATTTAAGTTATATGCTTGCGAAAATGCAGACCGAGAGACGGTAAACCCTTTGATGGATTTGTTTAAAAATCGTATATCAGATATCATTTACTAGCCCTCGTCGTTTTGTAATTATTATATTCACTTATACTAAATAGCCGAACAATTCTTCCACTAAATAAAACTTTGATCGAAATTTGAAAATTTGATGTAGGGCTCATATACCAAATTTCATTCGTCTAGCGCAAAGTATATTTTAGTTATTGTGTTCACAAAAGTCAAACATAATTCCGAAAAGGTTTTTTTTAAAAAAAAATTCAATAAGGTCTGAAGTATGGTGATGAGCCAGAATAACAAATTTGAATTTACAATATTTTCTGTTTGTGTTCTTCGTTCCGAGAAACTAAAAAGAGCAAACCCCACTCAAATAATTATCCATCATTCACTTCTTTCTACCTTTTCTCTCATACTTAAAGCCAAGCTTTATTAAATTTTGTGATATAATTTTTAAACTAATATGGCTAATCTTGAAATATTAGTTTTTAAATATATTACTTAATAGCCGATTTTGTAACCTCATCTTTTCTTCATTAACCGTCATTTTCATAGATGAAGTCCAAAAGCACTTCGTCAACCCATCACTCATCGATACCATTATTAAAATGTATCTAGGTGAATTTTGTCGTTTCAATTCATTGTTTCTTTGACATAGATTTATTCGTTGCACGAATCGGACATGGCATTGTTTGCAAAATGGCTGAAAATCGATCACGAATAATTCGATGATTCAAATAAAATAAAACTGACTAAACGAGTTTGTCATGGGGACTGCTTTTGTCAATAATGTTTGTTCTGATATAAAACACTGATTATTTCAGTAATATACGTTGCTGCTCCGCCCGTACTGAAATAGCTAACGAAATAGAAATATATTTATGAAGCGTATAACTTGGGCTAAAATACTATCATAAAACATCAGATTTCTGATCACTTTTTGGCATTTTTTTCCTGACGTAACGTACAGAGAAAATATTGTGATCGTCAAAAATTTCATGCGTGGCCTTTACACCAAATTTATAGATTTCTACCGAATTTTCAGCATTCAGTGGAAATCTGTCTGTCCAGCTTTTCGAATATAAATTAACACGATAACTACAAAATGAAGAAAACTGAATGGATAAAATTCCGTATAAAGATTGAAAATGAGTCAACTAATTAGAGGTATGAGAAAAATCTAACAGTCTGTCAATCCGTATTTTTAGTAGCATGCAAACGCGATAACTTAAATATATTAAATTTGATATGTGATTTTGTGATTGCAATTATAGTTTTGTGTTAAATTTTAATTTCAGTCAGTTGGAAAGGGTGCATATAAAACACAAATTCGATCTTCGAGTATTATTAACGTATATGATAGATTCAGGATCACATGATAGATTCAGTAAAAATACTTAATTCACGTCAGAGCTTAAGATTTTGTTACTGTTGTTCGCTAGTGACAAGCTGTTATCCGCCTTATTCAAGATCCACAATATTTTCATGTGGAAGAGGATAATACCTTTATTAGAAAGTATGTAAGAAATTTTTATTGATATTACCCTTGCTGTTTAATATATGACAGTTTTAGAAAAGGAGTTTTAGACATTAACCGTTCTGTTACATAGTTTTAGCTCAACAAATTCATATACTTTTTAGCTTCTTTCAAATTATTTACACTGCCGACAAAGTATCCTCTACCTTATGTTCAACATTCTGTAGAAAGGCTAGGAATTTTGGGAAAATGAATTATTAATATATTTCGCATTTTGTGCATGTTATATGATGTCAAATGATAAATTGACAAAGTGTAAAATACGTCATCGATGCGTTCCAAACACCAGATTTCTAAGCTCATGCCTATTAAATATTTCTATTCTTGATGCAAAAAAGAGCATTCGTCATTCTATAAAATATGTAGGTATTACATAAAATGCTTAGAGAAAATGTGTAACATGTTCGAATAGTTCTTATATTTTCAACTTTACCTAAAATGATTTCCATAGAATGCCGATATTTCATGCATTGTTAATAAAATATATGTAGTAGCATATGTTGTGTATATGCAAATATTTATTTATTATCATTGGCCTGCGTTTTGTTGTTAATTCATTATTTTATTTTTAGCTTCTGGGTGGCATCGTCCTGGGGACCATGATGTGGGTCTTAGCCACTACTCCCACAGTTAAAAGTTTCTTCACCGGCACTTTAGTAAGTCGTTCTTTATATTAATTTTTTCCCCAGTAGGGGCGTGCATTAAATCCTCAAACTGATAAAGCAAATTTTTTTTAAATAAAAGGTTGCATGGACAATCGCTTGCTTTTTTTTAAAATTCGAAATTAAATTAGTCAGTGATTTTACTAGAATTTTTAATTTAATATAATTATTAATAATTAGAATAAAATTAGAAATAAGAACATTAATAATTAAGTTTATGTATATCGTCAATAAACAACTAAAAGTGGTCAAGTGAAAAGAAAAAAAAAAAGATGGAAAGATAAGTTGTATTTTTATTTTAAAAAATATACTCATACATGTGCAAAAATATACTCATATATGTGTAGGACATATTGTATACTGATGATCCCATGGTCGAATTAAATTTACAATGGTGTAAGGTACGATTTCTTAAAGGTAGTTTCCTTAAATAAACATAAAGCATTAAGTAGTTAAAAATTTGTTGAAAGAATATTTTTAAAATCATATTATTGTTATATTTTATCTTACCTGAATCTGGATTTAACATAGAAGTTGAATGGACTGAAATTTGTACTTATAAGCAGCACTTCTTGTTGTTGTTCTTTGAAAAAGATCGTTTATGCTGCTAAAATTTTAACCGTCCAAAGTATTATGCATAATTTTTACCTATTGCTTCGTTAAAATTTTAAATCATCTTGAACACATTATAATTTTTTATAATAACTTAGTAATTTTTTTTTTGTTTATTCATAAAGTTTTCTAATCGAGGTGAGTTTGATAACTTATTATTCTTTGTGGTTGCAAAAGATATTTTAAAAATAAGTTTAATTTATTCTATTTTTTAAAATTGTTTTCCAGGAATGTGAATTTAATAGGCACACCAGATTTTACATTTTTAAATATAAACTCCTTTAAGTGTTTGTACTTTCTTTTATTATATACTAGCCGCCTTTGGCGACCAGCTGGTTCGCCATGAGTAATGTGTTCTAAAAATTTTTCGGTGATGATGCCAAAATATTAAATATTTTTTTAAAGAAAGCGAAAAAGGGAAAAAATTATTCAATAAATAATTTAATGCAAACGATTATAGAAATCTTGACTTTGCATTCAGTTTTTAGAAACTATCACATTTTATTTCTTTTATTTTATCCAGTCACGTGCTAAAACTTGCATTTCTTTAGATTTAATTGCGATGATAGGTTTTTTTTTTATTTCAACTTCGGGCATTGTTTTCTTTTATTTTATATAGTCACATGATAAAAAAATGGTTAAAATATTTCTTTAAAAATTCGTTAAAAATAGTAGCTTAAGTTATACATTAAAACTCTGATACCATTAGAAAGCTAATTTTTTAATCTTTAAATTGATGTAAAAATCACGTTTGTGCAATAATATTTTCGGAAATTATAGTGGAAAAACGTCGAAATTTCGCTTAAATTTTAATTAATTCAAATTCTAATTAAAAATTCGAAAAAAGGCCTCCGAAGTGCACGTTCCCGACCTCCAAGGTATACATGTACCAAATTTGGTAGCTGTAGGTTCAACGGTCTGGCTTGTAGAGTGCCAACACACACACACACGCACGCACACACATTGAGCTTTATTATAAGTATAGATAATTCATCTGAAGATTTGAGACTTTGAATAGTTGCCATGGCTTCAGACTATCGGAAGAAACGCGAAAGATAAAATATCTTCAAAGCCTTAGTAATCATCCGTGTTACTGCATGTTATTTTATTCATATTTGTAACAGCATTTTTGTTTGCAGTATGCAGGATGGATTTCAAAATTAAATAGTCATGACTTTTTTTATGTGTATCCCATTATGATGAATTTAATTCATTAAATTTCGTTGTTATGCTTCTTTTGAAATGTAAAAAGGAACAAATATATAAGGCGAATTTTATTAGGGAATAAACATTTCAACAAGACGTCTTGCATATAAATTTATACATTTCAAAGAAACAAAATTAATAATGAAAACGAAATTTTAATCTTTTGATTAGTATATCTATTCAATATTGTTCATTTTTAAAAAATATTGTTTCTGATTCTTTTGCAGATATTCACTTATATTGTATTATCTGTTGGTTCGCTCTTATTCATAAATGGTATGTTTTCCTGTTTATTTTCATTTCTGAATGTAATATAGATCTTATTACAAATCTTACAAATGTTGTTTTTCTTATATACGTGTTTTATCATTTCTTTATATATAAATTACCCTTTCAGAGTTTACATGGAATTTTAGTCTGTCAAATAAAATAAATATTTATGAATTTTATTTCTATTAATTGAATGCCTATTTCTTTTGTTTTATTTATTGAATAAATTTATTTTCTATTAAGCGTAGAAAAATATTTTTTATATTAGTGAATAATTGCTTAATGTTTCCAATTATTTATCAAAACTACAATGATTTTAGCCGAGACGCATTTCGAGATTTTTTAGTCGGTACACGTTACAACTTTTACTTTTAAAAAAAAATCGAAATGTGATTCTTTAAGTATATTTAAGTATTGAAATATTTCGAATTTTTTACTAAGTATTTTGATACCTATCATGACAGATTTTATATTAAGACATTTATATACTTTCGAATCATTAATTAAATATATATTTTATTATCAAGAGCCAATGTAATACTGTTAAAGTTACTGCTGCAAAACATATCTGCGTCTGCAAAAATGCATGGGCAACATTGGTTTAATTTTTTCATTCTAATTGCATATCATAATACCTATTAAACGGACACTTAATGGTGAAGCATTCATTATTTAGTATTCAGATTCAGCATTCATTCATTCAACATACAGGATGATTCAAAAGACCATCGACGAACTTCAAGGTAAGATAAAGCACATACAAATGAATGTTTTATATTTGGTCATTATACAGCTAGAGCTTCGCTATGAAGTGAAGCAATAGTGACTGATTTTTCAGATATTTTTTATGAACGAAACTACATCATCATAGGATATTGTAGTTATATGGTTGACATCTTTAGTTATTCGAAAACCCATGAAAAAGGGCACATGTTTCACTAAAGTATGTCAACAATGTCTAACAGCTTGTGATACACCTATTAATGACAACATAAAATGTTTACATGGGTTTCGCATTCTCTCGGAGGGATTGAGCATTGATATCCGAGAGAAATTTTCATGCGACATGAAATTTTCAAACAGGGAATTCAACCTCGAAATATCGATTCAAATTTCAAGGCCTGTCCCAAAATATCTATTTCTATTTTATCTAATATAGATGCTAATATAGTTGTACAACTCCAGAATTAAACCACTGAAGGATTTTCTGTTTTTAATGTAATATTGGAGTATTACACCGTCTACATTTAGATTTGTATAATTCAAATGGTATCGTATTCGATTTATTACGGCACTGTTTCAACAACACCATTAATGATTTTGGACAGTTTTGCCACACATTATTTCAGGATAAAAATTATTTATTTGTATTTTCTTCAAATTTTCTTTGAAATCCACATAAAATTCTTTTTATTTTTATTCACGCTGTATAACATCGGAAAAAAATATTAGTGAAAGAAATAGCGGAATTAACAGAAAATATTACATAAAAAATTAATTAAAAAAAATTATAATTTGTGAAAATTTATATTAACAAAAATTACTTTTATTTTTCACACAGGAAATATAAAATTGTGAAAATTGGATTATTGTTAATTATATTGGACGTTGATTAATTAAATAAAAATTAGTAGAAAATGTCAATTAGTCACCAATTCTTACCATTTTTTAAAATTATTAAATGAATATATATATATATCAAATAAGTCAACATCGTACCCAAACTAAATGCCCTTCAAGATTCACATTGGCAAATGTTAACTTTATCCAATTTAAATTTTTTAAATGCTTTTTATTCAATTGCTTGTTGTATTTTACTTATCCTGATACCTAATGTATTTAAGGTTTTGATTTTATAATTGTTATAAATTATCTCGTATATATTAATTAATAAAATTTTGCTTATTTCAGGTATCCTTGGTTGGATCGGATCATACAAAAGGGGAACTTGCCTCATGAAATTTGTGAGTATAGACAACCATGTAGCTCTGCTTTCGTATTTCAGTGGAGTATGACCCTGGGTCAATTTATGATTAGCCTTTATTTAACATGTTTGTTTGATTATTTGCTGTAAATGGAGTAAAATATATTGCTATCGAATTCTGTTTGTGTATAACGACCTCCCATTATTTATAAATGTGAAAAAAAATATCTATATACAACTGAGACAGTTTTATTCCATGAAAAAACAAATACTATTCATATTCTGAGTTTTAATTACATAGCTTGTTAAGTACTTAGTGTTATTTGGACAATTGAGAGAAGAAATAAAACTACAATGGTTTGGCAGATGGTATATGCCCAAAAAAGGAAGAGTACCTTTCGACTTTATTCCTAATCCGGAAATTAAAATAATAAGATACCATCCACTTATAATCCAAATAATATCTGGACATGGGAGATTCCTGCATATTTCCAAAGATTTGGAAGAACGCAGGAAAATAAATGCATTTGTGGAGAAATTGGTATGGTTTACCACTATTTAATGGAATGTATGGAGATCTCAAAGTTAAGGAAAGACCTGAAGATTGTCAATAATGATTTAAGTAGAGTACTGATGGTACCAAGTCATCTCAAAACCCTGAAGGTACGAGGGCTATCCAGAAAGTAGATTACGTTTTGGAATAAAAAAATAAACAAAGTATAGGAAACAAATTTTATTATATACAGATGAAAGCCACACTCAAATACTACTTTTCTACATAGTTACCATTCAAATTAAGGCATTTATCGTAGCGATGTACGAGCTTGGAAATTCCTTCGTCGAAAAATTCGGCCGCCTGCGCCTTCAACCCCTTCGTTACCTCTTCTTGCAGCTGTGCGTCGTCATCAAAACTCTGCATAGCCAGCCACTTCTTCATTGCTGGGAATAGGTGGAAGTCGCTCGGTGTCAGGTCGGGACTGTACGGCGGATGAGGAAACAACTCCCTTTTAAAAGATTCAAGAAATTTACGAGTGACATTTGCCGTGTGGGGCCGGGCGTTGTTGTGAATCAACAAGATCTTAGAGCTCAACATTCCTCTGCGCTTGTTTTGAATTGCTCTTCTGAGTTTTTGGAGAGTTTGGCAATACCTTTGAGAGTTTATTGAAGTGCCTCTTTCCAGGAAGTCCACCAAAATCACACCTTTTCTGTCCCAAAAAACAGTCGCCATCATCTTCCTTGCCGACATTGTTTGCATGCATTTCTTGGGTTTTTGGGGAGAACTTGTGTACCCCCACTGCATTGATTGCAATTTCGTTTCACAGTTCACGTGTTTCACCCATGTTTCGTCACCAGTAACGATGCGATCGAGTAAAGAGTCACCATCCTTATGGTAAGCGTCCAAAAAGTTCAACGCTGCAGCCATTCGCTGATTTTTGTGGTCCTCTGTCAAGATTTTTGGAATCCATCTTGCACAAAACTTGTGGTAACCACGCTTTTCGCTGATGATTTCGTGCAACAAACTTCGCGAAATTTGTGGAAAACTCAAAGAAAGTTCCGTTATTGTGAACTTTCGATTTTCACGGGCTTTAGCATCGACTTTTTCGACAAGTTCGGCAGCCACTATGCTGGGTCTCCCACTTCGATCTTCGTCGTGAACATTGGTTCGGCCATTTTTAAATCTTATGACCCACTGACGCACTCCACCTTCAGTGATAATGTTGTCCCCATACACTTCACAAAGCTGCCGATAGATCGGTTTACAGTTTTTTGCAGTCAGAAACCTTATTACTGCACGCACCTCGCGGGATTTTCAATTAACGCAGACATTTCAAACCGTCATAGTATCTGAACGGAGCACAGCACGAACCTCTCACTAGCACGGCTAGATGCCGACTGAGCTGCGCAACGCTCTGACCCCAAGATGGCCGCGCTAACCCCGCCCCTAGCGGACACAGACGAAAACGTAATCTACTTTCTGGATGGGCCTCGTATATGATGTTAAAGATTGATAATTTCTTTCCAACTGTTTTAGAGAGTGCAGATGGGGAGAAAGACAGCTATTTACTACCCCGAAAGGAATGTTAGTTTGACTGTTCGGTCAATGTAAGGTTGGACAATACTTATTCAGAAGTCGACCACAATAAATCCTGTCGATACTGCTACGTTCAATGGTGGCGGAGTGGTCGGCTGTATGCAAGAAGAAGTGTTATTTGGACTTTCTGCAATTTAAATTTATATTTTAATGGGTTTTTACCTTTGTGGAAATGACTAAAAATATTTTTCAATTAGGTTTTATATTAATTATTCATTTCTTTTCAATTGCCATTTTTCTTTCACTTTCGTTATTCTGCTAATTTCTAAATGCTATGATTTAAGATATTATTTTATTAGAATCTATGTTACTTGATATTTTGGGATAAATTAAATCTCTGATATGTCGTTTTTAGAAGTAGAGCTATGTACTTGTTGTAACAGCGGTAAATTGTAACAGGTACTTTATTCAGTGATTTTTAAATTTTTTTATTAAAAATTAGTTTTATGACTGAACTTATTAAATAAGTACTATAGTGCCCTCCTGAAACCTGCATTGAGCAACTGTGTGAATGTGCTTCATTTTAGCTCATTAATGGGGAAAAATATTTCATGAATGTTTGTTTTAATCAAATTAATTGATCTTGTAAAGAGTTTTTCATAAAGAAAGAAATTTCATAATGCCGATTATAAATGCCATAAGGTGGGGAAAGTTGCAACAGGCATGTTTCTGGTGTTTGCATTTAAGTAGTTAAATGTTCTAATTTAATTTATATCATACTAAGTACTTTATTCTAGTTAAATAATTCCTGAGCAGTTGCTGATAGAAAGAAAAAAAATATATAAACAAGTGAAAGAGAGTGATATGTATCTACATACCAAGCAGATAACAGTCAACCACAATAAAACCGCCAAACCTAAGTAAATAGTTGAATTAATGATCGGATAAAGTAATAGAAGAAATGAAAGTGATTTCGTTCAAACTCGGAGCAAATTCTTAATCTAAACAATTCTATCTTGTTAGTCTTGCTTTTAAATGAGAAACTATAAAAGAAAATCTGAGAAAGCTTCAAAAAGTCGAGATTTATATGAGTTAGCTATAATCGAAATCCTCGAGAAGTATTAAATATTAGAAATGCTGTTGAGTTATTCAGTATTCGTTATTTGTTTCTGCATAGATATATTTTAAAAAAAGCGTAACATTTATCTATCTGTTGGATATGCTAAATCAAGGTTAGTACTTACATCTACAAAGGAAGAAATAACATCTTATATGCGGGTATTTAATTCACTTACTTCCTCTGGAAATAAGAAAGTTGTCTTATCAGATTGCTGTAAAAATTGGCAATTAGTATACGCCTTCTTCTTGGCTTAAATATAAAATAGCTGATCACTCTGATGATGAATAATAGATGTGGTATTAATTTTTCAAAGAATTAAATGGTGTTAATTTTCCATTGAAGATAACAATATGTCATTTGTTTGTCTCACTTGCAATTCCGTTTAAGATTGAATATCAAGTTGATTGTTTAAATAACTATAATTTTTTGCGATAAACGTGATATCACTCATTGTTATTATGCCAGGTAAAAACAATTAATAGATGCCTTTACTTCACTTTATAAAAGAAGGTTAACCATTTTTTTTAACATTGTTACTTTTATTTTTACAACTTATGCTACATCTGTTACAATTTGCATCAAAAGTAAGGCAAGTTGCAACAGATATTTTTTTGAAAAAAATATTTATTGTACTAAAATTGTTAAAATGACTGAACATTTCTTTCTTTCTTTTTTTTTTTTTGCATATAATGAATAAATAGTTTTTTATAGGCAGTATATAAGGCAGTTTTAAGTAAGAAATCTTTAATATTTAAAAAAGTACTAACATTTTTCCAAATATTGTTACAATTAACTATCAGCTCTCCTACTCTTTACTGTTATATATTTTGTCATTTTTTTAAAGAATTAAAGCTTGTATTGTAATGAATCTAAATTAATTTTCTATTTCAGTACCTGGTGCTTTCTGTGATCACAATATCAGCCGAAGTCGGTGGCATTGTTGCCCTAAACGTACTGAGAATGAAAGTAAGTGGAACGAATTCATTTTTTTTTTTTCAATCTAAAAATCGTTTAAATTAATAATTCTCCCTAATGATTTTTTTTGTAATTTTTTTCTGGATGTTAGAAGTTTTATGGGCATTGACTTATTGATTTAGTTTATTATATTTTCTAAAGGCACATAAATAGTGCACAGTATTTTATAGTATCGGTATTTTTCCGTTATACGAGCTGTAAATGTGAGCCAAACATGAGTCAAATTGCCAAACGAAGTCGCCAATGTGAACAAAACGCGATCAAAGTCGCCAAGTGTAACTACGTGAATTTCGCCATATTTTACATTTTTATTGACTTTTTGGCGATTTTTCACTTTTCCTGACTAACGATTATTCGGCGATATTTTCGTTGCGCCTGTATAATGGAAAAATACCATAGTATCAAATAATACTATGTAATTTCATTCAAATTATATAGTTTTAAGTATTATATGGTATCTAAAAATTTTGTGAAATATCTTGTCATATCGTGTAACATCGAACAACTTTGTACAATATCATATTATAATAAACAGTACCATATAATATTTTGAAACATCGAACAATATTGTGTAATACCGTTGGGTTTGTCAATAAAGAATGCAAATAATAATCGATAAATAACGAATCATGAATATCAAATTCTTCTTTCCTAAATTGCAAAATTGCACACATGTAATGTATAAAGATTTTAATAGAAACTAATATAAATGTTGCGATTTTTTTTTCATTTCAAATTATTTCCGCGCAACGAACGAAATTTGACCTCGTCTATTGCAATAAATATTCATATTGTGTCAGTAATAACGTTTTAATTTGATTTTGATTTGAGTCGCTAAGCTGAAAAGATCTTTGGAAGACCGATTAAAAAAGTATATTAATCTAGTTTCCAAATTTGTAAAAAAATATGAATTTTATGAATCCTAAAATTTTGGAATGACCATGTGTATTTATCTTAAAAAGGAACCAGAATTTAATTAATAATAATTTTGATATTTTAATTATTGTGATATTGGAATGTTTATTTATTTTATTTTTGACTTTGTCCTCTCAAATTTTTAATACCATATTATATAGAATTTTAGGATTAATCTGTTGTAATAATTAAAGGCTTTAAATAAAGAAATAATTAACTAATAATTATGGTTAATTTTTAAAGAAGTTTTCTGTGTTATAGATATTAAAAATTATATATATATATATATATATATATATATATATATATATATATATATATATATATATATATAT
>JAPMOQ010050981.1:4456657-4504560 GCA_026543055.1 Argiope trifasciata
TATATATATATATATATATATATATATATATATATATATATATATATTCAGAAAGTTATGAACAATTAAAAATAATTAAATAAATCATTGATTCTGATTAAAATAAAAATGTGTTAAGATATAAAACTGATTGGTCAAATATGAAAAAAAGGAAGCTCACAATATGAACTACCAAGCAGTGACATAACGAGGATATCAAGCACCAATGCATTGTATAATGCTATCGCCGTTGTGATTCATTTATGATGTCGTGTCCGTGTTTTCACGGAAAGGGGGTGCAGTAGCTTCTGAGGGTAAAGACCCCTGAGCACCCAGAGGGCAGAAGTCTGACTTATAGCTGAAATGAAGATGACACATTCGTTCGCTTGCACAACCCCATTTTACAGGGGGGCACATTCACACGCCTCACAGACAGAACACAGAGTAACAACCATGTCCGAACCGGGACTCGAACCCGGGACGCCCAGATCATGGGAAGACACGCTGCCCCTGTGGCATGACGCCGACATTGTCATTCATTGTTTATTAAATAAAGAAGGCAACGGGAAATCCTTTTTTTTTCGTATCTTTATGATATTTCGTTTCAAAATGTAATTTAAAATTCAATGTTTTGTTCTGATGGCACTCTATAAGACTTGAACTTGGGGTATATATACATCCTTGCTTCGTGATCATTATACAACTGCAAATGTATTAATGTATTTTACTAAAATGTATGTTATATAGCTTAAAAAATGAATGTTAAATTTGTTGAATAAAATTGGTATTTAATCGGTAATGTTAAAGGAATAGAAATTAAACAGCATTGCTTGATATATTTTTATATAAATCTCATTTTTTAATAAATAATCATATATTTCAATTTACAAATATTAATATTTATAATTAATAACCAAATTCATTCATTTGATGAATAGAATGAAGTTAAGGAGTTGAATAGTAACTAATGAATTTATTTAATATAATTGAAACATGTTTTTGATTCAAATATTTGGAATATTTATACAAAATTTCAACATTTAACTGCTTTCATGTATTGAAAAAAAAAAAAAAAAAACCCTGTATTCTTGTTGATTAAATTGTGAATGTAAAATTTTCTTTATGTCAGTTTTGCATTCTTAAAGAATTGTGAAATTA
The DNA here is from genome assembly GCA_026543055.1 of Argiope trifasciata. Classification (NCBI taxonomy): domain Eukaryota; kingdom Metazoa; phylum Arthropoda; class Arachnida; order Araneae; family Araneidae; genus Argiope; species Argiope trifasciata. Next base: position 4,457,795 of record JAPMOQ010050981.1, read on the forward strand.
TACTCAAAGAAATGTATTTTTTTTTATTAATCTTCCTTTCCTTGAAATGTGTAAAATATTTTGTTTGCATATATTTCTTTTACAAGCTTAAAGATACGATGCAAATTCTGAACTTCCAAATATCGTCTTGATTATTATATATGGAAAAAAGGGGCGCTTTTCAGAAACAGCTTTCTTTCCATGCCTGATTTTCTATCATAATTAAAATAACTTTAAAAAATAAACTTAGTTTGTATTTTTTGTTTATAGAGCATACAATAGAAAAAGTATTATTGATATTACAGATTATGTATATTATTTTGTATTAGCATTTCTAGAAGAAATATTTACTATAACATTAATGTAGCTCATTTCACAATATTTTTTGATATCTATAATGAGGCTGGCTGGATGTTTCATAAATCTGAATATTAATTGAATTTCATGTATTTTCATACTTCTGAATAGAACTTGGGATATAATTTTTTTTATAATTTTTTAAATGCTATAAAATAACTATTATTTATATCCTTTTCATGAATTCTACATTTAACATAGGTTATTTATAAAAAATGAAAACTATCTGTGTTTAACATATTATGATCATTTTGATTTATTAAAATCCTCATTAAATCATTATAATTAATTGCATATTTATAATGTATGGAAATATTGATTAGTCATTTAATCATTTATGTGGTTATGCTTTACTTGATTTTATAGTTCTTCCAATCCTATATTTTAGATTTATTATTTTCTTATCTGTCATAATAGTTAAATATTTTTATTTGTAATGAAGGTAATCACCTCTAATTGTAGCTCAGTTTTCAAAAAAATTATTACTTTATATATATCTTCTTTGATAAACATATTAAAAAATAAGTAAAAAATATTTTGATAAAATTACTGAAATAAAAAATAAATGCAAGTTAACGTAATAATTTTGAAATGCTATGAACAGTGAAATTAAATTGGCCATTTGTTAAAATTTGGAATTTAGCATTCATAACCTGCACCCACAAAATGCATAGAACTGACACTTGCAAACAATTCTTGAATAAGAATTTTCTATTGTGTATTTCCACTGAAGTAATCCAACTAATGTTTTATTTTTCCTTATGAAACAGATGGCTGATGTACTTAGTACAGCATGGGGTGAAGTGAATCAGATGACAAAAAACGTTGTACAGGAGCATGTAAGTTCTGCTTTCTCTTATTACTAACTGATAATAAAGGCCCACAATAAGTCTAAATATGTGATCGATTGATGGTATTATGTCTCTAATGATTGCAAAAATTTTATTTTCATAGTTTATCAGGATATTCACTCTAATCGTGTCCTAAAACTTATTTTATTTATAGATTACATATCTTTATGAAAAAAAAAATTTAAATTTAATGCTCTGTTTTTAAGTATTTAATCAATAAATCAACAATTGAAAAAATTTAAATAGTATAAATGTTTAGATTTTTATAAATTTTTTTGTCTTTATTAGTTATATGCTGCAAATTATTCTTGAAATATTAACATTTTAATCAAAAGCAAATTTTTTTTATTCTTTTGTAACCAAAACTTAACCAAATTATAAATCTTTGAATAACAATATTTCAGATCATTAAAATGACTTTCTAATAGATCATCCTCTTTCAAAGATTATCCTTGATTGATACAAAATAAATGAATTTCAAAAGTTCCATAAATTGGTTGCAGAAGTTTGATTTTTTCCCCTTTAAATTGTTAATATGCTAAGAAATTTTTTTAAAATATGACTGATTGGGCAATTGTATAAAATTTTAGATTTCGTATATTTTTCAATAATACTTTATTGATTGAAACAACTCAAATTATAGTTCTTTACATCTTTTGAAACATTCTTTTAAGAATTTTCAATATCTATGCACCACTGTTTAGAAATTAGTTATTGATTTACAAATAGAATGGGCACAATGTATAATATGAACAACTAAACGATGTGTTAAAATTGCTTAATATCCTTATTAAAAACATCGAAATTGGTGTTGATTGAATAATATGCATTCGGGATTCTGCAACTTAAATATTACTAATGATTGTTATGGAAGGCAAACAGAATTTTAATAATATGTAAGGGACTCAAATTTGTATTATTTATGAAATTTGAATGTTGTAATTATTTTCAAAATGCTCAATGTTTTTATGTCATTTAATTTTCAATTTATATATTCAATAATCGATTTCTATTCTATCCATGGATATTGATAGAATAGTTTACGTTTGCAATACTCCATCTTAAATATTAGTATTGATAATATGTGATATTAAGTTATTTTTAAAAATTTGTGTCTGATGAAATTTGAATGTCATATTTGATTTGAAAATATCCAATTTTTTAAATGTCATTTCATTATTACTTCATACTCAAATTATAATTATTTTCTTCTTTTAAAGCATTCTTAGATTTAAAAAATATATATCTATGCCCAGTTATGTAAAGATTAGCTGAGTTACAAATAGAATGGCCACAATATATAATATTAACAATAAAATGATATATTAAAATTACTCAACATTCTTATTAAGAAAACATCAATATTGATAGAAAAGTTCGTGTTTTCAGTATTGTATGTCGAATATGACAAGCTAATTGTTATAAGGCGCAAATAAAATGCTATCAGTTTGTATGTGACTAAAACTTGTATTCTTTATGAAATTTGAATTTTGTAATTTGTATTGAAAAAACGTTTTATTTCTTAAATGTCATTTCATTTTTCAATTGGTCTAGATGGAATAGTTTGCATTTATGGTACTGCATCTTAAATATTACTATTTATTACTGAGATGCAAATACAATATTAATAATTTATATTATTTATGTCATTTGAATATTGTGTTTTTGTCTTGAAAATGTTCAATTTTTTAAATGCTATTTTATATTTCTGCTAATTTTGGTTTCCTATTTTCAGTTTGAGTGTTGTGGCTTTCTTGGACCCCAAGAATTCATTGACACAACTGATCCCATTGATGACAGCTGCTATTACACTGTGAAGTCTGATGACGATGACTCGGTTGTTCAAATGAAATCTTTAAACAGGGTAAGTGTGACATTTGTTATGTAATTCATAATATTCATATATGGAAAATTAACTAATTTTTTTTTTAAGATTTTAAATTGTATTTTAAATGTGTTACATATTTTGACAATAATTTATGGTTTATATATTTATTAAATGCACTGTTTATTAACTAATTAACTATGTATTAACTGTTTAATATGTTTAACAATTAATTTGTATTTTTTTTTCAAATAATATATGCATGTGAATGAGTAGATAATTAAAATATTTTTAGAAGTTAATTCAACATAAAAGCTTTATTGTAATGTACATCACCTAGTGAGATAATTTGTGAAATTATATTTACAATTTGAAAGAGTTCTTATTGTCCAGATTTCTGATTGGAAGAATAATATATTTTTAAAACATCAGATTTTAACAACAAAAACATATCAGAATTGTGGGGTTAAATCTCTCATTGATTCTTGATATTGTTTGTGTAATATATTAATTTATGTGCAAAATATAACATATTTTATGTGAAATCTTAGGTATATAATTTTAGGACATATTATATGGTTTGAAGAATTTGAAATTCCCAAAAAACAATCTGAAATCAAAGAATTCTATTTTATTTTCTATATCATTTGCTGTAATGTTTACTAGACCTGACACAAAGAAATGTCGAGATTCTTCTTAATTTCATTATTCGACTTAATTTATAGTGTGAATTAAAATGTCAAGAAATAAAAGGTAAAAAAATAATGCTGAGAGGAATAAATGTCCATTCTCCAAACTAGATTTAGACCTAATTCTTTAAAGCAAACAGTCTATCTCATAGAGTACCAGTTCGTTTGACCTTATTATTAAGTAGCCGCCTATATCATAGTTGTAGGAATTAATAGTTAATATAAAATTTCGAATGTTTCCTCAAAAATATTTTTTTAAACTTCAAATTTTATAACTTGCATTATTTCAAAAGTCTTCTGTGTGCAGTGTGCTTTACATTTTTTTAAACTTTCTGTCTCCATCTTTATATACTTTTAATTACTTTTTAAGTAGCAATAAAATGAAGGCACTTTGAAAACTTTCCATTTTTGATTCTTAACTTAAACATTAATTTTAACTATAACAAAATATCAAGCAATTTATTAAAAGTAATGCCCTATACTGAAATTTGCTCAACATGGAAAAAATAAAACCAAATTTTTATATCTTGATTACAAGGCTGAAAGAAAAAATGAACTATTAGTAGCAACAGTTTGAATGGTTTGATTCCACTTAAACTAGGAAAACAAAACTATATTAGCATGCACTGTTATTGTAATACTCTCTATAGTTATGGCAGAAAAGCGCCAAAAATTTGCTTAATTTTTAATTAAAATTCTAATGAAAATTTCAAAAATTGTTACGAGATGTAGTTTTCTTCTTTCCAAATTAAGTATGTGTCAAATTTGGTAATTCTAGATCAAACGGTCAGTCCTGTTTAACTCCAAACACATTCACAGTACACACATTCTCCATTATTAGCAGAGAGAGAAATATGAGTTCATTTATCACAAATGTGTATAATGGGATTTTATTCTCAAGTTAATATAATTGAAATTCTTTTAAATATAAAAATCAATTTTGTGCTATAATATTTCCAAAATTTGATAGAAAAACATTTAAATGTTGTTAAATTGTTTAATTAACATTTTAAAAATTTGCCCCAAGATGCATGTTTTCATCTCCCAAAATGTATACATGACAATCTTCGAAACTGTTGATCAAATGGTATGGTATATAAAGTGTCAACATACACATTAATCTTTTTTAATAGTAGTAGTGATAAAAATATCGGCCATTAAATTTTTCATTTTTTAACTCTTACACTTTTTAACACTAACAATACAGTCTTACTTTTTAATTAATAGCTTAAAAAAAATGGAATAATTATCATATGAGATTTAACATGAGCTCTAGAAATGTAAATTAGCTTGAGAATAAATAAAAGACTAATTTGAGAGCTATAAAAACAATTTATAATGCAAATAACTATTCAGGTTTCATTGATTCCATTGTATCCATTTAAAATTATTCCTAGGTTGTTAAAATTGGATTTAATATAAATAATAATATAAATTTATATATCTAAAATCTATAAGTTTTGCCCATGAGAAATAATTTTTTAAATATCTATTAACAAATTGAATTGTTAATTGAAACATTATCTATTACAGTTTCAAATTATTGGAAATTAATGATTGTTTTTTTTCTAGGTGGGTTGCAAGGAAAAATTAGTGGACTGGTTTTACAGTAATAAGATTATTTGGATAGCCAGTTTAGGTGGTCTTTTGTTATTACAGGTACAGGTCTTTGTTTAAATTATTTATATTTAAAAATATTCCTACTGCATTTCTCTTAATTTAAATAAATTTATACTGTTGTATTTACTCTCTTGTACCAGCATTGTTTTTGCATAATGTGTTACATTCAAAATTTTATTATCATATTTCTTTAAATGCAATATTTTTAAGATTGGCATCATTGAAATAAAACTAATTTTAATTGTTTCATCATGATTTTATATTAATTTCCTTTATTCTTTCTGAAGTATAATCTTTTGCTTACCAGTATTTAAAAACATGATTAAGTGCATATAAATAATCATGTATGACATGGGAATGGTTAGTTTGTGCAATAATTTAAAAAATTAAAAGATCCATAATAATTCTTTCTTTCCATAATGCTTCTATTTTTTAAATACAATAATCATTGCCATTCAAGACATTTTTTTAGCCAAAAATGAATCTTGATTTGATATTGAAATATGGAAATGTTGCAAAAATTTATCTTGTTTTTGACACTAGATTGCACTGTATTTTTTAAAGTGCCTTTATTTAAAGAGCACACTCACAACCCAAGATAAAAAAAAATTACTCATTGTATTCAATAGGTTTTGTAGAATGGACTGTCATGAAAACTTATGCATAATAGATGTGCACAATTTATAAATATAATCCAGTCTTTTTCAGCATTGTCTTTTAAAGAAATGCTTTCTTAGAAAAGCTTATTTTTCTTTTTTAAACAATGGATAAGAAACTTTTATTTGATTATAGATTCTTTTTTAAACAGATAACTTAAGTTGTAATTCAATAAATTAGGTGTAAAATATCCTGAATATTATTTTTTCTGCTTAATTTTTTAATCCTCTGAAGGAAACAGAAAGATAAATGAAAGTACAATTTAAAATTCTTACAATATTTACAAAATTGAAACTAGTGTAACATTTTTAACACAATTGTCTGTTACCTATCAATTTTTTTAAATAAATGGTTTAATAGGTTGAGACCTCTCACTATTAATTCTAACATATTTATTAGATTTTGACTGTTTTCAAAAGTCAAGGGATGTGTCATAATTAGTTATGCAAGACTAATAATTATAAAAAAAGAAAAATCCATCGTTTTTTTAAAAGAAAAAAATTCTAAGTATTGTATATTATCTTGTTTTTAGAAAAATATATTTGCTGTAAAAATATTAATATACTGAATTATTTTATCTTTGTGAATTGGGGGAGGCTGCATTTTTTACTAACTTTTACACAAAATTAGTTTGTACAGTGAAAATATAAAATTTTATGAAGCATTATAAACTATTTTTTACTAATTTATTATCGATGAATAATATGCAAATTAATTTAAAAGCGAATATTTTATTATGTATAACAGTCATTTATTCGAATTTCCTTTTTCTTAATTTAGTAAAAATTTTGAAACTCTATTATAAAATATATTTTTCAATTCTCTTTTTATTTCAGGTGGCTGTTGTTTTGTTTGCTGTCTATGTTATAAACCAAATTAAAAGGGCAAGAAGATCTAATGCATCATCATTTAATGATGTGCATTATCATACTAGATTATGAGTTGCTTGCTTTAATACTGGTAACTGGGTTGTTAAAGTGCTTTCAAGCAAATTCTAAATATTACAAACCATAAGAAACATTTGCGATTCTGGTTTAACATACAAGAGCAGCTTAACCTACAGAATGCTGTATATAGTCTTTACTATTCAAGTTTGACATAATAATTTGTACTGCATGTTATTTGTATACAACTTTTATCACTTTATATGTTTTTACTTTGTTTTTTGTTAAAAATCTCATTTTAAATATTTATCAAATGTTATATAAAGATATGAAAAATGTGATCCAATTCAATATCTGGAAATGCATTCAATTCATCTCGCATATTGCGAAATAATAATTGAATTTTAAATATGTATAATTTATTTTGTTATATGAAGACTTTTTTTTTTATAAATCGTTTAAATACTTTTAAACCGACTTTTAGGGTGTCCCATGAGACAAAATATTAATGCATTTATTTTACTTTGTAATGCAAAATAATGCAAGAAGTGATGATAAAATACTGTAATCTATTTGTCACTTACTTAACAAGCCCTTCATATAATGAATGTTTTTCTTAAACACAGCAGTAAGATTTAAAAATTGTGAAGTATTGTTATAAATATCAATTTTATACGAATTAAATTTTTTTAATTATCTATATAAGTAATATTTAGGGATTATAATTATTTTTTGACTTCACTGCCATACTTAAAAAATGGTTACTGACACTATATATGTATTTACCAAGTTTGATGTATTTTGTAGATATTTAAAAATATATTGTCTATATATTTTATTAATAAAAATATGATGCTCAAAATGTGTATAATATTGATAAGAATAAGAAACAGACACATATTTAAGTAATACTTTAATGGGTCTTCCATAGCAGAACTTCACTTATATACTAAAAATATTTTTCAATACATGGTATTGCAACAATTATAAACTTCTTTTGCATAGCTCAAAATATATGAAATCTACTTTAATTTTTGGTTGATACATAAAGAAGAGGGTAAGACCAATTTTTAATATGTACAATCGAAAAAGTATACATCTTTTTTTCCCCCTTCAAAAGCTTTACATAAGTGCAAAACCATTGAATACAATTATGGCAATACAAATAAATCATATTTTAAATATGTATAATAAAGCAGCTTATATATTTAATGAATAAGCAATGTTGCTGACATGGTTTTTAAGCATTTTATAATAATTCAGCTTTCTGGTTTCAAGTTACATTTTATTTTTGTATTTAAATGTGACTTACAAATTGTAAGAAGATACTTTGGTCAATATTAATAATTTTTTGATGTGATGTGAAAATAAATATTTTTCTAAAATATTTCATAAAATATATAGTTTTTAGAACATATTTTTGTAGATTTTAAGTTAGGACATTATTCATTTTTCACATGAACTTAAATAAACAAATTTGAAAGATAACAGCATATTCTCTCCTTGAGTATAAAAAAAGTACTTATTTCTTCTAATGTTAGTTGTTTGATTTGCTTTCCTCTCTCCCATTAAAAATATCAAATATGTTATAGATATTATCATTATTTAATGCACATGCATTTGTTCTCACTTGAAAATGAGAATTTGGGATGCCATGTACAATTTCCCTTTATAATGAGTTCATTTAAATGAATATAAATTTAGCAAACTTTTTTAAACTCAGCTGGAAGATATACTAGAGACAGTGATTATCATTTGCTACTTACAACAAAAAAACTGTTTGGAAAGAAATGACTAACTTCCCTCAGCTATATTTTGCAAATAAATGATGTGATATAATTTAACTGGGATTTAATGTACAATGCAAGACCGATAAGGGTTTAGAAAAGTTTCAGAATTAATTGGCCATTTTTGGACCAGAAAATAGCTAATCGAACAACCAAAGGTTGATAAAAGGTGTAATAAATATGCTCTTAAACTAATTTATAGAATTTTATCAAACTGCTTAAAAAATACTACTTGCTATGTAACATTTTCAAAATGAATATCGCTGCAACGCAAAATGTGCAACATGAAGGCGTTATAAATACTCTCCATAAACAAACTGTAGGAAATAAAGGCAGTACTTAGCAATGAATCACATTGGGTTTTTTAAAGAGAAGTCAATGTGAAAATGCGTTAAGTCCTTTGGGCCCCTTTTTGATTTGAACAATGAATTGATGAAATATACACAATGAAATCATGTAATTTTATGTCAAATTATAGGGTAAATTTCTTTTTATATTAGAAAACACTAAAAATAGACGCTTCAGCATTTTAGTTTCAAAACAAAGCTGCATTTCACTAGTACAAAGTGTAGAAATTGAAGTTTTTAAATGCCAACATCAAATAGAATCAATATCACAAAACACGTACAGTGACATTCAAAAACATTTGAGTGTAGACTACTTTACACAAAAACTCAGTACATTTATAGTTTTTTTTTTCCACATATATAATATACATCACTTTTCACAATAAGTTAGTGTGACTATTCTCGTAAAACATCTTTTACATGAATAAGTTATAAAGTATCGCAGAGTATTTTGAACAGGTATTTGGCAGAATGGTATGACTTAAACCACTTAATTTGCTACTCATTTGTTTCTTCTTCTACTGCATGGGATGGTTGTGGTGGTTTGGGTTGTTCACTCAGGTCTTCAAACTCGTCATCAGGAATTTTTTGTTTTCTGTGAAAAAAAAATGTAGGATATTTATAAAATACAATATTGAATATTATAAAATGTAGAAAAGCAAGGTATTTCATTACTTTTTCAATACTGGGAAAATTGTAAAACTTCCGAAATGGTATAACACTAAATTTAATGCATACATTTAGAAGCAATTTACTATATGCATTATCTTTTAAATATTCGTCAGTCTACTTGTTAGAGAATATTCAAAATTATTTAAGAATACATTAATTTATTTCAAATTAGACTTTTTATGATATTAGAATGACTAATATCAGAATAAAGTTGGCTAGTTTCTTTTTTTCACCTACCATAAAAGGAATTATCAACTGCATAATGGTAATAATTTTTTATTAAATTACAATTTCAGTGACTATAATATGGATGAATAAATTTTAGTGATAAAACTGAATTTTTTTTTATCTGAGAGATTCACTCCAAGGCTCTGTTATTATCATAAACCTTCGGCGAATGACCTGAGTTTTTACAATGTGAATTAAATGAAATTCAAAGGGCTGAAACAAGTCATTGTAATTGTATATATAATGAATCAATGCATATGATAACCTGTTCGATTTAATTACTTCATTTTCTCTTTTAAAAGGAAAAGCAAATGCTTTTCGAAGGTATTAACTTACAAATTAACTCTTTCTAATAACTTAATAATTTATTAATTTGCATAACAAAACAATTAGCCAACATACAAATAGTGAACAGAAGAAAGTTTTGTTTCCTCATTGAAACGCATATTGTTATTAAAATCATAGCAAAATCAGAAAATTCTTAGCAAACAATACTTACTTCCTGATAATGAAAATAACAACGAGGATTATAATATTTCCAAAGATTAGAACACCTACTAATACACATGGTACTATGATATCTGCAAAAGAAAATAATATATTTTAGCTCTCAATGGTTGAACATACTTGTTAATTTTTAAAGAGTTATATACAAATAATTTTGTGTCAACGGTACAGACACAGAATGTTTTAAGAGTTAATTTTTAAAGGTTCACATATAAATAGTTGGTATTACAGTATAGATTCAGAACATTTTAAGAACTAATTTGTAAAGATTTATATATAAGTAATTAGAATTGCAGTACAGATTCAAAACATTTTAAGAAGGAAATGAATTTAAATTTTTCCAACCAAACTGTAATATTCCAGCAGTAATATTCCTTTTTTCAGCCCCCCCCCCGCCACCCCTTGTGCTTATCCAACAGGTTAGATAAGTCAGTGTTACTGTCACTAAGAATGCAGGATCGCATTATGTTATGTTACAGAACAGAAGTCTCGATGTTGTCCTTAGATTTGGCCATTGTTCTAAATTAAATCCATTCCAAAGCTGCACTGGAACTTAACCAACGAAATAATATGACACGAAGTTCTCCCCAAAATGATTAATTCTAGACCAATGACAAAACTTTCCATCCTGCACACTAGTTTCTCTTAGCATTAGAGATAAAATTTTATTTATGTCAACTTTCACATATGGCAGAATTTCGATAGAACGATGTCCCAAATCCAAGGCTCGAGTCTGCCATCTGAAGCCATTTTGACGTGTTAGTAAAATATCGGTCTCAGAACTGAAGTATTCCAGGTTCAAAGCCCGATTTCAGCAAAGATACTTTAATATTCAAGTTGAATTTGACTTAGAGGATCAATCGTCCCCCAGAAGTACGACGCAAAAGCGTGTCATGGGATTTATGGAGCCAAGAATTATTGGATTGATCATCTATACTAAGAATATCTGGAACAAATATCAGCCTCCTGTTTTGGTAGTTAGTGCAGATGCGTTATCGGCTTTATCATCTAACCATGATTTAAAGCTACGAAATGGTTGTCGTGACTTAGTTAACACAAGATGCTGTACATAACATTGTTTGATATTCTGAATGCCACACAATATTGTAAAGATATCCATCATAATAATATTACTAGGTAAAGAATGCATTAAAAAGGAATATTAATGTAAATCAAGCTAAACCAGTTCACATCTCATCATGTTATACGTTGATCTAAATAAATTAAGTCACAATCGTGATGCATATAAATTAAGAAGTACAAATGGTATAATAAATATAAGCAATTACCATAGATATACAAAGATCAAGCAAATGCAGAGGAAGTGAAAAAGAAATGACTTTTGAAAAAAAAAAAAAAAAAAACGAATAAATAAGGAGATACGAATTATTAGTTTGAAGTGTCATAGCATATGATTTAAGCTTGATTAAATTGTTTTATTTTTCAAAATTTGCTCTTAACTTACGCAGCAGTGACAATGTGCATACTTTCACATCCACAAAATGCATTTAAAATCAGGTGGAAGTATAAATCCGGTTATTGAAACAATGAAAAGTGCTGCAATAAAATGTACTTAAAATATTCCCTAAAAAAATTCCTTCTTGCAATATACTTTATTAAATTAAACCGTCACTTTTATTAAATTTGAACAAAAAAAAAAAAAAAAAAAAAAAAAGCGGAAACAAAAGCGAATAAATAGAAAGGCTAATTTTATGAATTTTAAAGTTGTTCAAATTTTGGTTTTTGAACTATAATATATGCTTAAAAGTAATTAATGAAAAAAAATTCTCTTACGATTAATTTTTAATTAAAAATTTTAGTAGAATTTTGAAAAACGCTTTTTATGAAACCTCCTAATGCCTAAGAATTAACTGCATGCCAAATTTGGCAGCTCTTGGTCGTATAATCTGCCCTACAGAATATTTGTATAATTTTTAATCGTGCATATTGCAGTTCGTCGCTAAAATGTTTCCCTAGAAACATTTCTATGTTAAAAGTGTTCTTTTTATCAGATGCCTCTCTTTTCTTTCTTTTTCATTATTATTATTTCAATATTCTATAAAACACACCACCAAATGCTTGTCTACTAAATGTTAACTATTGGGTTGTTCGGAAAGTCATTTCGTATTTTTGTGTCAAAATGAAAAGAAATTTTCGTTTATTGAATAAATTATTTATTAAATTATAAAATTGCCATTATGGTCTAATACCTTTTGCCATATTTTTGGTAGTAACATGATTACACGCTCATAAAAGTTTTGGTCTTTGCTGTAAAAAAAAACTGATCGAGGTGGTTTTTGGCCTCCTCATTTGAAGGAGAAATTTTGCAAATCAGTTCTGGTACTGATGTACTGTTAACACATCTTCTCCACACATATTGGCTAATTTATTTCTGGCTTGAACAGCATTTTTACCTTTTATAGCAAAAAAGAAAAAAATGACGAAAATGCTGTTTATTGCTCTCCATATTTAAAAGGGCACCATCCAAAAACTACTGCGAAGAATCAGCTGCACTTTTTCACACTCAAGCCTTGCTATATCAGCTCTTAAAACATAAAATGATTTTGCGGTTTAAGTATGAAATTGGGTGCGAAAAATGCAATTAAATCCTTTGTCAGGAAAAAACGAAATTACTTTCCGAACAACCTAATACATTATTCTTTACAATTTCTAGCTATCGCATACATTCTTAAAAAAAATAAAATCGTAATATTTTTTTACCTTCCACCAAACTTGCATTTCTATCCCAAGCAGCCAGAATGAATGTCTCATTTGTAGCAACTGCCTTCGTAATATTCTGAATGTCTTTCTGAGTACTGGGATTTGGAAGAGCCGTTGTTGTAGTTGTCGTCGTCTCTTCCATAACTAAAATAAGAATCAAGAAACAAACTGTTTTAGATGTGTGTTGATATATAAATGTAAATAATATGCACAAATAAAATGTCAAGGTTGTATTTAAATTCTTTTCATATTTATTTCAGATCTGAAGAAATGCAGAAATTTTAATCCAATTAATGTTAAAGTTTCATTCAATCAATTCAAAAATGGTATTGTAAATCTTCGAATCCAAACAAAAAAATTTAGCCTTTTTACAATAAATTATAATTGTCTGTTCACCAATCGGTCCACCTGCAAATACGATAACTCATAAAACCCTTTGAAAATATTTTTTTTTTTTAAAAAGCGTGTAATGTGTGATATGATTTCTATATTTACAGGTTTCTATCAAATTTTGAACGAAATTCATTCTAAAGAAGTTAATCTGCCTAATTATCCGAATATAAGTTAAAACGATAATTATAGAACGAAAAAATCCAGTCGAATAAAATTTGGTTGATAGATTTAAAATTCGAAAATATAATCCGTGTCAAATTTGGAACCAAATTTATTGAGAAGTTGACTCTTTGCTGGCATATCTTCCACAAACATTAAACGTAATAACTCAAAATTAAATGTGATTTCATAATTGTAATTATAGTTCTATGTCCGGTTTTGTTTTGAATCAGAAGGACATAAGCGGTCCACAATATACATACGATTTTCTAGTGATTATTAATCGTATACTGGCGATTACTCTCTAAATAGTAGAGAGAACAAGTGTGCGATATTTAGCGTTTAATCTCTAAATATCGCATACTCTTTTGTAACTAGTATTTGCTAATGGCATACAATTAAAAATTACATTTATCAGAGAATATGAAAGGAAATTTTAGGAAAATTCTTACACAAATACCAATTATTGATGTTAAAATAAATTTCTGCTCAAATACTTTTAATTGTAATAGCATCATATTCAGAACATTTTAATTGCGTGTACTGATACACTATGCAACTTTTCCAGTCCTGTCAGTCCGAATTATTATTGAATTTGAAATTTACCACGGTTAACACGTAATCATAAAGACTGGACTCGGCAGAACAATATATCAGATCAAAGGATGATATCGTCATCTAATCATATAAATTACAAGGTCGTCTCTAAGAACCTATTGTGCTTGTTTTCAAATGCGCTGTTTTGATTTAACTGAATAAATCAACTAATCGATATATTTCGTTTCTAATAAATTTGTCGTAATAGCATCTGGTAGAAGTGAGAACGAGAAATTGATAACAAGAATTATTCTTTAAAAAAAATCAGTAAAATGAACAATTTTGGACTATCTTGGTAAAAAGCTACTTCAGAAGCTGATTCTAAAAATTCGTTTAAGTTGATTTTTAAAATATATTTACAAAAAGTAGAAAACAACAATTAAATAACCTAATTTGCAAGAAAAAAAATGAATATTAAATTTTTGCTTGATTAGTAATTTTCAAAATTAATTAACTATACATAATTTGGTATTAAAAAATTTACGAAACTTAAAAGCGAAAAAATATAATTGCAAAGAACGTTTTTCTTTGGAGTGACTATTTGGGTAAAATAGTTTTTAATTTTTTTTTCTCTAAATAACAATTAGAAACTACTTTTATACTTGAATCACTTCCTTGAAAATTATATACTAAGCTTTCGTTGAAATTCAATACCAATGCACTTGAACAAGAAAAAAAAAAAAAATCAAAACATAAAATGTTGCATCAAAAAATGTGTAATCACTTTATAAAGAATTTAAAAGATAACGTGATAATGGACTTATAACACTGGAAAGCTAATAGAAATTTTTAATCGCTAGTTCTTGCTTTTTTAAAAAATGGAATAATTCAAGTAAAGTTTACAAACAAGTTTTAGTTAGATGTATGATACCAAGAATCCATCATTTTCATAGCTTTCAGTAAAGCTGGCTTCTGTCTGATGAGGAAGGTAGGTAAAAATAAACTCTTTTATTACTCGTCTGTTTAACTTGTTGAGGTTACAAAGTAATTAAATTTCAAAAGCCTTGCTGGTTTGTTTAGGTGAAGTCGTGTAACTTAAAAATTCAACACCATTTTGCAGGTGTCTATATTTTATTGCTGCATTGTTTAAAAGGCAGCATAATTTCCTCATAGCAGAAATAATAAAGCTTTTTATAAAGACCTTAAGACCTTCAAAAAGAAAAAAAATTACATCATTTAGTGATAACAAATTTGCAAAATCACGAACCTGAAGAAAGAAAAACAGACATTTTTGAAAAAAATAGAATTATCATTTATCCATGAATTATGTTTTATCTAAGTGTATTTTATATGGAAGACGAGTGATTTATTAGAAATGAAGAGTAGATTTTCTTTTCCCAGAGTCTTTAATTGTAGTCACCAAAAGCAAAATTTTGGCAAAAAAAATTTATGTTTACACAATGTTGAAAAAAAATGCATTTTAATTACACCAAGATCATCTTAACGGTGAACCCTCTTCACAAGATAAAGTTGCATTAAATTGAAAAAAATATTCATTTTATCTAAATTGATACATTTTACATTGTTGACCATAGATTCATTGATTCTATATAGTCATTCTTATCACCAATGTGTTAAATAATACTGGAATATATAATTTCTAATTCATACTAAATGAAATATAGACATTTACTTGTACAAGGTGGCAATGTATCATTCCAGTGGTGGTCTCTTATACATTGCAGGAAGCGCATGCTTTCTTGTGTGTCATTGAAGACCCGATTGTTGTCGCATGCATAGATAGCTGCACTGCCATTTCGCTCTACGAGATAGCTACCTTCTCGAGCAGCTAAAGTTGGACAGCCCTGAACTGAAAGAATGCAAATATTGAAAATTATCTTTAAATATTAATTACAAATGTGTTTAAAATTATTACTCAATAATTCAATGCTATTTTCTTATTACTGTCTAAATAAGTATAAAGAAAATGCCAGATATTAACCTTTTCAATAGCATTTAAATTGCAAACTTTATCAGTTGGTAGCTGCATTTTATCTAGATGAATTTTATAATGGAGAACCATTTCCAAAATACATATTTTGAGATTTAATTAGCCATTTTGGTAAAACATTAGACAGAAAAAAATTAATGTTAATTTTTTTTTTCAAAATTAGTTATTGCATTATAAATACTCTCTTCTGAAATAGATTTAAAATGAATTTTCAGAAAACTAATAAAAGCGAGTAAAGAGAAAGATGGACAATTCCTGGCGTCAATCTTAGAGAACTTCAGGTAGACAAAGTGTCAGTGAGATTAACCACATATAAGGAAGCGAACCCTTGTTTGAGTACCATTTGCCTTCGACTTTAAAATGGAAAAATATCACATAATACCCCCTATGTTCACTTACCCTATGTTAAGTTGTTGCACTCAAAAACAATGTGCGATAGTGATCGTTCTGTATGCACCTCTTAGTTGGTTTCCGAGGGTGCCCAATTTTACTTAGACCTACAGAATTTTACAAATGTATTATGTTAATATATGCGATTTATTGGAATCTCGTACTTTTTTTGCAGAACAATTATCTTATGACATAAAAACTTAGAATTTAAGATAATTTAATGATTAATGATTAAATTCCAGCCGATCAATATTTTGAAGTGAACGTCTTTAGATATGATGTTTCATAATCATGTATGTTCAGATGGTAAAAGTGGCTCACTAAATCATAAAAATAGTGGAAATACTTACCATTTCCATGGAAGAAATAAAACTATATAAAGAATCAGAATCTTTACAGCTGTTGAAATAACGACGGACAACAGTTTAAAGTGAGTGATATTAATGAAATTACTTCTTGGATATTTGCCAAATGGATCGATTATAAGAGAAATGTCATAAACTCATACAGTTACTGTCCAAAAATGTATTTAATATTTGCAATTCTTAACAGAACCGAAATGAATATAAATTAATTCTGTAAATCAAAGCATTTTTTCGATGCGAAGTTAATATATTTTATTGGGCTTCTTGTTAATTTTATTATGACAATATTGTCACATTTGTAAGCAGAATTATTATAATAGTTTCCAAAATTTCGCGTCTTTTAAAGCATAAATGAAGTTGGGCTTTATCGCGATTTGATACTCAAATACTTAATAGTAATATAGCAAAATATAATAGCTAATTTTAAAACATGGACAAATTTCGATTTATCACTCTAAATACGATTCCAATTTATTGAAATAGTGATTTAAAACACTGGAAGTACTTCTATCAGTAGACGTAATGATAAAAAAAAAATTCTGGATCGAACTTAGTAACCCTATCAATAAATTGGTGAAATGAAATTAAATCGGAATGTCACTACATCAGTTTCCCATATGCTAGACATAACATTAATAGAAATCTAAATGACAAAACCATTTTAAATATTGACTTTTTCTCAATTTAGTTTTAAAGAAAACATTATCTAAAACATTATTATTTCATACACACACTGAATCTTTCTTAACTTGTAACTATAAATGGAAGCGATATATTTCTTCCATATAATAAGATTGTTTGCAAGTTGTTTTTTTCTTCCATAAAAGGCTTCGATTTGTCATATGACAATATTATAATGACTAATAGTAGTAATAGAGAAAATTTCTAAGGTAATTTTTAAAATGAAGACATAAGGAAAACTTGGCTCCGAAATGGGCTTTTAGAATGTTTATTCACGGAATATAGCAGTATTGGTTGCTATAGTAATGGCGAATATTCGCAATAAAACCTTTCTCTATAAAAAATTTCCTATGTAGGTTTTATGAATATGTATTTTGGGATCGTCAGTAAATGTACTGTTACATTTTTATTCCTTTTGAATTAGAAGGATTGAAATATAATCTCAAACATATAAGGCAGGATTGTTACTAAGGCACAAAATTTTTGTGCCTTAGTAAATAAATATCTCGAATAAAAAAATCAATCAAGCAGAACAATTAGGAATAATTTAAGTTTTTATTTTTTATGAAATACATTATTCAATTATTTACGAATAAAAAAAATAGAAATGTAAAAGAAAATTTCAAAATAAAAATTGTTCTTTAAATTCATCTTTTTGTCACAAAAAAATGGTTTTCCCCTTCTCTTTTTGCACACCTTTTATTGACAAGAGACAATATAAAGTTTTTCGAAATTGGTGAAAAGTGCTAAAAATGATATGTCATCGCGTATGCGATAGTGCCTTACTTTTCAATAAATACTATAAATAAAACTAGCATTCATTTATTTTTTCTTAGCTCATAAAACTTTTTTTTTTTCAATTTAGCAGGCATCTTATTTTGTTTTTATGATTCTACCCCCCCCCCCCAAAAAAAAAATTGTCTTAAATTCGTTTCACAAATTCAGCAATCTTCAATATTTTACAATACTTCTGATCGAAACTAAAAGAATTAAATTTAACTCTCAACTTTTAAAAGATTTAAAAGAATTAAATATTAGTCATCAAAAAAAATTCAAGAAAAAAAGATTACATGTCATTTTATGGCAGGATTTCTTATAAAAACGTTTTTTTTTTTTGAAATGATGAAATTCAGTAGTATATTAGATTAATAAAACTTTTTATTACAAAGATATAGACAGTAATTTAAGCTAAAGTTAATATTCCTAACTGTTGGACTCCAACTCCAGGCATAGTCTTTTCCAGGATAACAGGATTTATTAGAAATTACGTGAAAAAGTTTTTTTTTTGGGGGGGGGGGACTATTTTTACAAGTTTCCTAAATTATTGTTTTCACAACTCATATGATCAATCAAGTTTAATTTACGAATCACATTGTCAAATAGAAATAAGGCATGCAATGAATCATATAAAAACATGCAATTATAGAATTCTCACTACAACTACATGCAAATAACATCAACATCTATCTCAATAGACCAACTACTGACCTTTATAATAAGCCAGAAATCCGCTGGCAGGTAGAAAGGCCACGGTTTTGAACCTGAGTTCCATTCCGTTGCTGGCATCTACCTCCGCAGTTTGCAAAGCCTCTACTTCCTCTCCACAAACCGAGAACCTCTTGGTTGGGCCTTCCATGACTGTCAGACTGTCGTCGTCACATCGGAACATCAGATCAGTCATGTGCTGGATATTCATCGCATAGAAAGAGTCCGGATCAGATAGAGTGGGCGTGACATCAGAGGCTTCGCGCAGGTGGAGATGCAAGACTTTCAAGAAGATAGTCTGGCCATCTGCTGCCGATACTGTCCAACTGCATTCGTGAAGCTTGGGATAGTATTGGGGATAGCCTGGAGAGGCGATGTAACCTTCTCCGGAAGTTATTTTGGAGTTGCAGAACTTGTTCACATTTGCATCTGGAAAAGAATCGAAAAGGAAAGTTGAATGCTGAACTTATGACAGAAATTCTCATGACTATTTTGAGATAATACATTTTTTATGAAGAGGGGATTATGATTATTCATATTAATTTTCCCAAAGAGTGATAATCAAAGTGGCTCTACTTAAGTGTGAGATAGAAGCCTAAAGCGTGAGGAAATACGAGGTTAAAACATAGAGACAAATGATATCTGTATAACTAATGAAAATGACCTTGCTTACTTGTTTCCCAGCTACACATGTATGAAAATAATACTGAATTCAAATTTCTGTCAATTATTCAACCAAACTTTAATGTTTATTTACATTTTTTTGTATTTGATTCGAGATTATTAATACTGCGACAGTCGTGTAGTTCGAAATTAAGATTACATAAATTCAAGAAGTACGACAGGGGATGAAAGTTAACGCGTAAAAATGGCTTATTTATTCACAAATTAATACAATGGAAGATAATGATAAATGTATTATCAATAAAAGTTTCCAATGTGATGTTTTTATTTTTTATTTTTCTGGAATAAATTTGGAGCCACTTTAACGGTTTGATACGCATGAAGCATTATCCCACTGTTTTAATTTCCTGTTGAGTAAATCAACTATATTTAATTTTTAGATTTCTTTAATTTTTAATTTATAGATTTTAAAGCAGTCTAAATTTTTTTTAAAAAATAGAATAAATATTGATTTCGTCTTTTAATTATCTATAAATATAACAGACCTAAATAAATCTTAAAAATGAGAAATCCATCATCATATCAGTATGAATATAAAATATCCTAATAACATTAATTTTACTTGAAAAATAGACTGAATTTTTTGTTTTACTTTAACACAATAAAAGGTTTAAGTATCGAAATCATCTCAGCGATCTGCGACAAAATCGGAACAATTCGTTCTTCTTAAATGTATCTTTTTTTTCCACCTGAGTTAGTAGCATTGATTTAAATCAATAAATAATATCATGTAATAAATGTCATCCAAAAAGACATAAAAGTAAATATACACGCAGATATGTTCACGGAAAATTTTTTTTTTTCATTCATGAAGTTGTTGGACTTAAATGCTCTGCTCGTTAAACGAATACTGTTCAATATTTACGAACATATTTCTAACATTCATTCGGAAAATTTTATCATTTCATTTTAGAGCTTTATGTAGTAATGGTATTACTGTATTTATTTTTATATGTGCAGGTGAAATAAAATACTTTCTATACTATGATTGTGCTACATGGTATCTACAGTTGAAAAATATAATACTGATATACTCTTGGAAATTGAAATGTAAAAGCCCCTTTGATGAAAAAAGTAATATGATTAATCCAGTACAAATTAATGAGAATTTGCTCATGAATTCGGAATTAAAGAATGGTTTTTGAGATATTTAGTTTTTCCACTTACAGGAGAAACTTGCTTGACTATGAAAACTTTATCATGGGAATTGTATTATTAGCTTCAAGTTTATGCGATAATATACTGGCGGTAAAAAAATCCCAACACCAAGAAAGACTTGCGTTAGATAAACAAAATTTGTTAGGCCTGTCTATACATAGATTAAAATTTTGCGCTTCGCACATAAGTGTGGCAAATCATTTATCAGAATTTGTATATCAGTTTGCTTTAAATGTGTGTTGTGAAGTTCGTGAGCTTTATTTATCTTTGAAATTTGATGTATTGAATTGATGTTAATCACGATTGCCTTTAAGAAGACGATAAAAACCATTATCAACATCTCACCAAGTTTGAACGAGGTCGTGTTATAAAACTATGAGAAGGTGGATTTTCTTTCTACGATATTGTAGAAAGATTTGGCTGGAATGTATCCACTGCGCCTGATTATAGGGTTCAGTGGTCAAGGAATGGTACTGTCTCAAGAAAACCGGGTTCCGAGCGACCACGTGGCCCTTCTGAGAGCGAAGACCACCGTATTCGGTGTATGGCTGTGGTACATAGTATTGCATCTGCAGCAGCAATTCGAACTGCTGTTGGTACCGCAGTGATACAACGAACTGTTAGAAATCGGTAATTTCAAGGACAGCTACGAGCTAGGCGCTCTATAGCGTGCATTCCACAGAATCTAAGTCCTTGCCGTTTCAGATGCCATTTGTATCAAGCCAGAGTTTATTGGAGGATGGAATGTAGATCTGTAGTGTTCTCTGAGGAAAACAGATTCAGCCTTGGTGTAAGTGATGGCAGTATGTTGGTCCGAAGATGACCAGGGAAACGCCTGCACCAAACTGTCTGTGGCCTAGACACACAGAATATACACCTGGTGTCAAGGTCTGGGTAGCAATTTCCTATGACAGTAGGAACACTCGCGCGATTATAGCAAATACGCTGACTGCACATTTGTACGTCAGTTTGATAATTAAACCTGTAGTGCTGCCCTTCATGAATGGAATTCAAGGGGCAGTTTTCTGACAGAATAACATTCGCCATCATACCGCTGTTGTAACGCAACGTGCTCTGCAGAGTGTCGGCGTGTTATCTTGGCCTGCTAGATCACCAGATGCGTCTCCAGGTGAGCATGTATGATATATCATTGGATAACAAATCTAGCATCATCCACAGCTAACAATGATAGTCCAAGTATTGACAGAATAAGTACAAGCATGGAACTCCATACCACAGAGTGACACATTCAGCACCTGTATGACACAATGCATGCACGCTTACCGGCTAGCATTTGAAATTCTGGTGGATATATCGGCTATTAATGTAATAGAATTTCACGTTTTAAATGCATTTTTTAGCTTAAATTAACCCGTAACCTTGAAATAAAATCATACATACTAACTATGCAAATTCATTGTCAAAAATCTTATTACTCAACAATAATTTTTTCTTGATGTTGGGATTTTTTTTTTCAAATGAAAATTAATACAAGATGCTTTGCTCCCCTTATAGATAGAAAAGATGACGTAAAGTCAGTACAACTTTCAACCTTATACAGTTGGTTGATAGATGATGTGAGCAACAAAGAAACAATCTTAAACTTTCGTAAAATATTCACAAAAGTTCGAGAAACTGCTGAAGATTTTCCACAACTTCCTTTAACATCATAAATGTTCTCATTTATAAGAATTCATTTTATGCAATATGATCTAATGTTGTTGTTGTTGTCGTGTCCGTGTTTTTCACGGAAAGGGGGTGCAGTAGCTTCTGAGGGTAAAGACCCCTGAGCACCCAGAGGGCAGAAGTCCGACTTCTAGCTCACACACACGACACAACCCTTTTTAGGGGGTGGTCGAATTCATTCATACACTCATTCATCCATCAGCAAGTCGGAATTTAGATCCAAATCAGAGACCGACTCATCCCTGATTCAGTACCCCCAGAGGTATCGTTTTGTTATGGGAACTTGGAGGACTTTGCAGTCTCGACATATTTAACGTGCCCAACATGATCTAATAAAATGATAAATTTGAATGCTTAAGTAAATTTGTGTGCGGCTTATATAGTTTTTAAATTTCCTTTTCACACAAATTTTCTGAAATTTGTTAATTGTATTCACCACGGTCGTCTTTATAAGTAATTGACAAGAACCAGTTTAAAATTATTTATAAAAATTTAAATTTATAAAAAATAATTTAAAATCTATTTAAATGGTAAGCTATGCAATATCCTATCTTAATTCCTCAAAGAATGCGTATAACAAAAAATTCTATTGCTAAATCAATCATAGATAAATGTCTTTTATAAATAAAATATCTAATGACTTTATACAGGATCTGTCCTTATTATTTATATGTTCTCATTAAAATAATAAAGATACGATGAACTCAAAACAGAAATACCATACCCCTTTTAAAGAAAACTGTGACCATTAACAAAACATCACATGCTTGTGTCGAAGTTTCCAATATTATTTACATCAGCGCATGTGACAAAAGCAGAACTGCAGATGTTTATTATCACCTGCCTGTGCAATGAACCGATTTAGTGAAGTGAGTGCTGAAAGTACATGTGTATGCATGAATCAAACCACAATCACATCTGCTTTCATATACTTATCTTTCCACAATGGTTAAAAGCAATTTAATTCAGCTGTTCACACTTTATAGTCTTACGAACAATCCTTACCAAATTTCTGAAATTAAATAGTCGGAGCCAAATAATAAACCCTTAAGAGGGGAGATGAAATTTAGGACGTAATTGGGATGGTGCGGTTTAGGAAACGGCATTTACTTTACACTCGAATCAAATTTTCAAATGAAAGTATTAGATTGAAAATCAGCCAATATATTCTGTAGACATTTTTCTTACTGTATAAATATTTTTTAGAAATTTTTCAAAATATTTTATCACTGGAAAAAGAAAATGCACTGGAACATATATTTTCTTCTCAAATTACATGTAACTATAAATAATATTCTTGAAAAAACAAACTACTTAATTACTTTTTAAATCATATTTATTTTTCCAGTATATAAAGGTATATAGAAAAATATAATGTAAAATTCAACAATTATCTGAAAAAAAAAAAAAATGGACAATGGGTAAAACTGGCCCTTAAATGCGTCTTGTCTGTAGTAACATTTTATATTTATTTATATTCATTCGTAGTCATATTTAATTTATACCAAACAGGAAAGTATCAATGATGATTGAAGCAAATGTTAATATTTCAAAGTAATATGTAATCTTAATATATATAATATTTATTTAATGTACATTCAATTTAAAAAAAATAAGGCGAGGCAAAGAGTAACGTAGAGTAATTTTCAAAGTTCAGCATGCTTCTAGAGAGGGTTGAGCACCTCTTCGCCGTAATTACACTAAATTACCCTCATCATTATCTCTGTACTTTTACATAATTAAAAAAATGATATTTAATTAGTATTAAGAACAAAGATTTTCTTTTACGCAGAGAATTTTGTAGAGCTACAAACAGGACACAAGAAATACAAGTGCCTGTAAAGATATTAATTTAAGTCCAAAATTAACTATTGCATTAATTTAAGGCATTCAAAATAAATTTTCATGTTACAATACCAAAAAGAAAATTTTCTGGGGTGGTTGCCTTTTATATTCATACATGTATTCAAAAAAAAAAATTAATTGAGATTTTCCATAAATAGCCATGATGTGTACAATGTTTAGGTTTTAGACAAAAAGATGGGAAGATTTAAGGAAAATTTAAAGGCACAGGTTTGCAATGGCCTTTCAGATTAAATGCATTTTTTTTTCTCAGTTTCCGAAGTTGAATCATTTTCTATGTTTTCATTTCAAAGAAAACTATTTTGAATAGTAACAATGTTTAAATAGAAGTGAGATATGTTCACTTACATTTTTTAAAACAAATAAACAGAAGAAAAAGATACGTTATATAAGGTAAAAGACTTCAGTATCTCTCTATGAAACCCATGCATGTGGAAGTAAAATCAGGTCGAATTTGTTAATTGTCTTTGGCACGCACGTTCAGATTGTTTACAAGGAAAATATCAGACAACACAACTTTTTTGGAGTTGGATTTTGCTAGAAAATGAGTTCAAGTTGAGCAGTTTCGATTATTAATTAAAATATTTAAAAAAGAATGGTTTGGATTAATAAGTGTAGAAAAGTCATACATAAGATTTAACCCGAATGAATTAAATAAAGATGCAAATCTTTTTGTTACCGAAGGAAATATTCCGAATTACAATTCGCCATTTTGAAAAATAGATAACAGCTCAGAATGATATGCCATTTTTGCTCAACTACAATTTAATATGATAAAAATAATGTTATTTTTTGCGACAGGATGTAGTTTATAAAGTTGATCAACATGACTAAAACAATATTATTAATATTCAACTATTATTGTAATGTTAATAACATTATAATTAAATTATTTAAAATTTCATGAGCTGTTAATTTTAATTTTCAACTAGCGCATATATATATATATATATATGTGTGTGTGTGTGTGTGTGCGTGCGTGCATGCTAGTTGAAAATTAAAGTTAACAGTTAATGAAATTTTAAATAATTTAATTTACTCTTAGTAATGAATGCATTTGTCATTTCTTATAACTAGCCAAAGTCCAGAAATATATGTCAAGTGAGCGAATCTCATAGTGATCTCAAAATAATCATGGATTCTTGGTGGTTGATGAATAAATCAAGTAGAGGATGTATCCCTAATTTTGTAATAACTTCCTAATATAATTTTTTCAAAAGCATAGAGAAAATAGCGATTAAATTTAAAATAAAATTTTAACCAATCATAATCTTGAAAAGTCATGCCCTGATTGCAAAGTAACGTTTACAAGAGCAGCTATAGATGTATGAAATATCAAAATCAGAAGAATTTTTTTTCTTCAAACTTGCATTATTGGATGAAAGATGCGTTATAGAAAATGTCAAAAACGTTAATAGATTCAAATTAAGAGTAAATTATCAAATTTCCTTCAAAAATATTTTTATCACAGACTTATGCTATATCTAATTCTTCTATGCAGATGTTCAGTAATTTTATTAAGTCAGCAATGATTAACTTAATCTGGTTATCTATATAAATAAAAATGAATGTTTGTATGTCTCTTATGCGCTGTCGTACTGCTCATCCGATCCGACAACATATTGCTTACACTTACTCGAAGGTTATGGGCATAATACAATCATTTAAAGTATTAAAAAAGTTTCAGTTCTATTTATTTTCCACACCTATTAATCATGGATAAAACCCCAGATAACTCACCAAGGAGACACAAAGAAATCAGTAAAGATGTTACATTCAAGCTAATATTTCGTAGCTATTATAAGTAAATGCAATATAAGTCTTTCTCTGAGGTAATAGTTTTATTAGAGAGTGTGCGAAAAAGTTTTAGGGGAACCATTCCTATAGGTTTGGAATTTTAATTAAACATTTAATAAAATTTTAGCGTTTTTTTGCAGTAGCTTCCGAAAATATTATAGTACAAATTATTTTGTACCATCTTAGTTCTCAAAAAATTATCTTTTCAACTATAAAGATTTTATGGTATAAAATATTTTAACGAATATTAAACGAATCAACGAGATACAATAAATAGTTTCTTTCATTACCATTCTGAAAGAACACCAAGCTTTGTAATTCTAAAAGATAATACAAATCTAATGTATAAAAATGAATATTTGTTAGTAGAATAGAATAATGAAAATCGAATAAATACTATTCAATCTTCTCCTTTATATATCCTTCAATTTCAATTAATGTATTCATTTCCGATAAGAAAATAAATATCGTTATTTCTTTCATTCTTAATTAAACAAGAGTATTTCTAATTCTTAACGATATTTCCAAGATTATTTCTTCTTCTGCGGCAGCAAAGCGCGGGGTACCAGCCAGTTGCTTATATCGAAAGAATTGCAAGACAGAGAAACGTCAAACCGTCAAATTAGATGCAATAATACATTTAAAAAATTCTTTAAAAAAATTAAAAACCGAAGTTTATCATTTGCCTGACTTCGTGGTTTCACTATAATTCAGATATGAATAATTTCACTATAATTCAGTATGAATAGTTTCCTCTGCTTCTATAGGACTCTATTAGGTCATGTAAGTTCCTTAAGTGGTCTAAGCTTTCAGGTTTCATTAAATTCTCGCCTTAGTTTCAAAAGACTTTTTTTTATTTCAGATTAATCTTTTTATAGCAATTTTTAATTAATAAATACCATAATAAACTAAAATAATAAATGAAGAATCTCCTTCAAGAAAATGGGATTCAGTATTAAAAAATCCGTATAAAAATGTAATATGTAAAAAATAAATTTTTAAAAAGGTAAAAACAAATCTTTTTAAACACTGTTACAGTATTTTCAAAAATTATTGCCTTGCAAGGCGGTCAGCTAACTTGGAAAACAACAACACCGTACTGATTTATAAAGGAATCTGAAAAAGTGAGAAATATTTTAGGCTTATTGAGTTTGTTGTTGTTATTTATGGCACTTTACAAGCCCGCTGACAAAAACTGTCAGCGATTTAAGTCTAATTTACCGTCCCTTGTTTTTCCAGTAGCCCCAACTAGGGCCAAAAGTACAACTTAGCTACTTCGTGCTTCACATTCGCTTGCATAACCCATTTTTACAGGGGAGAACATTCACACTATTCACAGATAGAACACAGAATAACAACCATGCCCGAATTGGGACTAGAATCCGGGATGCCTAGATCACGGGGAAGATACGCTATCCCTATATCAGGACGCCGGCCCTCTACATGTAAATTGTACATTGCTATTCAATGGAAAATTAGAGGGGTTAAGGAAAAAATCTTTCTGCCTTTATATTTTAAATCTTTCTGTCGGCTGTTATTGATTTTAATTTGATTAAGATTGAGTTCATGGTAATTGAAAATCAAATTAAAGAGCATTATCTTAATTAAAGTAGAAAAATAAGATTATTATAAAGTATACTGCAAAGAAAGGAAAAAGATCAGAAAAATTTCAAGTCAGCAGACTTCCACCCTGGAGTATTACCGACTTCGAAACAGCTCCCTACATTAAGATCAAACCTTTTCACCTCAAAAAACAATGGGTAAAGGCATAATGACAGAGTGGGGTGAACAAGAAGTGAAATGCAGAAATATTCTGGTCGCCAGCCTAGTCAGAATAGGGAGAGAACACTAAGGTCTCAAAATAAATTTTTAAACTTAAATGTGATTACGGAGTGAAAAACTAATTATATAACCCGGGTGTCATTCCACCTAGTAACCCACAGTGGATCCTTGAGGAGTGAAAGTATTCTCAAACCATTTGCTCTGGGTACGTAATTTGTGATCCTGATTATGAAAGTAAATATCTGCACATGTAAGCAAAATAGATATTTATTTGAACGGAATTAAAAAATGAAAAAAAAATCATATAAAATTAAATTTTGAGCTCTTCAATTTTAAAGACATTAATTTACATGCATAGTTTAGTTACAGTTGCATCCAGTTTTATTTGGGGTGGATCTCATAATTTTACCATGGTCAGTAGTCCCATAGTCTGAGTCGGTGCCTCTCTTTTCAAGCTTCCGAAGCATGCCAATAAGAGGATCTTTTGCTCGATGGATTCAATGTGCACCGGATCAACTAGCGAGAAAGTTCGTCGGCTGAATTGGATTTCGAATCTAGGACCTATCAGTTTCGAAGATGAGACGTCACCATCATACCACTGCATACACCTTTTACAATAATATATCGTCATTTTCAAAGACAATACACAAAGTATTCACAGAATTTAAATTTGTTAATGGACACATAGTTTACTGATGCAATGTGACGTTACGATAATGTTTAAATACATTCTGATTTTAAAAAAAACCGGTGTTAGTAATTACATAAAGAAA
This sequence comes from Argiope trifasciata, assembly GCA_026543055.1. Lineage (NCBI taxonomy): Eukaryota > Metazoa > Arthropoda > Arachnida > Araneae > Araneidae > Argiope > Argiope trifasciata. The sequence continues at coordinate 4,486,683 of JAPMOQ010050981.1, forward strand.
TGTAATAAATATATGCAGTATTCGTTCTTTCTAAAATTACAACTGATCTTTTAAACGGAAGTGGTATTTGAAATTCTAATTAATTCTGCTCAATCTCTTTCGAAAATTATTACCAAACTCTTAAATTTCGCAATCTGAATACAAGCATAAATTTGGTTAGAGAATATAATTAAATTAACCTTATTTTCCAGAGTTACAGCCTGGCCCTCATGCAAATGAATAATTGCAATCGATTTTTGTTTTGAAAGAACAATCTATTCGCGTCACGTAAAGAGCGATCACGCTGCACACAAGCGAAGTGAACTGAATTTTGGGAATTCATATCGCAGACGTGATTCACGCCCGTAATTAATCGGCAAACAGTAGCTGAATTATTAGTGCGAAGGGAACTCACGATGTGGTTCCCTAACTTTCATCACTGGGATATTCTTCGCAAGACAGCTTTCATCGAGGAGATGAAGCTCAGCTCTTCTGTGGTGGAACGACTCCGAACATTTGCGACCTGATATTTTAATTATGAAATTTGAGTTACTTTAGAGAGTATACTGATGAATATTTAAGAGGCAAAAATTTATTTAATTTACATTAGTATGCTTTAGTGATGGGAAATATATTTGAAGAAGGATGGAGATGGATGGTCAAACACAATCATTTTGATTACGTTTGCATACAGCCATCCAATATAACGTATGATAAATCGACGATTATAGTAAACAAGATCTATGGTCAGTTACAACAAATAAATCCCTTTATTTATTAATTTATACTATAGAAAGTATGATCCGTCACTGGGATGCGGTAAAACAATCAACTACATCATTATTGCTATATTATTAGAAGAGCAAGAATCGGTAATTAGTCGGGCTTTTTCCTGCACTCGTGAGGCCTCTAGAGGGAAAAGCTTATGTTATAGAACTAAACTGACCGAATTCTAAATATTCAGATTGCTTCTCTTTGAGAGAAGAAAAAATCCCCATAATAATTTTCAAAGGCAGCAAAATACCCGATTTCACTGACATGATTTAAATAGAACATGAGTGCACTATATTTATATGCTTTGTGTGTGCACTATGTTTATATGCACTGTCTATTCACGGTATGTGTGTACACTGGGTATGTACTGCGTTTAAAATGCACTGTGTATAAACAATATGTATATGTGTACAGTAATTATATGCACTGAATATGCTTCTTCATTATATATAATTATGTGTATGCTTCTTCATTATATATAATTAAACAAAACAATATTGGTTTAATAATTATTGAATTAATATGTTACATGGAGATTTTACATAACAAATTACTGAACCCCACCCCTCCCTTTATTCAGTTATTCGCGTATCCCGATTGAGTCTGTATTCCATTATAATCAGGATGACTTTCATCAAAAATTATATCTTTTTTATTATTAATCAAGACATTTATTCGTCCTGTATCTAGTAATCAATAAAAACGAACACATTAGTATACAAAGATTTATTTAATATGCATCAACTTCAAAAACTGTGCACGATTTTATTTTTAAGAAATTGCTCATACATTATATGAAGGCATGATATATGAATATGAAATTTAAAATATATATACCTTCATCTAACACTGAAGGAGGTTTTATTTTGAAAGGATGATAATAAATGATGCTTTGTTAAATCGGCCTGTCATATGGAAAATATAATTGCCATTTAATTCACGTCGATTTAGTAAATATGAAACCTCATGTATTTTCTTCCTGCAAGATCCGAGACGAGTTTCAAATTTAATTTTGCGTACTGTCTTTAAATTGCATCACATAAGAAAGGATTGAAATCTTTCCACTATAGAGCATCTACAAAATGCATAAATAAGAATGCATTCCAATTTCGATACAGCTATAAAAATTTTGTGAAATTATATCATTTTAATGAAGTCAATGGCAACAAGCTATATATTTTAAACTTCAGTGATCCCATATTTTAAAATAAAATGAAATGATTATTTTCTTCACTTAATGTGATGCTGTCTCAATACAGTTCATTTCAGAAACACGAAAGTAAAGGGCCATAGATACTTATGTTTCATTACCCAGCTGGAAATTTAAGTGGAACTTTCGTACTAAATGAGCCTAGGAGTCTGTATCTTTTAATTATTGTTCTATGTACTGGCAATTTCCCGCTGTTCTTCCATGAACAAAATGTAGCATTTATTATAGTTTGGTCTAGAGCTTGGATCATTGATGAATGCCCAGAATGCAGTTGATTCTTTTATAATTTCAACTTATCTCAGAGATCTACAGCGGTGAAACGAATCGTAGTTGATTAAACTTCTTTTAAAATTCACTTTATAATTTAGCGGGAGGTAGTGGTACTGTAGAGCATCTATCAGAAATAAACACTCTTTGTAAAGAATTACAATAACCATTTGATTTTAATTAGCTGCAATTCGACACATTTTAAGCGCACAAAAAGCACTATATTTAATTTACTGTCTTCAAATCGTTTATGAATTATTAACTGACAATTTAATAATTACAGTACTATATACTAAGTCTTCATATATATTTTTTCATTCACGATTCGTATTAGGAAATGAAAAAATATTTAAAAACACTTTTATTCGAGCAATATTCTTCAGGTTCCGAAATTCTAGATCAACTATTAAAATAAGACATTAATTAATTATAAACAAAAAAAGATTTAATCTTATACAATCACAATGAAAATTTTGGAATAAATACGATTAAATAACAAAAATTATCGAAATTTTGAATAAAGAAGGCTAAGTTATTTTTTTTCATCCAATCTTACTCAAGAACCTGCTTCATTATCTATGAAGCTCTGACGTATGATATAAGTCAACCTATGTCAGACCACCTTAACATTTTTCTTTTAAACGGACAGATAAATGCAGCCTTTAGAAAAATTATTTAACAACAATTTCTCAATATGACTTCAATTAATAACGCTTGATATTGATCAAATATATGGAATCTATTTAAATTTTAAATCTGTTGCATATGTTAAAATTTTGTTTACACCATCAAATAAAGAATCCAGGAAAAGAAAAATAAAGGAACTATTTTAGATGAAAGATTACGTTAAAGCTTAAGATGATGGGAATTTAAAAACATTTTAAAGACAAATGCAATTGGAAACGGAGATTTTATTTATATACGAATTCTGTATAAGTCAACAGTTTTTAATGATAGTGAAATTCGGTACAAGCGCTCTTCAAGAAAAGATGGTCACTTAAAGTTATTAAAATTATATAAGATTTTGATATTTTTTTCAGTGATATTTTGCTAAATGTTATCCCTCAAAAGTTCTGTTAAGTCTTGCTTAAAATTCAAAAGTATTACTGCTTTAATGATACCAATATCATTTCCGCACAATTTTTTCTATAAATTTAATAATTTTTGAAGTATAATTCTTTTTATAACATTTTTTTACTATTATGACGAAATTCAAATTAATTTCATTGTTCTAACAAACAAACCATTCATTATCATGTTCATAATATCAAAAACTCCTTTTTTATTCAATATTAAGTTCGAAATAGGATTTAATACTGCTTTTATTTCGCTTTATATCACACTTTTTAAAATAGCAAGAGCAATATAATTTTACAGTAGATTAATTCTATTAACACATTCGCCACCCCATTCGCTACCACAAATAATACGTAATTGTACCAAACCATCTATGTTATTAGATGACATCTTCTCTAAGACAGTTAAAAGATAGCAAAGAAGGGGCCATCTGATTAGATAGATGGTCCTGATATCAGGCGTGTTTAGTAGCAGTGAATTTGTTAAACATACTTAGTAAATAAATGCATTCCATTAATATTTAGGAAAGTCAATATTCCAGGAGGAAAAGCTGGTCAATAATAGTGATTAGAAATAATCTGAACATTAGAATAAGGCAAGGAAAAAATGTTTTCCATATATCTCCTTAATTTCCCTGTCACTTCCTTGGTGAAATTTTTTCTTTTGGTTGATTAAAGTGGCAAAAAGATGAAGAAAATGTCCTGGATCATATTTAACAGATTGATAAAATGCTTAGCAGTTGAAGGAAAGATATTGCCTTTATTTCGGGCACTATCAATTGTCCAGTTGCGTCATTACTTTCAGTTCATAAAACAGAATCGATGAACGGACAATTTCCTTCGTATGACATTTCAGTGTCCCGCCAGGCGCCTGACCAGAAGTCATTGCTAATGCAGCACACTGTCTGCTTCAAAATACGCAAGAAAAATCTAAAAAACAAATTTAATCAAGCAGAAAGCAGTTTCCACCGGCCTTGCATTCAGTAATAAATATAGATGTCCAGCAACACATATTCTTTTATAGAGTTATTTGATTGATTTTATATTTGATAGTTTCTAAATTTGATCATTTAAAAAAAAGAGAAGTTCGAAGGGATGCAAATAAATAATTATTATTCCATAAAAAGTTTAATTTCTGAAATCATTTCTTTACTACAAAAATTAAGAGAGATTAAAAAAATAATTCATTTGTTGATTGTAACATAGTACATTCGTTTTTTGAGTATTTTCTTTCGGTATAAAACACAAAAATGAATTATTTAAATGAATGTTGTATATGATATTTTAAAATATAATTTAAACTCAATTAATTTTTTAATTTTAATCTTAATTTAAACCATATTAACTTCATTCTGAAATGTTCTCTTATTTCTTAATCCAATTCCATCTTTTTCAAATTTAATTAATGCAACAGTAAGTTCTGTAGTTTAGTTTAGTTATATTAACGTCCCGTTTAAAGCATCACGAGGGCTATTTAGGGACGGACCTCGTAATTTTGAACCACGGTCAGATGACGAGGACGACACCTGAAGTGGCACCCCCCTCTCCACACCACACCACACCAGCAGTAAGTTCTGTAAGAATGCTTAAAACAGGGGTTCGCACACTCCTAGTGAATTGATAAAAATCTGCCAACCTAAACAAATCCTTTTAAAAGATATCTAAATTCCCTCTACCTAAATCAACTCGTGTAAAGAAATCCCTATCAGAATCTCATGGTATAAATAACTCGGGGAAAATATTTTCTGTCTCTTTTTAAGTTCTTTTCTCTTTCGCCCTTGTGATGGCGCTATGAACGGACTTTTGTCCTTGGATGAATTGTTCCTCCCGGAATCGAATAGACTCTCTCTTCGACCACAAAACTGCTTTAAAATATAGGTGCATCGAGCGATATGCATTGATGTTGGAGAATGCAGTTGTTCCGGTTCTAAAATCACGTAAATGTTGACCGAACGCTTTTTATGCAGAATGGTACGACTCCACACACTGCAAATTGTGTAAAAAATATTCTGAAAATACATTTTACAGAAGAAAGAGTAATAATGCTTGGCCTCCCGATCACCAGACTTTAATTCATGCGATTTTTCGCTGTGGGGATGTTTGAAAGATCTGGTTGGCCGTGACAACCCGAGAACGTTGCCTGATCTTAAAGTCAGTATTTGCCACTAAGTGTTCAATATTTCAAAGCAGACACTGCGCTTACTGTCGAACATGCCATTTTCAGATTTCAGAGAGTAGCTGACAATGGTTGTCATCATATCGAACATGACTTTGATTAATTCCAAGCTAATGTGTAATTCTTATAATAAAATAGTTTATAACACGCCGTCTAGTGGCGACATTTGGAACTAAATGTTTTTTAGCAACATGACTTTTGCATCTTTTTATTAAGGCGTACCCAGAATGAATAGTCAGAATAGAATTTCAGAATGAATAGTTACGGTGGCACGTAGCTTTGAATAGGGTAACTTTAATTTGGGACACCCTGTATATTTGGTAGTTAATATCGTTGTGCTTTCTAGCTCTCACTTTGATATATGTTGAGTTACTTTCAAGATTTTAGCAGAAAAATTCAATCTTGAGAAGTCAGACAATTAAAAATAATAATAATTTTTCAACTGTTCATTTTACTGATTTACTTTTTTTTCCATGAAATAAAGCTGAAATTAAATTGCCTCCATAATATCCGTTTCCTGATTGTATCTGCACAGAAAATAGTTGACAATCATAAGTGTGTTCAACTTCTTAATCTGCAATCAATTGATTAATGGAAGCAAATCGTCGATATGGATAATTATGCTGTATGATATTATACCTTTTAAAACTTTTACCATTACCTCTTATAAACCCATACAAACACACGAAAAAAATTCTACAATACAGAATTGGACTTGAGATTTTTGTTACTCTCTTAGCAAACTTTCGCATTTGTATTAAGAGGAAAAACATACAAGTGAAGGATTCATTAATGACACATGAGGTCATGCTATCGAAGATTTCATAAATGTAAAATTAAATCACATGTAAGAACTTAGAGTTGGAACTCATAGTTTCAGAATCCTTTTAATGTGCCGTAGTAAACAAAATACTGATCATTATTGTCTCCTCTACATGTAAATCGTATATTTCTATTCAAGGGAAAATTGGCGGGGCTGAGGAAAAAAATCTTTCTGCCTTTATATTTTCTTATTGAAGATAATGAAGACTTTTTTACAAGCCAACTTACCTCTAACACAATCGTACTGCACAACAAACAAGCCTTCGGGATTGAAGCAGTGTTTATCTAGCTGTTGAGAGTAGCTGTAATTGCAAGTTTTGAATCCTGAGCATCTACAATACAAACAAAATATTATTATAACATTAATAATGATTAAAAACTTGAAATGAATTATAATTTCATACTTTTAGAAAAAAAATTAACGCGAAGAAGACGTTAAATGACATTGTTTTCTCCATATGTATGTATTGTAAACGTCTGAAACAACATCAAATTCTGCGGATTATCCGCAAAATGCCTCGCCACCCAAATTACAAATATACGTAAAAAAACAACTGTTAAACAATGTTTAGTTGCATTTAAGAGCCTAAACTAGTATAATTAAGAAGCAATATATTTATTTACTACAAAAATTTCTTTTTTTTTAAATCAAAAAATGATAGGTATATTTTTTGTGCATGCGAGCTGGGCATTTTTGAGTTAAAATGCTTTATTTATACCATATGATTTATAAAGCATTTTGGGAATTATTCGAATAATCAAGACTTATATATATAATTTCTAAATAACGTATATTCTAAAATTAATTTCCTAATCTCTCGTACTCCGACTTCATTGTAACTTTAAGTTCGGAATTTTGTGATGTATTACAGCCCCACAGAACCATTGTGTCGGCAATTTCCTTCTAGCGCTATATAAGTCAAAATACTATTTCGCATTCTTTCTCTATTCTACTATCTGCCTTCCTATCCTTCTCTGTAACGCACACATCACGGATTTTAAAAAGAAAGTTTAACAACCGATTAAAATTTTACCCTTTGCACTCGAGGGCTCCGGAGCGGAGCCATTTAAAATTGGTCCTCGAACTCGAGTGCTCCACTACGGAGACAATGTAAATAATTTTCAGTTTTTAAAGAAAGAACTTCTATCATTGTTTAAAAACTGAAAACTATTTGCATTGTCTCCGTAGTGGAGCACTCGAGTTCGAAGACCAATTTTAAATGGCTCCGCTCCGGAGCCCTCGAATGCAAAGGGTTAACTATTTCCTTAAACTTATGGATAATACAAATCTTTAAAGAATACTATGTATGTTTCTTTAAAAAATGTTTACCTTATATTCTATATGAAATTATTTAATTTTGACGATGTTCATAAAACCAACTTATATATCCTCATATTTATCATCAAATCATATTTCAAACCAATTTAAATTCAAACTTAAAAATAGTTTAATTTGGCAGTTGCATGGAGTACCCACCCTTAATGATGTGTAATAATGATAACTGCTTTAAATGGCTGAACAAGTCATTCTTTAGTTTCGGTTCCAGAGTCATTCCAGAAAATGAGAAATACCCTTTATGAACAGTTGAAATGTCGTAAACTTGCCTTTTCTTCTCTTTTTGCTTTATTTACTTATTAACCAAAATTATTTGTCTCTTGTGATCGTGATTCGGACTCGCTGGCAATGATATTGAAAATTGTAGTGAACTTCGTCTTTAATTGCTTATATTAATAATAAATAGGATAATTTTTTATTATTGAAAATGACTTCTTTCAACACTCAACAATGCAAAAAAAAATTATTTTTACTTAATGATATCTTTCCTTCCCATTCTTTATATAGCATAATTTTGCAGATGAATTTACAAAAAGAATTGGGAATTTAACTTCCATTTATTTTATCTCGGGAGAATGAGATTTGCACATAAAAGAAGGGTAAAGCTTCTGTTTACAACAAGACACCCACAACAACAAAAGCGGGAAAAGTTTTCCCTTAGTGGTTTTAAGAGATTCTTACAGGGATTTCTTCAACATTTATCGATTTAAGAAAGGAAATCTTAGGTACTCTTTGAGAAAAAAAATAATGTAAGTGTTAGGGAATTTCATCATTTCGTTTGTAGTGTGAGAATTACAATGATCATCACTTATTAGAGAGCATGTTAGAAATAATAAATAAAAAATTGTGATATAGATCAGGAAATAAGACAACATTTTAGATTTTAAATATGGATTAATTTGAAATAAATAATTAAAAAAAATTAAGATTTAAAGCAGATTTTGGGCAATGAACGAAGTTCAGATATTTAATAGAATACCTAAGTAAAATAAATTTTATTTTCATTTTAATATTTTTATATATTTCAAAACAGACTTAGCTTACACGATCAATTCTTTAAGAAAGGGCAACTAATCACTGAAACATCAATATGTCATTCTAGCCTACCTTTTAGGAAAAAAATCCCTGATTTTTTTGTTATTAAAAATAATATATACTTTTGATTTTTTACACATTATTTTTTTAATTTATTTTTCCAATAACAATATTTTTTCAAATCTTATGTGCACATTTATTTCAAATCTTATGTACACATTTTTCTGTGTATATTTTAGATTTTACAACATTCAATAATATGCATTTTTATAGAAGGCATCAATCTATGTACCCCCACTCCCTATCTAAAAAAAAAAATGTACTGCAACCTTCCGCTGATAATGATTTTTTTTTCTTCACTAAAACAGGAGAGGAAAGAAATATTTAATTTCACGAATGCAATTATGATGGAGAGAAACAATAAACAATTTTCCCCAAACCAGAAAATTAATGTACAAAACAGCACCACCCATAACCCTCTCACAAAAGTTTTTGCAATTATGACATGTGATAAAGGATTAGGCAGACTTTAGAAGGATACAAACCACAATAACTCCGTCGGGGAAAAAATAATCGAGAGGGAACAAAATGGGATTTACTTCCTTTGGAATTCAGTGTTCTCTAGTTGACTTCCCATCCGCTTTCACAAACAAAAGAACAGCTTCTAGTTAAGGCGGGAAGTGACGTTCGACTCGACACACAATATCCGTCGCCACGGAACCGATGCGCTATTCGGGCACAATTCCTTTCTCCAAAAACTAGCGCATTTAATGCAAGAGCTTTCATTTTAATAAGCGGTTGTACAAATGTCATCTTTGATTAAGTAATCCTATTCGAAACATTATTGCACGGCTCTGTTTTCTTTTCAGTATTCGCCAATTGCGCCTTGTTGCTTCTAATAAGATAATGGGGTAATTTGGGTGGAAGACGCAATTTAATTAATGGGGAACGAAAATAGAGGCTTTGCTTGTGTGTGAGAATAATCGTGGGTCTGCATGGGTTCTCACGAAATGCAATTATTTCAGAAATAATTGAAAAGGGGAGAGAAGCGTAATTGTAAAATCGATGGACAAAGTGAGCATTTTGGCTTGAAAAGTCGCCTAAAAAATAAAATTTGGCCTTTTTCGTGCTTTTATGTCAGATTTATGGCACAAAAGTAACAAAATGCATAAACATAATGAGTATCGAAACTCGGAAATTGTCAAATGAAAATAATTTATGGAGGAGATTTATCAAAATGAGAGCAATTATTGTGTCAAAATTATTTAAACCATATTTAACATTATTTTATGAAAAGCCTTCCTCCTCCCCTCAAAAAAATTCACAAAAATCTTAAAAGGCAGATTTTTAAATTTTAAAATATTTTTTTATTTCTTAATCAGGAAGGAAATATAATATCATGATTTAATCAATCCTACCTCATTAAATTTGAAAAAAAGGGTTAGGGGGAATTACACCCATTTCTTCATCACTTCAATCTATCTGTGAACAAGATAACTAAAAAATAACACTAGTAAGACGAATGAAACTTGTGCTACACAGAAACTCAATATTTCTAACAATTTTACTCAAATTCTGCCAGCAAAAGACCCTCTATTTCTGTACGCTCCCTTGCATGCGAATAAAATATTTCTGAAACGCAGCGATCTAGGCGGAGAAATATTGTCTATACAAGTAGTTTCCTCTCAAGATTCTAAATCTATATCAAATAATAAGTAAATCCATTCAGTGATTGATTCGATCCGTTTTTTCATGCGAATATGAATTCATTAACTCAGGAATACCCCCCAAAAATGGCTGCATTTCAGTAAATGAAATTTACAACTAATTAGTAGAGTTGTCAGAATTTGGATGAAATCCATATAGAGATAGATTATCGAAACAATATGTTCATGTGAGTGTGAACACATTTACTTCAAAAAGATAACACATAAGATAATTAATACCTTTATTGTATATCGATATCAAATCTTAGGTATAACAGAATAAGGAAAATAAATCCAAATTCACAGATAATTTATATGGGAATAGGATTAAACCGAGAGAAGAAAACTCTTGTTTTTAAAAATTAAATGCATCAAGAATCAAATCAATTGTCTAATTTCATTATTTTTGAAGATATCTGGATCTTAAGATCAAAATGTATCTTCTCAGCTGAATGTCCTTCCAGATTTATTAACATGCAAATACTCCATCAGCTATGAAAGATCATTGATTGTTAATTTGGTTTCGGTTCCAGAAATAGAAAACAATGAGACAGTATTTAACTCATGATGACATCGACTTATTAAAAAAAGGACTGAAAAATATATAACGCATTCGTCATCAGAAATAGCATGATGTAAAATGTTTTATAGAAACTAAATCCCAGCAGCTCTGCAAGGTTTATGAAATATACTTTCTTGTTTAGTTTTTCTGAAAATTATTCTAAGAAAACTAAAAATGGACTGAGTAAAAATTTAGAAGAATGAATTCCATTTTCTCTTAATTAAATTGTTGTTTATACAAAATAAAAATAAAATAATTAAATAGAAACTTGCATCGTATTATTATTTATCTAAATTCGTCTCTAAAAAAGTTTGATGATTCGATTTAATTGTTTTTCACTATAACCAATGGTGATTGACAACTTAAATAACTAATTCTGACTTATAATAAACAAATATTCATATATTTAATGTTATGTATATTTAACATTAATTTTCAGCACCTTAATAGTTATTCGTGCCAGAGAATTAAAATTTTGATAGACTTGTCTCATTCCTAGTCAACTCAAGAATGAAAATGCACTCCAAAATGCATTAAAAGGAATATCTTTAAATAACTGTTTTAAGAACAAGGGAAAAAGAAAAAAAAACAAATGAATGATACATGATACACAGGAAGAATTTTTTTCATTTGAATATTAATAGGAAATCATTGAAAAATGAAGCCAAGGTATTTTTTTTTTTACCTTGAAAGGCATAGTTTTTTTATTGAAAGGAAAAAAAATTGGCCGTCTCCCAATTTTCACCCTTAAGAATAGGAGTGGACTGTACATCAATGCTGCGTCTATACATATATAATAATTAAATAATAATTTAGAAGAATAATAAAGGGAAATGAATTTCAAGCAATCTGATGGAACGGGTCTGTAATAGTCATTGAAATTCCAAAACTTATATAGTATGATAAAAGGAATGCGATTTTGTTGATATTAGTCAGCTTAAGAATAAAGTAAATTACTTTCAAATTCATAATTCTTAAAAGAAATTTATAAAAAAAATTAATTATTCTTTAAGTTCTTAAATTAAAAGATGCAATCTATTACAAGATTTCTTGCTAACGCATCAGTTGAAATGCTATATTAATACTATTGAATTTAGCACTGATGAAATCCAGATGCGTAAATTGTTTGCTAAATTCGTATTTACAGACATTTTTAACATTCATTTATCTTAATTTTTCATTCTTGATATTATTTTATATTAAAAATTTGGTATTTGTTTCTATCAAATAAATTATTTCCTAATTTTTAATAAAAAGTTATTAACAACTTGATGCCTTAATATAAATACCACTTTTGGCCTCAATCTATAGGAAGTTTGAATTCCAAAAGCAATTCCCAAAAGCAATCCTGAACTCCAACGTGAAAGGCAAGAACTATTTGTGCTAGTACCTAGCTTATAAATGCCAACTTCAGTGGCGATTCCGATCGATCGCTTCGGAATTAATGGCGAGGATTTAGACGGCCATTCCGGAAGGATTAAGTTATATGTTGTTTTCGTCCCCCTTCCTTTTGCTTCCGCTAATGTGTCTCGAATATTGGCAGCTATGTGCGACAGACAAATATTACTTGGCCATTAGGGGACAGGAAGAACTTTGTCGTTCTTTTAATTACACCGGATTTCCCAAAGTTTGATGGTAATGTGGCAAAGCCAAAAGCGATTACTAAAGAGTGACGAAGACAGAGGTTCTTAATCTTTTAATTTATCACCCAAATATATATTTTGATTTTGTTGACCTCCAGAACAAAATTATTGATATTATTTAGTTGACTGGGGCAAGTAATATATGTAAACTATTTAAGCTGACATACTTTATACTACCTTTAATATATTGTGTAATTTTTTACTCTTTGAGCTCTGATGTCTCCTCTCAGGCACCATTCAAGACGATGCATTATTTAACGCCTTATTTGTTTATTTTCAATTTTGATTGTTAAAAATGAATACAGAATTGTAAAAAGACGTAGATTAATTTTTCGAGGAAATAAAAATTAAAACAATCCTATATATATATATATATATATATATATATATATATATATATATTTGGAACAATAAACAAGATCTTGTATTAAGTGCATAGTTATGCATCTAACTACTTTTAAGAGTGTATAGGGTTGATATATTTGCCCTACTATTGATTTGTCCATTCATCTCCAACGATAACAATGGTTTTTATTGTAAAAACCTCTTCTAGATTATGTGACTTTTTATAATACTTCGGATGGATGATTTATTGGAAATTATGTAACAAAATTATACCAAATTAAATTAAAATGCAATGAAACAGAGCCGAAAAATATTTCTAGAAAAATTCTGCTACAAATGAGTAGATTTGAATACATAAAATAGCACTGTTTTTCCATTTTTCAAGGGACTAATATATAACAAAGAATAATTAAAAAGAAGCATAATCGAAATTTTAATAAAGATTTATTGGGAAATATATAGAAAAAAAAGAATAATAAAATTATAACGAAATGAAATGTAATGACATATTATAAACAGTTCCAAAAAAGCCAGTCTAGTCTAAAATTCTGTTAGAAAAAAGTACAGTCAGAAAATTGCGTAATTATTTTTCAAGGGACTGATATAAAATGATATATAATTAAAAACATGAATAATCAGAATTTTAATTAGCTTCGATTATCATAAATTAAGTATTACCAATGCAAATGAATTTAAAAGTAATAAACGATAATAAAGGTATATGTTTTATTTATTCTTTGTTGATGCGTAATATCAAAAAAAAAATGTAAATATAAATTGATTTTCAGAATGAAATTAATTGTACATTTTTGCATATTCTCAGTACAGATTATATATTTCATTTGATTCACATGCAAGTATGAAATTATTATTTAAAAATCTCTATGACTGGCATGCTAATTTGCATTTAAAAATAGTAAAAAATATTATATTAACGTATAATATCAAAAACAAACAAATAAATTTTAAATATAAATTCATTGTCAAAATGCAAAAAATTCATACCTTTTTTTATTTATTCTCAGTACAAACTATAAATTTCATTCGACTTGTATGCACATAAATTATAAATTTAAAATAATCTTTAATCGTAAGCTGATATTCTAATAATTTAAGATAACATGTTCAGTATTAAGTGTCGGATTGAGAATATTTTATCAACAGTATTTTGACAAACAGAATAATGTCAAAATTTAAGCAATTCAGTTCATTGAATCTTTGGAAAAAATAATTCTTCTTCGTTATTGCTTAAACCAGCTCCAGATAAATTGACTTCTATAATTTCATTAATTACAAATAACTTCGAAGTCAAATTATTGGTATCACAGTTCATATATTTTTAGAAAATGATCTATATTCTTTAGGGAACTTAACTTTCCTCAACTTCGAAAATGTAATACTATCCACTTTGCTTCCTTGTCGTCAAATAAATAAAGTAATTCATTCTTAACTGAGCTTGTGAATGAAACTCGATTGAGATGAAATAATGTAAAAATGAGAAACATACAAACAATACTTTACAGTATAGAGTGGTCATGAATTTAAAAAAATGGATGAGGGAGTTTTTGTCATTTATAGATTAACATTCAATGGGCTCTTGTTTAGCGTAACTATACTTTATTAGTGAAACAGAGTTAACAGCGAAACGAAATATTTAATACCCCTTTTGTGAATTTTGAAAAAAGCTGCAATATTTATAGAAAAAAACACAGAAAATGCTAGTTTGTGAATGCCAATCTATGAAACTGCAACGTTCTAGAGCTATAACTGGTATTAGATCATATTGAACCATATTCTTTATTAATAATACACATTCTCGCGAAATATTATACTTCAATTTTAACTGAAAATTACAAACAAGTCGTAATCATCTATTTCAATAACTTCAACTTCAATGGAATCGCCGGCAGAGTGAGGATTCACATGTGGTAATACTAAATATTGGAGCTTAGAGCTTGAAGACATAATTAGGCGCGTTAAAGATCTGTTTGTTGTTCGCCATAAATTTATTTGACAGCTGAATTTTTACTTCGACTACAATTCATTCATTTTTGCATATATTTCCTTCCTTATCAAAGTAAAGTTAGAGACACTTTCCAATTCAAGAATGTGGTCTTATTTATTCAGTTAAGATTTTATAAAATATGGCGCATATACTTATAGTAATAAATTATATGTATTTTATGTATTAAATTATCATTTCTTTGAATGATTTAATTTCAATTCATATATAAATTTGAGAAGCAATAATTTTGATGTACAGGCGAAACAACTAAAGTTCGAATGCAAAATTACGATAAATATATTATTTTGAAATTAATATACATCCATATTTGAGCTTGCAAGGTTGTCATAATACTGTGAACAATTACGTAGGAAAAATTCTAAGGTAATAAGTCTAAAATTATATTAAGAATTCAATTGATTATAAATAAGTTAAAAGAGAATATTGAACAAAGAATCGATAAGCCTGCTTTACTGTAAAGAGGAAGCTTAGTATAAACATCTATTTATCACAAATATTATTCTACATATTTTTTGCAATATCTAAATTTAAGCAACACGCGACTTTTGGCATTGCTTTCCTCATTAAAGAATGAAAGAAGCATAGATAAATGAGCACGTAAACAATCTTGGCGCATCTTATGCCTTCCGTAATTGCACCATTCTTTTGAAAAATCTATTGAAGAAGTAATTCTCTTCTGAATCTCTTAAGAAAATGTGGCTAACCACAATTTAACGACTTTTGGAACAAAGAATTGTCGCTTTAAATTTACTGACACTTATTAGAAGAAAAAAAGTGTTCACGCGAAAATCAGACATTAGTTTTCGTTTTGACAAGTTTGTAGCAAAAATTAAAAAAAAAAAAAAAAAAAAACCGCACACACCTACTTATTTTTGAAAGTAAACACATTGGGAAAGTCGAATTCTGCATTGCATCCTGAATACTAATTATATGCAAGTTGAACTTTGCAGGCGCTTTTCAACTTCACTGCTTCATGAATTTACTTTGGCCAAAAGCCAAACTAAGTAGTTATTATGTAAAGAGGTTTGTCTCTAAACAGTTTGAATTAAAATTTATAAAACAAATGTAACAGATCTGTCATTTAATCTCTTTTGTTTACAAAACTAGGAGCATGATGTTTATGATGGCATGATGGCAGAGCAAACGAGGAGCATTGAGTTAATTATGATTGCAATGATTCTATACTAAATAACATTTTAATTATGAAATTAGGGTATCTAACGAAAAATGATAATAAATATGGAATTATGCAGATAGCCGTTTATTTATTTATGAAGAGACTTATTATCTTATGTTATTATCTTGTTATAATAATCTCCATTGAATAGTCCCAAGAGGAAAAAGAGGATAAATTTTAAAAGATTCAAACTATTGTTTTTTTTATTATGAGATAAAAGTTTCTAGAGTAGCCAAACTAGTATATGGTGTAATTTAACTACGAGAAGCGACAGCGTTTATTGATATGATATAAATAACAAAATTTAGTTTAATTTAGTTATATTAATTACTCGTTTTTAAAGCAACATTCGGGTTATTTCGGGATGGACTTCGCAATTTTGAACCGCGGCCAGATGATGAGAATGACATCTGAGCTGGCACCTCCTCATCAAGCTTCCACACCACACCTGCGGGAGGACATTTGGTCCCAATGGATTTAACATGCATCAGATCAGCTTACACAACGATTTTTCTGAGTAATCGGATCTTGAACCTGAGGCCTTCCGGCTCCAAAGCTGAGACCTTAGCAACAGGCCACAGCGGCTCCAATTACAAAGGAAAAAATGAGTTCCTTTCCAAAAATTCCTATTTTTTTAAAAGGATATAAAAAATAAATAAAACAATCCTAAATTGATTCACTGAAATGAAATCCCATCATAATATCAAACATAATTGTTCTTTAATTCAACGCTTTATACTTTACTGCTCTATCATGTTATTCACGTCATTTTTCACCAAGCAAAACTCACAGAGAATATCAATAAGAAAATGTCGTGCCCGCTTTATATATTTCATACCTTTATGAATTAGATTAAAACTGATATTATTTTGTCTGAAATAACTAGAATAAAAGGAGAAAATTTCCATTACACTTTTCACTAATATATTTCATAAAAGATGAAATATTTTAAAAACTAGTAATACTCATTTATTTTCGATCTTTTAAAAAAATTTTGACTAGGGAATAAAGTTATACAATAATAGCCATAGAATTATTGGAGGTTGCTTTTCTCTTTTTATTTTGCTTTTGAAGTAACAATTTAATATTTAGACTTATTTATGAAATTTATTTGCACAGTGTGAAAATATAGATAAATGATACTTTTTCGAATAACGCGATGCATGGAATGTCAGTTTTGTTGAAAATAGAAGCTTTGTTCTTTAGCAACTATCTTTTATTTATAGTTTAAACAGTAGCTGTGAAAAGGTTAAGGACTTCTATAGAATATAATTTTTTTTGCTCCTTTTCCTCTTCTCTGTCTGAAGTAGCAAAACGTATTTAAGTTTGGATGATCGCCAAATCGGGACCATCCTTTGCAGACTGTTCTTATTCTGGAAAAGAACCAACACAAAAAAGAGCTCATAAAACTTACAAAGCTGGATTCAACATCACTGAACATCATTTGATTTGTGAAGAGTTCGTGCCAAGAGTCAAATTTTTAACAGAAATCAATATAAAAAGGGAGATATGTATATATGTATGCTTTTTGTTCCGACGATAGTTTCAGCTGTCATGTGCTTGTATTTAAAATCAAATTCGAAAATATATGATTATTTAGCAATACAGTGTTTAATTACCTCGATATATTTAAAAAGTCTGGTATACACTCTTTAGCTTAAAAAGATATTAGTACATATATATATATATGCTTACTTAAACTCCAAGTCACAAAATGGAGTCGTTTAAATATCCCATTTTGTGC
>JAPMOQ010050981.1:4511712-4534633 GCA_026543055.1 Argiope trifasciata
ATAGATAGATAGATAGATAGATAGATAGATAGATAGATAGATAGATAGATATAGATATAGATAGATAGATACAAGAATTGCTCGTTTAAAGTTAAAAGATAGTAAAAATTTTATTTTAAATAATAATAATTGCCATAATATTAATGAATAGATATAAATATATTCGTAAATCAAAAACCTTGTATATGAAGTCGCTTGTCTTAGTAAAATCAATTTCTAGTCGTATGAGATCTGTTCTAATATTTTCCGCTAGACCTAAATCATTAATAATAAAATTTTATAGCTCTTGCGCCATAAAAATACAAAAATCCAATAATAACATAAATAATGATAAAAAAATTAGAAAATTCCAAGAATGAAAATTCTAAGAGTGATTGGGATTTCAGAAATAGCTGTAATCTCGAATTTTCTTCACTTTCTTTAATTATTTTAAGAACTGGAATAAAACACAGAAATAAAATTTAAAGTTTTTATTGACTTCATAAAATTTAAATTAGAAGTTAAATTGTTAATAGAAACCTTATGTTTATAAATGAAAATGTAGACTTTTCAGAATTATCGTCCTTGAAAACGCAAGTGAAGGTATTTTTAATATTTTAGTGCTTCGGAAAAAAATTTTAATGCAGCAAATCTCATTATTTAATCTAGAGAACTAAGAACAAAAACTAACTAAGAATATATAGAAGTTTAAAAATCAAAATGTAGGGTAACTAATTTTTTAGCTGATGAGACAAAGATATATTAATCTTTAAATTTATACTTTTTGCCTCTCCATTAATATCTTTTAAAAAAACAGCATACCCAATTTTTAATGAGTATCTCATTTATAATTGGAATTATTTAAAATCAAACTATACACACAGATTTTTTCTATGATAGTTTGTAGGAATTTTGAAATAAGATTACAATCACGTCTGGAATTTAATCAAACAAAAACAATTTCGGGGCCGTTATGGAATTCGTAATTTTTCTTACTGGAATCGACATCATATCTTTTGAAACTTCTCTGACCGATGATATCTTTGTGGGAAACTATTCAAATTCAGCATTTATGCTCTATACAATTTGAAAACTGATATCAGCAAAAATTAACGCAATTTACTACTCCACCTCTCTGTTTTATTCACGTAGTGTGCGTGATTCCATATAACTTCTTGCCCCTGGTTCCAAGTACAACGAAGTTTTCAAACCAATCATAATAAAAAAAAACACCATATTGAGTGAAATATTTAATTTGGCATTAAGAAGAAAACTAAAGGTGGGGACTGGGCGACAATCTTCCGGCATTATGAAAAAAATTCTGAGAATGAATTTCCGTTTCGATGAAACATAATAAACAGCTATTTCCGGCCTTCAATGATATCGATATGAGATACATGATGACCTTCGCTATTATTGCGACTCATCGCACTGTTAAGTCTATAAGTAAGCAAGTCCCAGAAAAGAGTACCATAAAGATTTTTATTATCATCACCAGCTAGCTTAGCTGAAATTAAATGCAAAATGTTTCAACTTCTTTCTTAGAACATGTATCATTCTTATAGAAAGGTATCCTAAATTGTACGCTATGCTGCTTTTC
Source organism: Argiope trifasciata (assembly GCA_026543055.1). Lineage (NCBI taxonomy): Eukaryota > Metazoa > Arthropoda > Arachnida > Araneae > Araneidae > Argiope > Argiope trifasciata. The sequence continues at coordinate 4,513,292 of JAPMOQ010050981.1, forward strand.
ATCTTACCTATGGTAACATAAAGTCAATTCACATGTTTTTCAAATATCTTACTTGTAATTAATTTTAATTAAATGATTGAGCGTCTTTATAAAACATAATATCTAAAAAAATGCCAAGAAGTGCATAATTTTGAATATTTACTGTTTCAAATTTACAGAAAATAAAAAATATATATATTCTTAAAAAAAGAGAAAGTATTTCCCAATATATATATGTAATACTACTCTAAAAAAATATAACTGTTTTTTATCGTGCACATAATCAAACTGAAGGTGATTTGATACAATTTATTTTTTATTTTTTAAAATACTTTTATCTTTTTATATTCTTTCTACTTTTATTATTCTCAGAAAAAATAATATTTGCTAATTTTTTAAATGAAAACACTGAAATCGCTTTGTTTTCCAATTACCAAAATAATTCGGTTTAATTATTTCACAATTCTTTATAGTATTTTATTATTTGCATATTGGAGAAAAATTGCTATCCTAAGAATCAAATGATTACAAAAATGTAATTTGCATTTTCTTTTTCTTTTTCAAAACGGAAGAGGAAATACAAATTAAGTCATATGTCTCTTCCCATTGTAACAAATATACGATATCGGCTATTGAATCAGAATTCTTGTAATATATTAGATTAGAAACATTAAATTTATTTTCTTTTCTAAAAGAAATAACAGAAAAAATTAAGATTTTTCAGGAAAATAATAATTACATCTCATTTTTTAAAAAAGAATATTTTAATGCGCTCTTTTTCACTGCGGGTTTGCCCAAGAACAAAAAAAAAGCATTAATAACTTTTCCTGAATCAGTAAAGGTTATAGAATAATGAAGATATTAGGCTGCTTTCCGAAGTTCATTCCTAACAGAAATCCGAATAGATATTGATTTACTATTATTTGCAGTTAATGATCCTCTTCTGGAAGAAATGACTGCTTGACAGATAATCAAATATGTTCTGTTTATACCTTAATAGCTAGGTGCTTCTCATATTAAGCATTTTATTCAGATGCTTTATCAGATCGAGAAATCGATAGAGATATACGATTTCAAATTCATCTATTGATACCAATTAAATTCAATTTTTGGTAACATTTCATTGCACTCTTAAAATTATATTTTAATGAAAATTAAAACTTTAACAAATTTAATATCGTTTTTTTCTATAAATAAATGTGAAAATTCACAAATAATTTAAGATTTAATCTTTCTTTGTTATGAATTTTGCTCATAAGTGCAATAAAACATCAAGAGAGTATTGTGAAGGCTTCGGTATTGTTAAATAACTAATTTTTATTAGTTAGTATCTAAATTTCCTAATATAGAAAAGTTTATCTTAAATATTACCATTCCAGTCAAATAAAAATATTTTAGATATTTTTCTACTTATTTGTATTTAATGGCGTTTACACTAATTAAATCAGCCATCATGCTTAAATCTTAATTTTATTTTACAAAAAAAATAATTTTGGCAATTTTTAAAAATTCTTTTATAGAATCTGTGATTGTTTCTAGAAGCAAGAGATTTAAAAATCGTTTGGTGTTAAAGATATCTTTATTTTATCATCTGCTACTAATTAAAGATCAATGCATTATTACAATATAATTTACAAATTCTTTAACCTGGATTTAATTAATTTTTAAAGATATTTTTAATTGTAATTTATAAGCAAAATTTTCACAGTTATGAATAACATCCAAATAGTTTTAATTATTGTGAATAATATTTCATTCTAGTTTCCTCTCAATGCTCATTGAATAATCCTCTTATATATTAAGTAAATTATGAAATATATTCAGCTTATATATCCGAAATTTAAATGTCGAATGATATTTCTTTTTGATCTTAGATTTTCTAATGAAAGTGTTTCAATTCAGCAAGCACGTTACTGGATTAATTTATGTTTGTTCATTTCCCTTGGAACATTAAGCTTCACAATTTTGGTGAATTAAATAGAAATTGGGAGGGAAGTGTATTGCACATAGAGCATAATTGTATAAGGTTTCTAAAACAGTATGAATTATGTGATTATTAAGTTTTGAAATTTAAAAATACTTTGCTGATAAATCCATTACAATTAATTTACCTTCAAAAGATTCAATTAAAATTTTACATAACCAAGAATTCTAGCACACTAGCTAATCGTCAAACGCTGATTCAAAAATACAACTGCAAATGATAAGATTGTTTTCTGTGTTATAATATTATAAAAAGCATATCTTTTGGACAAAAATTCTACTATATAGGAAAATATTTCCTTTGCTGTCCTTAAAAAATATATATATAAAAATTTGGGATTCTTGCAGTTTTTTCGAATTCGACTCGCTTATGTTTACAGTTATTGCATCTACTTTCACACATATAGAGTGACCACTTGTTGACTGATTTCATTATAATTTGATGGAAATTTGTAATTGTGTTGGAAAGATCACATATCTGATAGAATTTTTCAATTACGGTATCAAGAGATTACGTAATTTATTTAGAACAGTTATTTTTTTGTTTCAGTGAAGAACAAAGCATAAAAATTATAAAAATACCGTGATCAAATTTTTTATACATATACTTTTCTATACGTAATTAGTATTAAAGAAAGCAAATATTAATTATAAATTTCGAAATACTTCAGTCAACAGAAACAAAAAGAAAGAAAACAAACGGGTCTTTCTTATCATTAAAACAGAAACATGTTAAAACGTATTTCCAAGAAACTATTTAACATGTACTTTATACAGATGAACGCCTTCACATCTAAAGAGAAATTTTTAAAAAAGGAAAATGTTAATTATTTTATTTCCTTTGAAGTTTCTGATCTTACGATCCCTCTCATTTAAAACTGAGAGAAAAATCGATAAACACTGGCTGAATACTTGCCTAGCACACTTTGCCCCATTTAAGCCGACTCTTTTAACCCCGCAGGTGGAAATAATTATCAATCAACCCCATCTACGCACTTCACTTCCAATTTCAAGTAAGAACAGATCTTAGTATTTAATCCTTGTTCAGCGAAAAGGATGGAAATGAAAGGAAGGTTGCGGTGACATGCATTTCGATTTACTCTTCAAGTGTGACTTTTCTCGTCTTTGAATAATTATTTCGGGAACAATAGAATAAGTACAGGGTTATGCGATAAATTTCAAATGTTTCATATTATTATTAGAATTTACTGTCCATTTTGAAGCAGGAATAGGGGAAAACAAAAAGAAGTTTGACGTTTTGTCATACGGCATTGATGTCCCGTTATAGTATGATTCTGATTGAAAAGTTTATACTTTTGATTGAATTTCAATGAGTTAAGTTTGCTTAAATTATATTTTAAAATTTCAGAATTCTGGCTTGAACTTCATAGTTTTAAATGAGGGTGACATTCATTGGTAAATTTCGATCCATATTAGAGGTAGGAATGTTTCGGAATGGAATTAAATGTTAATATGCCCCTACATATGGTGGTAGTTAATGAAATTGTATATAAAATTCGCAAGCTTTAATTTTTTTTTTTTGCTGAGTTTGGTACTTTTAAGGAAATAATTAAAAACTTACGTGTTTTAAGCGAAATATTTATTGGTTTGTAAGATAATTTTTATATTACCCTGAGTATCACAAATAGTTTAAAAGCAATAATTTAAAAGCAATCAAATTTTTTAATGTAAATACACTGATGGAAAAAAAATCCCAACACCAAGAAAAAATTATTGTACAGTAATGAAATTTTAGGAATACATTTATCTAGGTAACATATTTAATTGATTAAAGTTTCAAGATCAAAGTAAAGACATTGGAGAGAAGAGCCATTTCAAATGTGAAATGTTGGTACATTAGTAACCAGTGTAACCGCCAGAATTTTGAATGCAAGCATGAAAACGTGCATGCATTGTGTCGTACAGGTGTCGGATATCAGTTTGTGGGATGGAGTTCCATGCCTGTTGCACTTGGGCGGTCAATGCAGGGACGGTTAATGCTGGTTGTGGATGACGCTGGAGTTGTCGTCCAATGATGCCCCATACGTGCTCGATTGGAGAAAGATCTGGTGATCTAGCAGGCCAAGGCAACATGTCGACACTCTGTAGAGCATGTTGGGTTACAACAGCGGTATGAGGGCGAGCGTTATCCTGTTGGAAAACACCCCCTTGAATGCTGTTCATGAATGGCAGCACAACAGGTTGTATCACTAGACTGACGTACAAATTTGCAGTCAGGGTGCGTGGGATAACCACGAGAGGGCTCCTGCTGTCATACGAAATTGCTCCCCAAACCATAACTCCAGGAGTAGGCCCTGTGTGTCTAGGCCGAAGAGAGGTCACTAGCAGGCGTTCACCTGGCCTCCTTCTAACCAACAAACGGCTATCACTGCGACCAAGGCAGAACCGGCTTTCATCAGAAAACACAACAGATCTCCACTCCATCCTTCAATGAGCTCTAGCTTGACACCACTCACGTCGCAAACGGCAGTGGTTTGGAGTCAGTGGAATGCACTGTACAGGGCGTCTGGCTCGGAGCTGTCCTTGAAATAACCGATTTGTAACAGTTCATTGTGTCACTGTGGTGCCAACTGCAGCTCGAATTTCAGCTGCAGACGCAGTACGATTAGCCACAGCCCCACGCCGAATACGACGGTCTTCCCTCTCAGTAGTACCACATGGTAGCCCGGAACCTGGTCTTCTTGAGGCAGTACCTTCCCTTGACCACTGCCGCCAATACTCATGCACAGTGTATACATTCCTGCCAAGTTTTTCAGCAATATCGCGGAAAGAAAACCCACCTTCTCGTAGCCCTACAACACGACCTCGTTCAAACTCAGTGAGCTGTTGATAATGACTTTTTCGTCTTCTCAGAGGCATCCTTGACTAACAAAACACTACGTAAAATCTGAACTGTAAATAACGATCACGAACCTTACAGCGCCTATTTAAAGCAAACCTCATTTGCATGTTCATAGTGTCGCTACTAGCGCCACACGCGCGTAGCTCGAAATTTGAATCGACGTCAGCTTTCAGATGTATAAACACGCCTACCAAATTTCGTTTATCTAGCACAGCTCCTTCCTAATGTTGGGATTTTTTTTTCTGTCAGTGTATAATCAGTACTTTTATCTTCCCTTTGCCATTTTTAAATTCATGCTTAATTTTTATGGAATTTTTTAGATATAAGTTATTCAGAGTAAGCGCTTATGTGATGAATAAAATCAAGAAAAGCTTTCGCAGTAAAGTGAAATTATATAAGGATAGCTTTAAGTAACTTACGATTACAAGACAACATGACCACATAAAGATCACATAATCTTCTTTTTATATATGTATCTATCTGAATTCAATTTCGATTTCACAGTTATTTTAAAAGTTCCAGCAGGTTATTTGTTTTCGTCAATAAATATTGTTTTTTTCTTGGCACATCTTGCTTATTAATACTTGCGTATTATTTTCGTACTATTAATATCATTCTATTTTTATCATCTCATATTTTTCAATATTAATTCTTCGAATTTATCCAGAAAATAAATATATGTACTTCAGTTTTAAATATTTTTTGCTGTCGTTGCAATAAACGATTAAAATCCTTTCTTTTTTTTTCTTTATTCTTAAATTCTTCTAAAGTTGATAGTTCATAGAGTGTTGCAAATTCTTTATCTTCTGTTTCTTTTATCTAAATTCTAATATAATTTCCTTGAAGTTAACTGGTACAAACAATTCCCACACATAGTATGTTACAATATTGTTTAATTCCTATAAAATACTATTCTTTTAAAAGTAAATTATAAAATCCTATTAAGTACTCTAAAAATAATTTACTTTATAAAGAAAAAAAACATTTTATTAATTTTATTTTCTTATATTAATACTTGCTTTTCTATTCTTTGAAAAATAAATAAATAAATCATTTTTCTCATTGCCGTTACTCTTACATAAACCTTAGCCACGAGCTCAAGAAATAAATCTGACAGACCTGTTTACCCAAATTGATCTGTTTATCAAAAAGACTGCTTATCTTTTTCTCAAAAACCAAAAAAAGGTCTTTAAAAAAATCGCTGAAAATAGAGACATTTCCAAAATAAATCATTTTTAATATTATAAAAAAGCTACAAGATCGGAATAATTAGATCGAAGAAAAACAAATCAATAAATAGTGCAATTTGAAAAAATTGATTTCCTTAAATTCTCAATCCAGCCTTTATTTCCTTCCGATTGAAAATAAAAATCACCCTACCATTTCCCATCATTTATCAAATCCACCTTCATTTCCTTCATATGGATTCTTTCCCATGTGATTTGAAAAGATCGAAAACAACTGTCCAAAAATAACCGAAACGGGCGATCTTTTAATAGGTGCAGTCATCGAAACGAATCAGACCCCTCGCTACCACGAGGTAATCCAGATGAAAACGAGAGATACCAATCGATTTTTTTTCGATCTCCACCCCCCTTTTCCTCTTCTTAAAGAGCTGGGAGCATTTGACCGATTTTCTCCAGGTACATTTATGTCAGCAGTATGAGAAGAGGCACTTTTCTAAAGAAAGGAGCTGACATATATATCTTGAGATGTTGAAGATCACCTGGGAGAAAGTTCTTTCAAGACAGTGTATTGTAAAGCTCTAAGAACATAGGTAGGCAATGGGGCTTTGGGGATATTTTTTTTATCCTATTCTTTTCCATTACCGAGTTCTTAGTGGGAGAGAAAAAGTGCATGGTACGTGTAAGTGAAACTTAACAAATAATGGGGAATGCATTGCATAAAAAAATTATTTTTAGGATAAACATAATAGACGGAACATTATTTTCAGATGCTAGAGTTTTTAATTCTTTACATCAAAAGTAAATTCAAGCGATGCATTAGAATTTTTCTTAACTTGGAAAAAACAGTACCTCATCATTGCAAGGAAAGAATTTTTTCAGATTTAATTTTGTTTCTAGAGCATACTTGTTCATGTTTCGAGATGCGGTCTGAAGAATTTGCAGCATATGAAAATTCAACTTATAATTTTTTTCGATGCATCGGTTACAATTAAAAATGTCAGATAGAAAATTGTGCAAATTATTTAAAAATGAAACACATGCATGGAATTTTATGTATCAAAAATTAGATTAAATGACTTAAAATTATTATGCATATTATTACGTATAAAATACTTATTTCTTAGCATGATGATATACGTATTTCGAATATGTGCTGGCTTACAGGATTTTCCCCAGAGTTTTAATTTTTTTTCCTATGTAGTATGAGAATTTATTTGTGCTGACATAAAAGAGCATTACTTGAACAGGCAGCAAGTAAATTAGCCTTTTCTTCCGTGTGCTTGCTTCCTTATAATTATTTTTAGCCTCATCATCATCACCCTGCGCCTTCTCATCTGTTTAAATTTTATTACTTCATTATGGTCAACAGAATACATGATGGAAACAGAGCTTCTATGCCCTCCTCAGTATGCATATTATTCTTATAAACCCATTTTACAACAATTCATTTCTTATATCTGAGATTCAAATTTATGATTAAATTTATACCATCCCAAGGACCATTATTTTAAAAGTACTGGTTATTTGAGAGCCAACTATCATACTTCGAATTCTAAGTCTGGTCAGTAGACATCTTCATGAAGATATAAATTTTGCCGATAATTCCATGTAAATAATAATTTTTTTAAAAATCTATTCAATGCTTTAGCTTACTTAAATATTTTTTTTTTTCATTAATCATAAATGCGTAATATATCAATTTATTTTTCTCATGCCCTTAATATCCAAATTAAATAACATTTTTTAAATGTTCTAAAGTCATTGTTCAACATAGTAGTATTAGTAAACAAAGGGATAATTCACTAAATCAAATACCAGCTAATCATTGAATCGTTTTGCATTAAATTAGCGGAAGTGGTCCCTCAAAACATTTTCATAAATTCTAATTTAGATATTATTCATTCCCAAATCTAGCAAAAAAATGTGAACTATATTTAAGGCAGAAGATGCCTTGCATAGACTGGCTTACAATAGTCACAGAATATTATACGTTAATATGAATTTAGTACTTTTATTAAATCAATTCTGTGATTCTTGGAGAATTTTTTAGCAATTATTATCTGGCATGCAATTAATAGTATCCGAAAATTGAATTTGTGTTTCAGAAACGTTTTTTCCCACCCGATTGAATCCAAAATCTGACTCTGATTTACAATTGCAATCTCAAAATCATATGCAATATTTGATATATTTAGTATATTGCATTTACCTGCTTCAGAAAGTACAAACTGACAGACAGATAGCTCCATGATAGATCTGGTTCAAAATTTGATACGAAGATATAGCTTAGATGCTAACTCAAAGTACTGAATTTTATTTATCTAGCTATCTTCTATTCTATAATAATCGTGCTAATTTATATTCGGTCAGCCGAAAAGATAATTTTCCTCAAAATGGATTACGCTCAAAATTCGACAGAAATCAAATTTTGTGTAAAGGCTATGCACCAAATTCCATCCCTCAAGCTCAAAGCATTTTTTGAGTTATTTTTATCACTGATAGACAGATAAACATATGTTTTCAAACTCTCGGAGGTCTAAAACGTGCAGATTTGTCAATTGCAACATTTTTTCTATACAATGTATACGAAAAAATAAAAAGATTTTTAAAAAGTATCTTCTCATATCAGGAATTCATCAGGGCTTACAAATGATGTTTTAAAACACATTTCTCTCGACTTCTTTATATTCTGGCATTGGATGAAGATGAATATTATGATTCCTAAATGAACGGACCATTCTCTTTAATTTAAATTAAATCTAAGTAAAATTAGAAACTCACAAATAGTTCCAACAAATGCATAAATAATTTATTCAAAATACAGCCAAAACAACAAACATCCCTTGAATTCCATTCATTAATACAATGGTACATCAAGAAGCTTTTATTGAAAATTTCGTGATGATTAATTAATTAATTGTTATGAGCAAAAAATATAAAAACAATTTTATCTTAGGTGTTCTCATGCCTATTTAATAAAATATATACTATATCATTTATTTATTTGCTCATTGGATGGAACCTGCGATATTTAATTAAATTTTGTGTTATTGTTAAAATTTATTACATTTTATAGAATAATTCTTTTGGTGGTAGAAAAAAAATTCTTTTGGTGGTTTTTAAATATCGTTTTTATCGTTTGTTTTTTTTATCGTTAAATATTGTTTGTTTTTAAATATTGTCCAGATGGGTTCACAAGAGACTAATTATTGCGCGTAATAGAAAATCACGCCTACTTCCGGAAAATCACGTGACCACAATGGGACAATGGCAAATAATTGTCCCATCGGGACAAACGTTGTCTCAACTGTTCACAAGAGGACAATACCGGGACAACAGAAGAGAGGCAACAATTACGGGCAATAGAGAGCCTCGTGTGAACCCCCCTCTTTAAATAAAACTGCAATTTTAATTATTTATTCACATTATAATTCAGAGTAAAACTGGAGGAAAAGAAATCAAGAATTTTTTTTATAAAGATTTTTTTTTAACAAATACGTTTTAAAAACCTCAACACCACTCGAATAATAATAAAAAGTCCGTAACAAATATTCTAAGAATGAATTGTTACCAGTTTTTATGAGCACAGATGGACATGATTTATATTATATAAAAAAAATATATTCATCTTAATACAGTGGGGAGAAAATATATGGACCGTATACCCACGTTTTGAAAGAAGAGGGAGATTTTAAAGGCTTTTTATTTCCCCTTCTGTCACATCCAGAGTGGGAGCATAATGCATCAGCTGCTGCTGAAAGCTGAATAGGTACAGAAAGATCGGGAGAAAAGCTCCATTGGTAAACGCTCATGTAAATAGGACAATGAATAACGGTTTTTCTCTCTCGGGTAAGGGATTTGACTGCGGGATCATGCTCAGTGACGTAAATCTTCGTAACTAAAGCGTTGACAATGTTGTGCCATTGCTTGAAGACACGGAAAAAAAGAAAAGAAGGGGGATAAAGATTTCAAAAATGTTTTTTAAGTGTTAGGGAAATTTGCTTTATTTCAAAATTAAGCTTTTCTATTTCTTTTCTTAAAGCAGCAATATAATGTAACAGCAAATAAGCAAATCATTGCAATAATGTGATTTAATATACAGAATATTTCAGGAGACAAAATGAAATATTGCACAAAAAGCGGTGTTAGAGTGTTTTTCCTTTACAATCATTCATGCTAATATTATTCTTTTATAACTCATATGTTAATGGAGGAAATTTATTTTTGAGTACTTTTAAAAATATGCTCTAAAATTTATGTAATTGTAGAACACATTCTGCATCTTACAGGAAAAAAAATTGTGACAATATCAAAGCAAAACATAGCAAGATGTTAAATGTTAAATGCCATATTCATTTATTTTCGTGAAAACTTTATATGGCCTGAAGATATAAGGAAAACGAAACGAAAACGGAAAAAAAATTAGTAAATTTTGATTTGATGTTCCTATAGTTACTAATGTATTTCGACACTATCAAAACAAAGAATAATTACACATAAAAAAATTATTCAATCCCACAAAATTTCAGTTTTTTCGTATTTAATAATATTGATTTTTTTTGGAATGTTCGAAAGTATTATTTGGATAATATATTGTTCTAAGGCACGAAAACTCAAAATATATGTAAACTGTAGTTTATGTCTGTATTTACTGAAAACTCTATAGCATTTAAAAAAAAAATCAATGATAATTTTGCCTAGTCCCTTTACGAAATTTAAGACTATATTGTACATAAAAAGTGTTGGATATCTTTTTTTCCTCTTCAAAAAGGATTTGACACAATAATAATTTTTACTACAAGAAAAAAGCTATAAAATAGGAGAATAATTTCACGAAATATTAAAATATTCTCAAAAAGACGATATGTCTATTTACAATAATTAATACATTGTCTTAGCAAAGAAAATCTCACTCATGAGGAGAATTTCAACACAGATTTTTCCGCAGCTGAGTAATACTACAGCAAGAAACTGGAACTATATTGATAATTTAAATATTTCAGCTTCTTAATCTTCAAAAATCTCTTTCATGCATTACAAATAATTAAAAATGAAAAGAATAATCTGTAAAATCTGCATTAAGATTTAAAGAAAGGAATCATCTTCGACCCAACGAAAAATTCTCCGACGGAAAACGGGAAATTCCCATTCAAGAATGGCGGTTTTAAAGAAGATGAATAGCGCATTTGCCTTTGATCTTGGATTAACTTTTATAATTCTTCAATTTTCTTCGGGTGGTCTTCAAAATGGAGGAAAGTTGAGATATAATTAATTTTTGTTTCATATTGGAAGCTTAAGTTAAACAGCTAAAATTGCAATTTAAATTTCTCCGTTATTCAGAAAATAAAACAATTTTTGATTCGATTTTTCCTTTTGGAAATTCTTGTATTATTTAATTATTTAAATGGCAACAATATTCTGGAAGAATAATTTGTAAATCGTGTAATATTTTCTTAAAATAAAATATTTTTGAATAGAAGGCTTAATAATTTGAATAGATTTCTGGTACATAAATAAGATTTTTTTAAAAGTTATTTATTCTATTATTCACTTTCAGTGATATTCAAATGATATTTCTTAGCGGAAGCGATTCGATTACTATTCCTAAATAAAGAATTGTATATTGCAGAATTATTCTATATACAATATAAAGAATTCACTCGTAAATAAAATTTACGAATTGTTCCACGCGCAAGATAAAGTAAATAAATGCAAGTTTAGAAGCCGCTAGTATAGCTTCTTCAAAGTAATATTCTCGCTTTCTGAATTCGTTAAATTGTAATTTCTGTCACTGAAAATAAGAAATATTTCACACTCGGAACAACTAACTGTAGTCGTGTTTGGCGGAACACATCAAATACGAGGACACTACTGCGTTTTAGAATATCTTTTGAAAATCATGAATCTGATGTTCCATTATCACTTTTTTATGCCTCTAGTTTCGCTGCTTGTTTGCAATTGAACGTAAAATATGAAGAAAGTTTATTCTTATTTGCACATAAAACAGACTATTATTTACTAAATCATGAAGGATATTCACGCAGATCCTTATTTCATTATTAACAGGTATTGAAAAGAAAAATTCCCGTACGATCTTTTAAGATACGCATTTTGAAAAAAACCAAAGCATTATTAGTAGCTTTTGTATAATTTTCCACTCACATTAAAAATGAAATTTTTAAAGTTAAAGGAGTTTTTTCGAATTATAAAAGCAGTTGACAATATAGTAAATGCAACAAAATATGATAAAAACAATAAAATTATTAATTTCGAAGCACTAAAGATATTAATAATCTCAAACAAAAAATTCATCGTATTGGACTAATATTTAAAAAGTTATTTTGACTCAAAACAACGATAAAAATTTCCCTTATAAATTCGAATAAGAGCTTTTATTCAATTGATAAGAATACTTTAATATTAAAGCAAATTATTTCGGTAGCATTCGAAAGTTCAATACATACCTGTATAATAGATTCTAAATTTATCATAGAATTTTTTTTTAATTTTCAAAAATTAAAAGTATAATAAGTAAAATAAAATTTATCTAACTGATATGTTCTAAAATAGGGAAGTATGGGCTATGTCGGATATCAGAGAACCTTTTTTTAACTCATCAACAGATGAAAAATTTATATAATATCGACATACAGAGTTATAAATGAATTTGTAATGGGTTTTTTTAAGTGACTGCAAGAAATCCATTTTTCATCAAAATTTATGAGCTGAATATATATGTTTTTCATAAAATGAATAATTTTAAGCTAAGAATTATGAATTATCTCTACTCGATAAAGGCTAGATTTTTTTAACATCTGTCATTTAATGGAATTGGGCAATAAATAAAAAAATATGAGCTTCTGACACAACATACATTATTACGAGGTTCTAAAAAATAAACAATTATTTTCAATCAATAGTTCAAATGACTTTTCTGAAACATCAGGGACACTGTTAAAATAATTTATTTCTCAGTAAGCAGACGATTCGCACATGGTTGAAACTGTTATGGAATTTGTTTTGACAGTTACATAAACAAGTAGTTCGGGGGGGGGAGGGAAAGTAGAGTTCATGAATTTTTATTATTTTCATCAGCACACTATAAATAGAAAATAAAATATTTAGGTTTTTTTTTGCCAGTCTTTGAATTTAAAATGAATTTTAGATAAAGCATTTATACTTTTCATGAAATAGTGAATAATTTATTAATTTAATATCCACATGTTTTAATAGTGGCATGCTTTTATTGTTTTCAAATACATGTTTTCATAATATATGATTTACAATATATAATTACTATACGATTATTAAAACCATATGATATTATCTTGCAATTAATGCAACTTTTTATACCAAACGATGAAATTTGTTCTGATAATTCAAACACAGTCGAATTAATATTTTTTTTTACTAATTCTGAAAAAATTAATTTATAAAATAGAAATTATAAAATTATAAGTACAGTTTTTTTTCTTTCGATTTTTGCATATTGTTTCAGAAATCCCCCCCTACCACCACCTGAAGAATCAGAATTTCAAAATGATAAGATATAAACGAAATTCAAACTTGAAATAAGGTAATTATAGAAAGTGCATATTTCAAAAAGCCATTTAAAACAATCAATGAAAAGGAAATAGTATTTTTTTATTGTTAATATCTGTTTAAATATAATTTAAAATTTTTAAATCTTCTTGAATAAATAAACCACAAAATAAAAATGTTAGCAGTATTTAAAAAAGTATTACATTCTCATTTCAATTAATATTTGCACGTCCATTTTAGGTATAATTGTAAGATAATAATCAAATAACTCATAATTATTCCGTTTATTCTAAGAATGTATTACTTTTCAAATTTTCTAAGGATAGAAGATTTTAAAAATTATATGAATAGATAAATGCTATATAAAAATCTGTTTTATTTGTTTTTAAATTTTCGTTTTTTTACACAGATGTTACGCAAACCTTACTCCAAGCTTTCATTTCATTTATTTATACTGCATGTTAAACTTAATATATTTTAAATGCTAACCAAAAACATAAAATGAATTGAAATAAGTAATTGCAAACAATTAAAAGAAGAAAAAAAAATTATGTAACATAATTTTATATACATTTTTAAAATAGCATTCTGATGAATCTCAGCTTAAGTGAGATTCCAAATTATTGATCTGATTAAACGAAACAGAAAAAGCAACTTACCTTTGCAGTATGCAAAAGGCTGTAAATAAAGAAAAGCACCGAAAAAGAGCACCAAGATGAAAGAAAAAGATAATCTTCCTCTACCCATGACTACAACCGCATGATGCTGTAGAATTCTCTTCACGCAATCTCATGTTGACTCAGTCTATATCCCTCTCATAGTCCTTTTCATCATCAGCAACAACTCAGTAGTCCACGCGAAAGAAGATTCTGCACAGATCCGGGCACTTGCTCTTATTGGCTGGATTGCCAGGATTGATTTTTAGTAATAGAAACAAATGCTGCCATCTACCGAATACAAAGGAAAGAAATTGTTTCTCATATTGTAATGGTAGTTATTATAATGGTAGTTAGACTCAATATCAAGAGTCCTTTGCCTTTGAATTTGATTCAAATTTACAAATTAAAGTTAAATTAAAACGAAAGTCCAATTTTTAATAAAAATTAAAAACTAATTTATAATATAAAATAAATAAAATTTTTGTATATTCTTTTTATTAAATTTGTTTCCGGTGACAGTTCATACATTTGTGTATGTGGAAAGATTGTATTTGATATTACATTGCGCAATGATGCCTTTACTTAAATTACACATTTTTTAATTTCTTTATTAAGAATTTAATTATAATAAAATTTTAAATTTTTGCTTGGTATAGATAAATTTAAAAAAAAACTGCAACTATTAATTTTTAATCAATTTTAAATAAAATTGAAGTTTAAAATAAATTTTCTTTATTACATGTAAAGCAGTTTTTACTGTCATTTATTGAAATATACAAAACTGAGATTTTTTAAAAAAATCCTGAATTTTAAGAATTGAGAAAATTATTAAATTCTATTCTTATTTCCATATATAGTACATACATAAGGTAACAGGATTAGAATCTGTATAAGAATATCAATTTCATAATTACAAATAATAAAAAATTAAAAGATTTATAGTTGAATATTTTAGAAAAATGAATTGCCATTATGGTTAATTGAATATTTTCTAATTAAATATTTTTCGCTATTTACTTTATTTCTAAATTTTAGTCAAGTAAATCTTTTTAAATAGTTCAGTTAATGCTATATCATTATATACTAAAAATGTCATTTTTAAGGTCATATAAATGGAAAATAAATTTTGGATATGAAACTTTTACAGCAGTGTAATATTAAAAAAATTTATTCAATATAAATTTCAGATTTTTAAACTTTGTTCCAATAAAAATATAAGGCGGCAAAATTTTAGTTGGTTTTTTTCTTTTTTTCTCCAGATTTTGAAGAATATAACTTATAAAGAAAAGAAAAAACAATATTGATATTTTTTGTCAATTGAACACATTGAGATTACTACATATCTTCAAAAGATACGATAGAGAATCATTCCTTCTTAAAATAATGCGCTTTTAGAATCTTTTTTTTTTTTTTGTCTTTTTTGATATAAAGTGTTTGTGAATTTCTATTATTCATGATAAAAATTATGGTAGTATCTATTAGAAATAATAAAAGTTTAGAAATAATAAAAGTTCTAATTAAATCAATTTTTATTTCATAAATTTTGAATGAATTAATTCTATGTTATCGCATATGCTATAACACAAAAATAGCTGCTATGGGAATAAAAAAAAAGATAAAAATTCAAAATTATTCTTTTTGAATTTAATAACAATGTAGTAATCTATAATGAAAAAAAACTCATCTGATAAAAAAATTATCAATCAACCAATCAGTTATTATTATTATTTTCTGGCTCAATTGATACAGAATACTCACACTCGCGTTTTTCCTTAAGATTGTAAGATCTCAAAGGAATTGATTTGATTATTAATGAAATAAGATAGCGTACACAAAAATTAATAAATAGGTGGTATTTTTTTCATGTATTGAAAAACTCTGAGAGGTCCATCGCGTCTTGTTTCAGTAAGAAAATACGAATAAACATTTATTTCAGAATGGACTTTTTTTCCATAATATTTCTGATAAAAAGAACATTATATTACTACACATTGTTAAACTGCTGAGCTGTTTAACACTGGAAGTATAGACTTTTTGTGGTAACAAAAAAAGAATATAGGCCAAGGAATATAGTTGGGTTAAAATAAATTTGCATGTTCTCATTAAATTTCGCTTTAAAAAAAATTTATAAATTTGCCTACTTCAGAGGCAGAGGTGGATTTTTAAATATGTAAAGTAAAGAATCAACAAGAAGGGAGAAATTGCTTACGCTATTTTTTTGCAGTATTTTGAAAGTTATTTAACTTTATTGAGCTTTCATTTCATTACTAAGACCATGCAATCGAACTTATTGAAATTAAAATCAAATACAGTTGAAATAAATTTTAGAATGTTATTCCAATAACATTCTTAATTAATTATCATTTGAAAGTTATGTGTCCTTTATTTTCTGACTTTAAACAAATGAGATGTTTTGTTATTTTTAAAAAATGTCCTATCTTATTATTAAATATTATTTAGATGTTTTAAAAAAAGTTTATCATTTCTTTTACTAGTTAATTTAAAATTACTTTTAAATTTCAACTGTGCATTTTTTCGTACATGTAGTATAGAGAAATTATAATAATCGTTAATAATTTGATTTAGAAATATAAACGCGATAACTCAAAATCGCAGTGGCTTAAATATATCAATTTTGGTGTGTGATTTTGTAAGCTACAAGTATAGTTCTGCGTCAAATTTTTATTTCAATCTGTTGTGAAAAAAAAAAAAAAAAAAAACCTAATAAATCTAAAATACAAGTTTAATTTTTGGATACTACTAACCCTACAATCGAAATCAATTGCCAAATAACACACTAATAATGATGGGACATATTCAGTAAAAATGCTAAATTCAAGTAAAACAAAATCGTAAATATTGTATATCAATACTATGCAGGATGCTTTATGGAACAAACCTTTATCTACACTGAAGTGACAAAAGTCATGGGATGACTGTTAATATCGTGTCAGTCCTCCTTTTGCCCGGCGAAGTGCAACAACTCCACGTGTCATGGAGTCCACAAGTCGTTGAAAGTCCTCTGCAGGAATATTGAGCCATGCTGTCTGTATAGACGTCCATAATTGTGAAAGTGTGGATGGTGCAGGAGTTAGGGCACGAACGGACCTTTCGATGATGTCCCATAAAGGCTCGATGGGATTCATATCGGGCGATCTAGGTGGCCATATCATGCGCTGGAATTGTTCGGAATGTTCTTCAAACCAATCGCGAACAGTTCTGGCCCGGTGACATGGCGCATTGTCATCCATAAAAATCCCATCGTTGTGTGGGTACGTGAAGTCCATGAATGGCTGCAAGTGATCTGCAAGCAGCTGAACATAACCATTTCCAGTCAATGATCGGTTCAGTTGCACCAGAGGACCGAGTCCATGCCATGTAAAAACAGCCCACACCATTATGCAGCCGCCACCAGCTTGAACAGTGCCTTGCTGACAGTCTGGGTCCATAGCTCCGTGGGGTCTGCGCCACACTCGAACTCTACCATCAGCTCGTAACAACTGAAATCGTGACTCATCTGACCACGCCATGGTTTTCCTCTGGTCTAGGGACCAGTCGATATGCTCACGAGCCCAGGAGAGTCGCTGCAGGCGATGTCGTGCTGTCAGTAAAGGCATTCGAGTCGGTCTTCTGCTGTCATACCCCAAGGAAGACGAATTTCGCCGCACAGTCCTATCGGACACGTCCCTCGTACGTCCCACATTGATTCCTGCAGTTATTTGACGAAGTGTTGCGTGTCTATTAATATTGACCATTCTACACAGACGTCGGTGGTCTCGGTCGTTAAGGGCAGGTGGTCGCCCACTGCGCTGTCCATAATGGGATGTGATGCCTGAAATTTCATACTCTCGGCACACTCTTGATATTGTGGATCTCGGAATGTTGAATTCACTAACGATATCCGCAATGGAATGACCCATGCGTCTAGCTCCAACTAACATTCCACGTTCAAAGTCTGTTAATTCTCGTCGTGCCGCCATAAATCACGAAAAACCTGTTCACATTAATAACTTGAACACAAATGAAACCTCTGGAAAACAAACAGCGCATTTATACTTTTTCGCAGCGATACTACTGCCATTTGTATATTTGCATATTGCTATCCCATGACTTTTGTCACTTCAGTGTATATCTATATCTATACTTATAATAAAGCTCAATGTGTGTGTGTGTGTGTGTTGGCACTCTACAGGCCAGACAGTTTGACCTGCAGCTACCAAATTTCGTACATGTATACCTTGGAGGTCGGGAATGTGCAACTCGGAGCCCTTTTTTCGAATTTAAATTAATTAAAATTTAAGCGAAATTTCGACGCTTTTCCACTATAACTTCCGAAAATATTATCGCACAAACATGATTTTTGCATCAATTTAAAGATAAAAAAATTAGCTTTCTAATGGTGTCAGTGTTTTAATGTATAACTTAAGCCTCTATTTTTAACGAATTTTTAAAGAAATATTTTAACTATGGTTTTTTTAGCATGTGACTGGATAAAATAAAATAAATATAAAATTTGATATTTTCTTTAATAAATGCAAGGCAAAGGATTCTATGATCGTTTGCAATATATAAATCATTAATTCAATAAATTATCTTTATTTAAACAGGATTGAATTTATACAGGATATGCATTCAAATTCCGGTCCAATGATCAATTTGTAAAATATTATTAATAGGCATATAATACTATTAATTAATACTATTAATTTGATCTAAATGAAGTAAATAATTACATTTTATGTAGCTTGAGTCAAACAATGCATTTGTGAATAATGGGTATTCAGATTTCTTCATACTTTGCTCTGTGAGCCATATTTAATAAAATATTTTTTTAATATTTTAAATAAAAGTTGCAACATCAATCAGTCTTCTAAATCAATAATTAAAACAGACTGATTTATAAAATTAAAGAATTTTATTAGGAAAATGTGTTCTTTTAGAACTTTCCGTCCATCATCTTAAAGAAAATATTAATTTCAGGCCAATCAATGCCCAGAATTATATCAAGGCTAATGAATATGTGATTTAATTGAAAATTTTAGAACGTATTACTCATGGCGAACCAGCTGGTCGCCAAAGGCGGCTAGTTAGAGAATATGCAAGAGAGGTTTGGGGTGAAAACAACTTATTAGAAAGCGATCTGCAGCTTATCATTTTGCTATTACAGCTTACCGAAATTTACTAAAAAAACTTACATAAAGATTAAAATAAAATTTATAAAAACTACTTGAATTTGAAAATTTGTAGGGTAAATGTGGCCTCGATATTTACATTGCCTGAGGATGAATATAAGGCTTCGTCTGTACCCTTTAAAATGTTAATTGCTTCATCAAATTCTTTTTTTTTTTTTGTATCAATCAAATATCGAATTTTGTGATTACTTTAATGACTAACTTAGTTCGAATGAAAAATAAATTCTTTGAAATAAAAAGTCTGTGGTGGCACAGCCTTTTTAATGCTTTTCTTTTTAAATGTCTTTACTTTTTCATGTCACCTGAGATGAAATGCATATTGTTTAATTCTAAGCCGTGATATAACATTTTTTCCCTTCTGCTAGATCGAAATTGGATTCCAAAATCAAACTGCTTGTTGTACTTAATACCTGCGACCAGATAACATGCGGATTGCTTTACGGCATATTAATATAAACATTGAATCGGGGGGTTTGCATATAATTTGAAAAATGGTAGATTATATTTTAGACAGAAATAAATAGCAACTTTTATAAGAGCTGTGCGAAATCATTGATATTGAAGAACGTTAATATATTATATAGTAGCCACCTTTGGAGACCAGATGGTTCGCCAATCTTACTGCTGTTTAAAATTATCAGTTAAATACTTTATATTATGTCATTGTCAATTAAATACTTTATGTAACGTCTTTTAATAGCTACATTATCAAAATATTTTTAAGGTTCAAATTCTGATAGTCATATAATTCATTCATATAGTTATAAAGGCCTTAAGCCCGTAATATACTTACTATATGTCTGTCTCTCTAATCATCTGTCAGCTCTCGCAAAATTCAACTTTAAATTAAAGTGGAAATGATTAAACTGCAAGTCGATATAAAAACATTTTTTTACTGAAACCAAGCATTTTTTTTTTAAATAAGAAAGAGAATCTTCATATGTGTACTTCTATATAATATGTGTACTTCTGAATAATTACAATTAATTTATGTAATGTTTCAAGTAATTTTTCAACAAAAATTACTTAGATTCATCTTAAAATTCAGGTTTTAATTTTACTTTGAAAAAGATTTAAATGATACGAATAATAATATTTTCTTTTATTTTGGTCTATAAACATAATTAAGAAATATTAAGTCTAAATTTTATACGTCTTTTAGTTATAAGGAATCCTATTCTACAAAATATTCTTGACACTTCAACTTTCAAATAAATAAATGGTTTCTATTTTCTGCTGTCAAATTTGATTGGCTTATGAAGTTTTTAATATAAATGTTAGGAACATTCAACATTTTCATTCTTGGGGGCCAGTCAGTCTTGAAAATTCCTAAACGTTAAATGGTGTATCATTTTTGGAATGGTCGATGAAGTGGTTTATATATCTTATATAAGATTACATATTTTTTATAAGATTTCATATCTATTTCATTTCATGCAGACACGTGTTGAAAATTACTTTTTTATTTGTTTAAATTGCAATAATTATTTTTTTAGTTTCAATTTTTGTCTATCTGATGGCAGAATATGGATAAAATATAATTTTTTCCCTTTCACTCATAACGTTCTCGTGCAGATTAAACTTTATTGTTTTGTCCGAAATATATTGTTGAAAAATATAGTTAAAATATTTCTTTAAAAATTCATTAAAAATAGAAGCTTAAGTTATATGTTAAAATACTGATATCATTAGAAAGCTAATTTTTTAATTTTTAACTTGATGTAAAAACCATGTTTGTGCGATAATATTTTCGGAAGTTATAGTGAAAAAACTTTGGAATTTCACTTCATTTTAAATTCAAATTCTTATTAAAAATTCGAATGTGCTTCGAGGTTTACATGTACCAAATTTGGTAGCTGTATGTCCAACGGTATTGATTGTAAAGAGCCAACACACACACACACACACACACACACACACACACACACACACACACA
>JAPMOQ010050981.1:4534643-4557314 GCA_026543055.1 Argiope trifasciata
ACACACACACACACACACACACACACACACACACACACACACACACACACACACACACACACACACACACACACACACACATTGAGCATTATTACAAGTATAGATTATCGTGTAGAAGAGGATTAGTCTAAAACTAGTTAACTTAGTTAGATTTGTAAACTGGAAACAAACTATTTAATTATCCACCTGCATTAGCTACTATTGAAATAAAATATAAAGGCTACATGTCCATTTTTTATGTATGTAGCAATCTCATGCGGGGTCTTCTGAAACTATGAGTCAGAGTTGATCACATTACGATGTAAAATTCTGATATTCTTTGGTTGAGGGAATTATCTCAAATCGAGCAATGTTAACCAGACATATAAATTTAACATATCTTGGCTCTAGTTAGTTCCTTCATGCAAATTTATAATATGATAAACAGTGTTTTTTCCAATTCTTCTCCAATCTTTAAAGCTTTTCAACATTTATTGAATGAACTTTTTTGGAATTGGGGGATAATGGCATCTACTGCTAAAAATCCCATTATCAAATATTTCAATCAATCAATCAATAGTGTTTTCAATTCAAAAAGAAAATGCGTTAATTATGTTGATAATTAAAAATGTTATTTAAAAATGTTAAAATATTGATCTTTAAATCTGTTACAGTGAAAAAATACAGCGCTAAATGCAATTCGACTCCGTATGCATAAATTTTCGATTAAAGGTAATCAAAATATGAATTTAATGTAAACAGTAGCGGCAGAGGCTGTTATCCTCTGGGTATGGAGAGCTTACAGTCAGTAAATATCAAATATTTGAGTAATTATATATTATTTAATATAAAAATTTATTTATATTGGAAAAGTGCATGAACATATGTTTATACATTTTTATTTATTTACTAGCTGGTACCCGGCGCATTGTTGGCACCGAAAAAAATAATATTAAGTGCAATCATTCAATAATTTAGCAATGTTGCTTCGAAATCGGATGATCGGTACGACAGTATATAAAATACAAACAAACCAATATTTATTTTCATACATTAGATTTGTGTGTTGTTTTAGAATTGCGAAACATGGTGTTCTTTCAGAATGGTAATGAAAGAAACTATTAATTGTATCTCGTGATACGTTTAATATCCATTCAGAATTTTCAAATTTAATTTTAGAAGATGTGATTAAAATATTTTCTTTTAAAATTGATTAAACATAGAAAACATATGTATACGGTAAAATAATTAATATAGTTGAAAAGATATTTAAAAAAAATTAAGATGGTGTAAAATTATTTGTACTACAATATTTTTAGTAGTTGCTGCGAAAAACACTAAAATGTAATTAAAATTAAAAAACCCCAGGGTTGGTCATCCCAACACTTTCTCGCATAATCTGTAATAAAGTTGTTACCTCTGAAAATGACTTGTATATTATAGCTACAAAATATTAACCTTTAACTTGGATTTAGCATTTCTACAGACTATAATGTCACCTCGGAGAGTTATTTGGAGATTAATCCTTGGTAAATAAATTCGGTTGAGATCAATTTCTTTTTTTACTTTCAGATAATTGTACTACGCCTATAACCATGTCGTAGGTGTAAACAATAAACTGACCAAATTTCATTGCAATCGGATGAACAGTTTAGGAAGTCATCAGAGGCATTCAGACAAACATTCATTTTTATTTATATAGATATAAATATATAAAAACACTTTTACGTTAAAAAAGTAAACATTGCGTTTTATTCGCTTTGTGATTTGTAGACAGCGAGTTCTCTGAAACATAGTATTTGAGGTTTGTTTTGCCAGTATTGTTTGAAATATTTAATGAAATGTAGTATTATATCGTATTTTTTTAAAAGGCTCTAATCTTATACTATAATACGAGGAATGGTTGCCAAGTCAAAAATCGTCCCAGAATTAATAAACTCCGGTAAACTTGGGGGTCTGGGGTTTTTGGCCACGAGGAATCGATTGGCGCCGGTTTTGAAGCGCTACGGTCGAGCAGTTCGGAGTTACAGATAGGATATTTTCAAACTTTATTAGTTCGCCATAATGGCTAATAGGTTTCAAGCGGTAACGTGCTGCCATCTATAGCCAATATGGCGAACTAATAAAGTTTCCAGAAGATGATCCGGAACTTAAGGAACTGATCTCGAAATGGATGATCCATAACCCGTGTGGTGATATGAACCCAAGCGCTCCGTGCATGGTCAGCAAACATGGAAGAGACCAGTGCAGATGGGGATTTCCAATGGAACATCAAGACATGACATCGCTGGTGGACGATGAAAAGCCGAGGTTTAACCGGTTATCTTTTCACCAATGGTTTCACAAATTTTCTTATGGCATGTATTGTTTTGATAAATCACAATTGAAAATTTAAATCTTCGAGTTAGCTTCGATACCTGTTTTCTCCGAGCGGAGCTCGGTCACCCGCTGGTTCTTACCAAATTAACAGAAAATGTTTAAAACAATATTTTTTGTTAATTCTACTTTTAGATACACTGTTTGGGGTAACACTAATTAATGAATAGCTTTTCAGTTTGTTTATCTTTTTCGAATAACAAGAATTTTTCGTTTTTTTTGGGGGGGGGAGGGGCAGAAATTGTCTGAGTGTTTAAGCAATACACGTGCTAAATTTGCATTGCTTTTTAAATAATAATGGGGCGTCCAGCAATATCAGACGAAGAAAAGTAATATATAAAATTTTTTTAATTCAATTCCTACTTATTTTCTAATAGTATTTATATGTATCTTATATTATTTATGTTCGGGTGTGGCGTCAGTAATTTCAGAGTTTGGCGACTATCTGGCGACGGATTTGGTGGCCAATAGAAATCACTGGAAAATTTGATTGATTAATTAATATTTGGGAGAGTTTGAACTAATAGTAGGGATTGAAAATTGCAAAGAAAGGTCATACGAGAATCTGCCAATTTGAAAAGAAAAGCTGATGGTGCTTTGCTAGTGACAAAACATGAAAAATAAAACGATATATATAGACACTGGAGGGTACTTTTCCATTATACCGGCGCAAATCTCGCCAAAACTTTTTGCCGACAGCACACAGTCGCCATTTTGGTACAGGTGAAAAAATGGCAGCGATTTTCTTTAACAAATGTGGCGGCAAAAGGTTAACGGCGGCGATATTCCGTTTGGCGGTTACATCATTATTGGCAACTTTTCGCTTGCGCCGGTATAATGGAAATGTAGCCACTGGCGATATGAATAAAGAATATTCTTATTGAGAAACTTTGAGTTTTGAGTCAGAAGTAGGTCAATCACTGAATATATATTACCGCCATGCAAAGATTAAGTTTCCGACATTGAACGAATAGCCTGTGAAATTTAAAAACTTGCTTACTGCAACTGACGAACATCATGTTATGGCACCTGGGAGAAAAGTGCCGTTGCAGATAACCAATTTCAGTCTAGTTGTATTAACATTTCATACTATAATAATATTGGGGCTATTTCGAGACGACCTTCATAAATTCGAACAGTAATCAGATGGCGAGAGAGTGACACTAAAGTTCCAATTGTCTATGTTACATCAAAAATAGGTCTGCGTTACATCATTTGAGCCAGATGAATTTAGCATGATGGTCTCCGGTGGAGTCTAAATTCAATCGGAAACAACGACTTTATAATCATATAACCAAGATAATATTGCTATGAACTGAGGTTGAACAGTAAAATAGATATAAAAAAGAGATAAAGAGAGAGAGAAGAAGAAGAAGAAAATATATACAGACATGTTGGTTGTACTGTTTTGCACTTTTATGCGCATTCTCAACTGTAAATCAGAATTAAAGCATTCTCCATCAAAAGAAAATCAAGCTGTCAATTATGTATTTATCTCTTTTAACGAAATATGAAAGATGTTTATTCCAGCACAAAGTTCCTTTCAGTTACAATTATTTAATCAGAAGAAAAAAGTTAAATTGAATTTAAATATTTCTATATTCATTTCTGGAATCCTTTGCAAATTTCTCAATTAGAACATTTCCCTTTTGAAAAAGAATTTTGCAATATTTTTCTTTCTTATATATTTCTTCTAAAGAGTGTTTTATACTAACTTTTCAATATTGTTAAGAACTTGTAATTTTGATTCTCAGCATGGGTAGCATCATTATAAGAACGATTGATCTACAGTAATCAGTTTTTAATGCTACCTCATTGATCCCCAGAGCTTGTCGACTTGGTGACGAATTTGGCGACTTTGGAGACAAAATGGATAATTCTTGAATTTTGTCGATCCGCTTTGATACGCCCTGATTGACCTAGTAACTCCTAGCCTCGCCTACTGAAAACTATAAAATGTCGGCACTCTCGAGTTGTGAGTAGTCTTGAACTAAGAAGTAATCACGAATTGAAGAAGTGAGTCGGTAGTTAAAGCGAGAAGAGACAGAGATGTGTTTTACTAGTCTGGAGAGACTGTAGAGCGAAGCTCCGAGGATCCCCTCATCTGCTGAATCCACTCTGGCTTCTTTGTGAGCAGTGGACTTTGTTACTACTCGATTTCTAATTGTGGGCTACTGTTGTTACAGTGTGCTGCTGTATTCTCGTCTCGACTGTAAATATTTGTCGTCTTTGCGCTGTCCTATCTTCGTGTAACATCATCGTTGTTTCCTACTGCGACTTGCTGATTGTGTTTATCTTACACCATACACCCACAACTCGAAACGAACCTGATGGAAGTGAAATCCATAACAATATATTTTTTTATGTTTTACAGTGATGAATTTCCAAATAAAATTATAGTCACCTATTAAAAAATTTGATAAAAAACAAATTCTATGAATTGTAAAATCTAAGATATTATTAACATAAATGAATATAATTGAAGTTCCTATTAATTTAATTATATTCACTTATTTATTGAAATATTTATAGATATTCTGAGTTTGAAATGCAATAGGTATGTATGAGTCAGACAATACTATCAAAGTCATAGCAGACGGCGTCATAATTCTGTTTATTCCTAAAATGGCGTTTGCATATCCGAACAACTAACTTCAGGATTTATGATCAGGCAGTTGTCATGAGAAATGGCAAATGTAACAGCTTTAGTTATATTTCTGATCGATTTTAATTTTCTATCTGTTATCTGTTCTAAGATATTAACAGTCGTCTGGAATAAAAACAAAATAGAAAAGGATTTGCAGTATTAATGGCGCATATAAAATAAAAACGAAAAGAGAATTAAAAACAGTCTGGATCAATTTCCGATCTAAAGAAAGTGTGTAAAAGTTAAAGTATATAAAAGATGGCGAAACGTCAATTTTTAAACAATTATAATTGCATTAAAATAAGTAAATAAACAGAACAAAAGGAATTGGATATCATAATATCCGAAAATTACGGTGGCAATGAATCTAAAGTTTGCTTTGGGCCCATTCCGAATATAATTGTGTTAAATATTGATAAACTCTCTGACGGATCTAATATTAAGATGTAAATACTGATAAACTCACAAAAGGATCTAATATCAAAATTATTGAAGTTAATTTAAGAAATTTCAGATCTCGGAGTCTTCTAAATGCTGTAGTCACAGATTATATAATGTTAAATAACTCAAAGTATTTAATGGTACTAAGACACTGCGATTTCTCATTTTCGAAAATGTTCATCCTGATTATCCTAGGTTTAGGAATAAACAAATATTTTTTTAAACAAGAAAAATAAGTGAGCATGGAGGTTATAATCGAACTCAAAAGGATGTATTTAAATTATTTTGTATAAAAATAAATTCTCTCACTGCTGGTTTTAACCATTCTAGAAACAACTGAAAAATTACCAAACACACTGATCTTCATGCAATAAGATTTTTTGTTATTAAGAGTTTAGTATTTCGAGGCAAAGGAAAACATGAATTTTTCGGATAACATAAAAATGATTTTTTTAAGGAATTTTAGAATTATTTCCAGAAAACAGATGACTAAAAAAATAAAATAGAAAAATATGAAAATTTAAATTGAATCCATTATTTATTTAAAACAACAAGCATCATATTCTAAGAGTTTATATATAAAAATAGTAAATGCCAAAGTAAATCAAAGACCTAAAATAAATATTATTTCAAAAATTTTGATTCTACCTTAGATATTGCTCATTCAAATCAGTAAATCGATATATTTTGGTGATTCTCTTGTAGGGTGATTTATTAAATTCATACAATTCGTGTAAAAAGTGAAGAATTTAGTTTTAGGGACACTTTTTTAGTTGAATATATGAGAGGACAGTGTTGTGATAATGCTAATAATATTCCTGGCCATCATAATGAACTTCATTCTTTGTTTAGAATTAAGAATCCTTTCTCTGAATACGTTCATTTTATACTTTAAATTTTGTAGATACACATGTGCTCGATTTTTATTGGTATATAACTAAGTTATTTATGTTTATTCAAGAATTGCATGTTTTCTGAGTGCATCAGCGTTTAGAGGCAAATTGAAAAAAAGTGTTAGAAAATGAAATAAATTTCCTATAATCAATCTATTGTAAAAATTAAATACTTTTATTTATATCTAAAGAAGCAATTGTCTAATATTTATGTTCAATTTTTCAAGAAATTCATTACTTTAATTTTTAATGATATACCTATTTATTAAAAATAATAAATAAAAATACAAGTATTTTTTCAAAGTACAAGCATAATACACGAACATTATTAAAATAAAAAATAAAATAAATCATTAATTGTTGATCATATTTTTAAAAAGTGCTGAAACACGAAATAAAATTGATAAATTTATTAAAAGAAGAGCACTACTTTAGGCAGTGAAATTCTGTAATGAGCTTTTAGGAACTTTAATGATTTGAAAAGGAAATAAAAAACATGAATAAAAGTTTATACTGATTGGTAGAGTGTTAGTCTGGCACTTATATTTTTTTCTTTTATTCTGGTTACATATACTTTCAAAAGATGGCGCCACGTGATTTTTTCTTTGGCCTACTTCAGTTCATGAATTGGTTTTAATAAAAATTCATTTTGGAGAGGGAGATTTTTTTTTTTTTTTTTTGGAGGAAAAAGACCACGTTGCAATATTGAAAATAATTTTATAACAACCCCAAGAAAAAAAGTCCCAGAAACAAATTTAGAAATAACGTTGAAAAGAACCAAATTGTACTTAATCTCAATTTTAATAATAATAAAAAAGTGTTCTTTTAAAGGCAATAAGCCTTTTTTATTTTTTTATTGTGTAATCCCCGCTTTGAATTCCCAACTTCTGAAACTGAAACAATAAAAAGAGATTTTTAAAAAAACGTGGAGGGGAACAGACAATAATGGTAAAAAATTAAATTTCAGAAGTTGCAGAAGGTTTTGAGATGCAAGCTTCCTTTGCGGCTGTATTATCTCTATTTATTCTGACAAAATACATACTGCATTCACTAAAAGAGACACCAAACAGGAAAATCAATTTTAGTTCATAATTAATCACCTAAAAAATTTGTGAATTTTTTTATACCTTTTAATCCGTTTAAAAAACTCACCATACTTAAATAATTATTCAATTATTATTATAGTTGGAGAAGTTTAAAAACACACAGATTTGTTGCTTATGTAATTTACCTTATCTTACCAAAATGCTTTAAGACTTTTAATGGTCTTATAAAGCCAGAAGCTATTTTTGTCAAAATAACTTCATTACTGCTCTTTTATGGCAATTAAGGTACTTTATGTGAATATTCAATTCATTTAAGAGTTTTTCATCGTATTATATAGTATCAGTTTTAAAGAAATCACGATTGCAAATAAATGGGAATCTGATTTATCATAAACTTGATTTCAAAACAAAATACAAATGAAAACATTACGAATTGTATATTAACATATCAAGCAAGCCGAGTAAGACAAATAATTTTAATTACACTTTTCATGAACGTGATTATAATTCACAGAATTCGATGTGAAATGAAATGCTTAGTTGATGCAAGTGTTTTTATTTTTTTAGTTTTTCATATAGCATATACTTTACGGATCAATATTTTTCAAAATTTCCAACAGCTACAGATGATAGATTTGCAATTGACTTTGAAAGCCGTTTTTGGCTCTTGTTTGTGAATCATGCCTAAAAATAAAGATAATAACCCTTCTTCTAAAAATGATTCAAAATCTGAGCCTGAAAATCGTAAGTTATTCAATATAAGCATAATTTTCTTTTAGCTTTTTTAAATCTGAAGAGTAATATGATACATTTGATATCTTATTGCAATAAAATGTAAAACTTCAAAAATTTCAAAACATTAGTAATTAAAATTAGGTATCTAGAAGCTATTGAGTGGTTGAAATTAAAATGCTCCTACTCAGATTTAAATAGATTTTATCCTTTTTATGGCTATTATCTTAAAACGGGATTTTTCTTCACGGCGTGAAGGATGTCATAGTGGCTAGACTTAATACTAATCTATGATTGCCTAAATTGAATTATTTTAAAGCGATTTTTATTTAAATATCATACTGACAATTTTTATTGTAAACCAAAAAGCCATTTGTTACTCTCCTCGTAACTATTGAAAATGAAAGGTCTTTGGTGAGCTTTTGTTTTGGCATGATTTAGACATGATTAACGAGAAACCTTACATTACTTTTAAATCTTACTATTATCGCCAAACTTGAATCGTTTCTGACAATTACTCGTTAAATATAATAACCCAGTCAATAATGTCAGGAGAATATGAATGATGTGAGCGAATGATTAGAGCTACATTGTAGAAATTGAGAAAAATTCGATATTATATACTTTAGTTGTACTAAAACATGCTTTATGCACATAATAAGAACAACCCAAAATAGAAAACAGCAAGAAATTATAGCTCAAATTTTGATTTCAGATAAGGTATTTAATGCATTAATTACATGTCGTTGGCAAACACTGGTAGGTTTTTGTTACAAAAGGCCTTGTTAATGTATGATCTTTGATATTTTAATTGGCAACTTTTTCCAGCACCGAGAAAATTTTTGGTGATGATTTTGGCAATTAACTCTGGAATGTGGTTTAATGCGTAAGTAAAATACTGCTCACAGAGAAAAGGAAAAATAAATTTTAAATTATAAATCCTGCTTTTTAAAATGGAGTAGTCCAATATGCATTTTATTTGACCTGAAAATTGTGCTTTTTCAAGAAACCAGAGAGTCAAAACTCACAGGAATCATAAGTTTAGAAAATAGGAGACCAAGAATCTGGTAAACTTCCAAAAACTGTGCAATCGTCTACAAAGTGAGCATGATCAACATCCCTAAAACAGTATCATTTTCCTTAAGAGGTGTTGGTATGATATAGTTCTTTCCCTTCTTATCTAATATTGAATTTCGTACCATTTTGCAAGAAAATTATAGACCTAAATATGCTCATTTGCATAGGGGAAGAATGGCTTCTTGAAGAAATTCATAGGAACGAGCATTTGTGATGAAATACCTATAAGGACCTTGGCAATGATTAGATAATAATGAAATTTAAGTAAGACTTAAAAATAGGATTAGTTTCACGTCAAATGCGGTAAATCATGGCAATAATCCAAAAAATTCGCCCAAAGTCCATAGACAGTAACAAAAAATGGTAGTCTCAGAAATCTCCTTTTATATTTGCAGTAAAAAGTTTCAAAATTATCAGATTTGACTAGAAGCTGCTTTAAAAAAATCTTATTATTACAGTTAGAATAAGAATAAGAATTTTTTTTATACACAAACACTTGTTAAGTAATTCCATTGTCATATTATATATTACCCTATACAAATGTAGTGTCCAAAGGGGAAAAACTTTGAGTTGAGTACTTTGTGAACCGGCATAATACCAAGTATTCATAAAAAAACGATAAGTAGTTGAAAATTTCGAGGCAGGTGGATACTGTATGGGCACCTATTAAAACAGGATTTTGTACTGAGAAGTAAGCGACAAACAATTCTCCAGAACTTGAACGTAACTCGAGAACTAGTAAAAGAATAACGAGAAACTTGATGTTTTGTCAACAAGCAACAGCGATTTATTTCATAGTTTTAGCTAAATTCAGCTACCGATTTCTTCACGTTCGATTTTCTAGAGCAAGACATTTAATTTTCCAGTCTCTTCATTTAATAAACATATGACAGAAATTACCATCAACATAGCTTATTGATTTATGATAGAAATTCCTTTAGCTATCTTTTCTTAACAGCTTGATACTCCTATATACCTGAAGTACTGCTAAACAATTATGATAAAACAACGTCATCAGTAAAGTTTGGCATTTCTCATCTAAGGGCTTGATAAAAATTAAATTCCGTCATTGAGATACGCTACGCCTTAATTAAAGTATCATGTGATGTTCAGAATTTGTCCTATAAATTTTTGGCAGATATTTTCTCCCGTCTGTATAACTTATATATTAAGTTTTAAATGAATGTATCCCCCAAAAGAGACTTCGTAGGTATGAGCAAGATTATTTTAATTAGAAAACCTCTTCCTATATTAGATTTAGTGAATTGTCTTTGAAAAATAAACATCTTCAGGTTCTTTAAAGTTGTTACACTTTTAAAGTTAGCAGTATTTGAAGAATGTATAAGCATTTTATCAGCTTATTTTAAACATTTCCTCCCTATTAGGTAACGTTGCCAGATGTAGAATATTGTGCGATATTATATTATTCAAAATTCAAAAATATTATACAATATTGAGAATATCTTTTAATATTATAGAAAACTGTATAATGTATGTGCACTACAAGAAACTTTTGTTCCGTATTTTGCTCATATTTGCTAAATTTTTCTCATGCATAATTTTTAATTGGTGTTCATTTGGATAAAACTAAAATCAAATCTAATGTAATTAGCCATTTGCATTGCAATCCAGTGTAATTGTAACCGCTCTCGTGAATTGAATGATGTTTATTCTTGCCTTCTTATTCCTAAATTCCACTAAGAAGGACAATTTTCCGCAATAATAGCTATGAGAGGAACTCTAGCTATATCATTATTATTATATATAGTTATATCATTACTTTGTTCTATGTGTATGCCGGTACTTTAGGTTTTTGTAGTTTAAATTTGTGTTTTTTGAAAATATGTTAATTTACATTTAATTTCTTTTGAGTTAATTAATTCACCTGTACCTTTATTAACATGTTACGATAATATTTTTTTTTGGATTTCGCTTTAATCTATTTACTCTTAAGACAACAACTAGATGCATAATTGTATTCACAATAAATGTAGATATATTCAATTCATGTCAGCGTTTTATGTAGTATTTTTGTTTTAAATACCATAAAATAATGAACGGAGAAATGGGAACAAAGACGATACTTATTATTACACAGTCAAATTAGCAAATTTAGTGCATCAAATAAGAAAAAAAAGCAACGATGGAGAAAGATATAATTGTTTTAAGAAAAGGATTTCTCCTGTGTTTTAATTTGCTTCCATTATTCAACACAGTTCTTAATTTATGGTTAATGGATTTTAGAAATGACGTGCAAAATGACACAATTAACGCATATTACAAGCAAATAAATCATAATATACAGTTTTTAATATCCTATTACCACATCAAGGTTACGCTTTGTGCTATCTTAATATCTGCCTTTGTTTAATTTGGAGTAACAATCGTATTGATATCAATCACTGAAAGGTTTTAGTTTTTCCTACTTGATGTTAATGAACGAAAGTAAACTTTCCTAACCATTGAGTCGATTGCGCGCTGTGCAAAGTGATAAAAACGAACCATTTTAAGCAGATTTCTCCATTGGACGTTAATGGATCCACCTAGCTGATTGCTGCGATAATCACAAGTGTTTTCACTGATGACAAGTATAATTTTTCACGCGAGTGATTTTATGATGCACGCCATTCCTTCTTGAACTTGAAGACAAAAAAGCAGAGAAACTGGGCCAAGAAGAAGAAAGAAAAGGCGAATTCATAAAAGCCAACAATGATATGAGCGCGAAAATTACCGAACGCTCTGAGAGTCACTGGGGCACACCATCAACCGTAACAATGGGAGCGATCTTTGACCAAAGTCTGGAATTTCAAACCCGAAACATAATGATTTGGAGCTCACATGCGTTCTCATGCAGACGTGGACTGTTTTCAACACTTCAATTTAACTAATAGTTATTGCAATTAAAGATATATCAGATAGTTTAATGCCACTCAAACTGATGACATTGATGCCCAGCATCAACATTGCAATTTTTAATAACATATTTACTTATGGAATACTAAATATACAATAAAAACGAAATCAAAGTTATAATTACTCTTTAATTAAATATTAATTAAAAGTTTAATATTTTTTTACTAAAAAACTTTAGTGCATATTCTTCTATGAAAATAATGTTTCTTCTGAATTTAATAATTTTTTATAAATATTTTTCAACGGTTTACTTATAACATGTATACACACGCACGTTTATACGTCATAAATTAGATTTTTTTATGAATACGGTATTGGTGTGCAATTAAGAGCATGCATTTAAATAGTTAAATAAAGACGAACGAATCACTACCGTATTTTAAACCAATGGTTAAAATCTTATACACCTACTTTTATTTTCTGAGGGATTTAGATTTTGTTACTTTTCCAAATTTAATAAATTTCTTAATTCGTTTGATAGATAAAATTCCTTGGGAATAAAGAAAGTATCCAGAATTTCAAGGAAAGAAAGAATGTCCACATATCTACTTTGAATATTCTACTCAATCTTAAAGTTTTGATTCTTATGAAAGTTATATTGGAGGTGATGATGGTGAACTATCCTATTCTTCTGAGGGTTTTTGCATGTGATTGTTATGCAAATTTTGGAGAGTATCAAGGAGATGAAAAATGATCAAGCAATTGTCTACTGTTATCCGTTATTTAAATTCCCCTTGAGGGCTCTGTTCCAAATTTTGGTGACTCATTATAAAATTGTTAGTGTTCAAGAGAATAAATAGTTAGGATGGAACACATGCCGAAGGATTATAATAATTTTTCAAATATACTATTCCTTAGCCAGGAATCGCATTTGAATGTTGCATAATATTGCAAATTTTGAACTCACGGAAACTTACAACTATTTCACTGAAACATAATTCTCACAATAAAATAATTTAAAACTCAATTGCAACAGTGTTTTGTATTTTTTTAAATTTAAAGTAGTAATTATACAAATTCAATACGACTCTTCTGAAAAAGGATGTTATCATCTTTTAGAAAAGTATCTACTTTGGTCAAATGATCTTCAAAGTTCATTCAAACAAAAATGGAGCATGTCATTTTGATAGCATATATCAACAAAGACACGTTCATGGAAACATTTGAAATGTTTTGTGATGATTATAGGTAGCATAATCTATTGCAAAACATTGCACTATGGTCGACGAATTTATATCACATTATTTATTCATTATTCAATAATATTATATAATATTGCGGGTATTATTTAATGCCATATAAGATTGTACAATACATATATGGAACTAGGGTATTTCTTGAATTGCCTTTACATACAAGTACGTTACTTTCTCCAGAAGAATATTGTGACAATACAATTTTCTGTAAGCTGCTACCGTGCTTTTTTCAATTAGTTAACTTTTCCAAAAATTGGTTAAAACTTTGTAGACTTATTTCTTGATTCATTTTATTGGACTTTGATTTATCATGATCGTAGTACTGTTAATCGTAGTACATTCCACTAATCATGATCGTAGTACAGTTAATGTATGAATGCAATGGCATATGTTGGATATAAAAACTGCTGCAAGCTGCGAACGTTCTTCCCAAGTAGAAGATAAACAGAGCCTGTTTGTAAATAAAAACAAATAGCTGTTATTCCTGGCATTTGTTAGATTAGGGCAGATTATTAGATTGTTTATATTACAACCAAAATATATATCTTGCATTAATTTATACATGAGATTGCTGTTTTAACTTGTTACTGACCTGCTTCAATAGTATCTACTTTTTTCAGCAAATTGTATTAAAAATTCAAGCATTTTACATAGGTTCCTACAATTTCCTTCTTTGTATAAAGATCCTTTAATTCTATTTCCGTATAAACTTTTTTCTCATCTTGAATCTTCTATAAATATATTTAAATGCATTATGGTATCATTTTGTTAATTTAACATTTTTTTGTCTAAAACAACAAATAACTCTCTGATTTTGATTATTTATACATATTATATGTAACTAAAAATATGAAACATTTACTTTGGGATTTCTAGACCGAAATTGAAAAATTCTAGATGTAAGAGAAAATTTAGTTTTACCTGTCTCTATGGGAATTTCTACATCAAAAGAATTGAGGTATTTAAAAATAATTAGTACACTAAACATCGAAATCGTTAATCCAATAACAGTTGGGCATTAACTTTTTTATTATCTTTTTTATGTTCTGGTAGAGGACACAGGATATACAATGAATATTTATATATCTTCAAGTGCACGTATTCTATCAACCATCTTTCATTATGCACACTTCATCATCAAAACATAAACTTTTCTGTTTTTGTGCATAAAGATTACACCATATTATGTTAAACCAGAAATTCCAATAATTTATGTAGAATTATTTAATACGTTTAGGGATTGATATAACTGTCTCTCTTCAAAGATAAACCTCTATCAGAAATTACAAAACTATTTAAAAATAATTTCTATCTGTGTAAAGCTTCAGAATAACTTTTTTAACAGTCAAAATGTGAATCCTCCAAAAGCAAAGATTTAATTCACAAAATGTTTTCAAAAATGATGAACTTATTCAAGAATTTTACAAAATTTTTAATTTCTATAATTTCTTTGTTTTAGAAAATGCTACAGAAGAAGAAGAAGAAGCGGAGACTATCCATGCTCTCACAATCTTCTCTGAAAATCTGGAACAGAAAGTTTGGGATATCGCGGGGAAATTGTGGAAAAATTCCAACAGAATTCGCGAAAAGCCACCTGTAGACTGGGCGCCTTACTTAGAGAATGGATTTATAACTCAAAAGGAATTCTCTTTTATCAATGCCTTTCAGTACACAAAAACGAAAGAAGAGAGGGACATGCTAATTGAATATTACAAAGTAAGAGTGTACAAACCTTTTTCAATGGCCATTATTATAGATTATCACACTTCTTCATTTTAAAAATAAATAAATATGACTACCACTATATATCTAAAAGATTTATGATAAGAGGAAAAAATTTTTTTTCACTTTTTTTAACTATTTTTTTTCTTGATTGTGGAGTATTAAAGAAAAGTCAAGACAAGGATAATGAAGAAATATAGTTAGAAGTTGAACAATTTTGACTATAAATTTTTTTGACATTTTTATAGTAACATGAGCAAATTCACAATCAATGTCGTGATATACAAATATCAAATAATAAAAAAAAACTTCTTGAAGATTTTACTAAAAAATGTTCATCAGATTTTGTAGTGAAAATACATGTTAAATCTTATTTCATTATTAAAGCTTGTAATCCACGTATTTATTTTCACCTATACGAAATATAGAATAAGCATCGTAATCATCAAAGAAATTCGGAGGCGAAATTTCGACGAATCTCTACGTTTCAAAACTCCATGAACTTGGAAATCAAATTATACCTTCCCGTCTGTTTGTCTAAGAACAAGATGATCCAAGATCAATTTGAGTTTGACGAATAAATTGTCATACATGGTCTTTTCATTAAAATTGATCATAATGCGCACGCACAGAGAAAATCTGTTTGTCAGGCAGTTCGACTGTAAATTTACATAATAACGCAAAGCGAAGAGAAACAGATAGATAGCATATGATTCACAGATTTAATTTCTAAAATGGTGGATATTAATCAATTTTGAACTATACCTGTCACGAGTTTGACCATCTGTTGGTATACACTTTTCACAAGAATGTAAAAGCGGTAACTTAAAAATACAGGAACATAAATCTATGAAATTTTGTATGTGATTATGTAATTGCTACTTTAGTCCAGTGCTAAATCTTGGTTTCACACGTTTTGAAAAGAGGCATAAATAATACAAATTCACTTTTAGTGTATTATCAACAGCGTGACAAGAATTAACCGTCCAAAAAAGTCGCTGAGGATCGTATGAGACAAATAATAAAAATATTAAATTCTCGCCACAAAGCTAATCTACTTGGTAACTATTATTCATCAATAATATACAAGGTATTCGCGAAAATCCATAATTTCATGAGGGGAAAGGGAATAACATTTGTATTAAAGAATATGTGAAAATGTTTAGGAAGACTATTAATACTGGTGTACTCACGGTATTACAAAGATTGTTTTCCAAGAGACTCTTTCATAAATATGGTTCTTCAATTAATCATACGCAAGTACTAATTTTTTAAATCATATTACAAAGCACACGGCTGTCATGAGAAAGATTGCAAAAATAAAAATCTCAGTAATCATGGTCCTCAAGCCTTAAGGTGTGTTCTCACGAGACTAATTATTGTTGCATAATCATTGGCTTTCTGCTGTTGTCCCTGTATTAGCCTCGTAGGAACAATTAAGACAGCGTCTTGGGACAATGGCCAGCGGTTGTCCAAATGGCACAAACGTTTGCCATTGTTCCTTTGTGGTCACGTGATTTTCCGGAAGTAGGAGTGATCTTCTATTGAGCGCAATAGTTAGCCTCGTGTGAACCATCTTTATTCTAGATGAACAGTATAAAGAAGGGTATGACACATTTATGAGACAAAGTTTCGGGGAGACCATCCACTTTGTCTTTCATGCTGTAATATAATAAACATGAATAAGATATTTCAAAATTCGAATAAAAAGATATCCTTATTGAAACGCATTAAAAAAGTGTTAGGAGAATATCTTAGAAAAAATTAAGAGAATGGGATTGCTGGCATAATTTTTCAAAAAATTGCTCCCAAATAAGAGAAGACCTGCTTAAATTAATATCCATTTATTCTAGTATGGCTTCGCAATATTTAGCAAAGTCTCAAGATCCTGAGACTTTACAAAATATTGAGACAATATTTGATAATGTGCTGATTTCATATTTGCCCCATTTGTCTTTTTTGTTCTTAATTAGCCTTTTTTATTATTCTGTTGGATAATTAACAACTGAGAGAGATCTTATAAGTAACTACACAACTGATTGAATTTAGTGCCATAAAAACATCTTCTACATTTATTATATAAAGAACTATCTAATATATAAAGTAATAGTTGGTACAAGAAATTCATAGTAGACGATTGCGAGATATATAAAAGGGAAAGCGTTGACTTTCGTAGTAACACGTCAAATGAAAACGCTAGCCGTATCTGAACTGATTTCAAACTAAATCATAGGAAATCCTAAAATAGAGAAGTTTCGAAGCTACTTGTATGGCTTGTGCTTAAAACTTATGCTTGCAACTTCCATCTCAAGAACTGCAAGATTGAATTCTTACAGCAATGAATTCAATTCCTGATACATATGAAGGAATCAGTTACTTCACGTAGCGTTAATGTCAAGAAATGGATTTCCTATTCGACATTTGTCGTATAACAAATGGAATTCATGATGAGAACATATAAAGTATTCTGTTAATGGACTTAGAAACTCAGAAATTTTACGAAGACATCAAGAGGAACAAGGAGAAAAAAAATGACAACTTTGCAACAAAACGTGATGACCTAAGCCACTTTGAGAGGGCAAAACGCACATTCAAGATTTATGTCCAGAAAATGTTGCCAACACACATAAGGTTCATAGAGATATATTGGAATGATGTGGGAGATGCATAATCCCCATGCTAATATACTGCAGATATTTCAATAGACAGACAGAATGTTATTTGCTGGGATTAATATTGGTCAAAGTGTGAACAGGAATCCTCTATGATTAATTCTTTCGATCTTCCTTGCTATCCAGATGTCTGAAAGGGCAACTCACCTTGTTTCCTTTTCCAGCAAGTCCTCTCGAAAATGTTACAAAGGGTGCTGACCAAATTGTAGCAAAATATGCTGTTCGTACATGAGGGTACCAGCCGTCTATTTTTCCTGCAGGGTTTATAATCACCTCGGTATTACATGAAAAGGTGGAACCCATTTTTTACCTCTATGTTCAGTGAGTAACCATTAATAGAACTTTTTCTAAATGAATTACCTGAAACCATTCATTTATGCTACGTTTTTAATTTTTCCCATTCCAATATGACATCGAAACTTGCTTGGGTTTTCCTCGAATTTTCCACTCTCAATGTGTTTTGAGACACTATGTCCTTCTTTGTCCTTTGCTTATCTATTAACAAATTCTGGTTTGATACGCTTATCTAATTAACAAACTCTGGTCACTAACAGAACATCTTTTATAAACGTTGGCCAATTTAGTTAAGTTTTAGTATCTATCTATATCTGTTGTCGTTTTTAATACAAAAACTAACAAATCTTGAATAATTTGTTTTATCAATAAATTATCTCAAAGTTCTAATTATAAAAGGCTCATAATGATGTGGGTTGCATTTCATATTTGGTAAATCGTAATTTTTTGCTTTTTGTATATATTTTTGTCTTTTCATGTTGATTTTTCGTATTTCTAATAATATTTCATCTGTCATCAGGTATTTCAACCTTCTCTTCTAGGATTTATCTTTCAAAGCTATTGTCAAAGTAGCACAACGCATTTCTGTCGTAGAAGAGATAGAAAAATTCCTCGTTCTCGTCAATGATCTGTTGGTAGAAGATATCTCTATAACTGAAAAATTCCATGAAGCTATAGATGAACCTTGGATGACATTCACTCACTTGTTAAGCTGCAGTGATGATTTTGTGCAAAATATGGGTAGTCGAATTATAACGAAGCTCATGGTTGGATACAAGAAAAAGAGACCGCCTCCAGACAAAATCGAGTTCTTTTTAGAATGGTTGAAAGAAGAGCTGAGAGAAGAGAATGAATACATGTTATCAGTAGCGAGATGTTTGCAAAGAATACTGCAAGTAGATGAATACAGGCTTGCCTTCATGAATTTAAGTGGTGTCTATCAGATCCTGAAACTTTTGGCGAGAGGAATAAAGCCACAAGCTCAGTATCAGTTCTGCTTTTGCCTTTGGATGACCACTTTTAATCCCCATCTAGCTGACAAATTGAATCAGTGGGTATATCCTATTTTCCTGTATGTTTCTGAATATAAGAGTTTAAAAAATGATTTTTTTTTTTTGCTTTATAAATATTGTCACGAATTTGTAATATACTTTTTTTAATCATTTCTACAACTATAAATGGATCTCATTGGTTCCAAACAAAATTTCGATTGAATTTTTAATAGCGAAATTATTATATACGAAATATATTCTTTGGCCTTGAAATAACTCTCAACACTATTTTTTATATCAATATTAATCTTGATTGTTGCTATGATATTTTAATATGGAAATGTCAATATTAACAAGAAAGCCCACAGAAGTATTTTTATAGGTATGAAGGTTATAAATTAGGGTCATAATTTTTCTTGTGATTCTGGCTCCTTAATCTCAGCCCTTCGTGAGATGAAATGAAGTTATAAACAAAATAATCAGTAAATACTTTATCTATACTGTATAAACTTAGAACCACCGTCATATTCGAATAAGCGATTCGTTGACTCTGTCCCAAAATAAGTTAATTTATTTCCATTCTATTATTATTATGTTTTAAAACCATTTAGACATTCAGCGAAATATAATCTATATACTAAACTTTAAACATTTTGTTTTATGTAAAGTATACATGCTTCGGAATTGGAGCGATTCTTCCTAAAATTAAATCCAAAGTTAATTAAGTTGGTGTAAAAATTAATTTTACTATTGGTAAAAAAAAAAATTGTTTTTATGCAGATCTGGTATGATTCCAATTTTAATGGATCTCTTGGAGCGATGTCCCACAGAAATCACGAAGTTGCCAAGAGTGGTTATAGCTACATTCCGGAATTTGCTAGAAAAACCGAATGACGTGAAAATCCGACGCGGCAATGCCCTTATGATGATACAATGTAAGCTGCTCCAAAGCATGGATTTCTTCGAAACCAGGACGGATCTCTCCAACGATCCTGAATATCTAGAGGATTTTCAAGTACCGTCAAGTTTTTGCGATTTTTTTAATGATCACATTTAAAATGAGAAAAGTACATTTCCCTTGTATATAAAACTATATATAACTTTTTGAATGACGAAAATATTTAGTTATATCAATGTTATTTTAATTATTATTTCTCGTATACGTAATGCAGAGAAAGAACAGCTATCGCCAAAAATTCGATTCGATTCTCTGCGTTTTAGACCTCCCTGAGTTTGAAAAACACATTTTTGGAAATGCCTGTCTTTGACAAAGGTAATTCCATCCGATGGTCAATCGTTTTGTGGTCAATGGGAAAACATTATTTATTTGTAGGTACTGTCTTTAGAGACTATTATCGAAATCGATTCCTATTCTTAGTCTTCATCAGTTTCATATACCTGATATCAGATTGTATATAGATATCAGGATAATTATCAGATTATCAGACCAAATAACCTGATCATTTATCAGTTATATCGAGTTTGATCAGTTTTGATGTATCTGATAAAATGTTAGTTGAATAAGTATCATCCAACTCTAGATAATGTTAGAAATTTTCAAAAATGTTTAAAGAAATGCTTTCTGAATTATTCTCTCTTTATTTTATCGATATATTCACTCAAAGCTGTAGGGCTGTTTGTTTTATTTTTTTGTCAACTGAGAATCCATCACTAAAATTACCAAATTGGATGAACCTAACCTAATGCTAATATTTTTCCACAAATTTCTCGTATACTAATACAATGTCACGTAGTATTGTAGTACGGTGGAAATTATTGATAATATATTTTGTATCAATTTGGTTCAAAGGCGAATGCGGCAAAACAATAATATTACTTAATTTTATTTACCTGACTTTGAAATTTTGAGCTTTAGTATCTATTTGAACACTAATAGATAGATCATAGATAAAGAAATTTTTATCAAAATGTAAGACATATTATATATTAGAATAGCTTTGATAGTAAATTAATTTCAAATTATATTGCAGTCACGTTTTTTTAATTACCGTGTTTGCTTGCATACCAATGAATAGACCTTGCATAGAAAATTATGCTAAAACATTAATATAAATTTACAAATTCGTTATAAAATAACGAAAAACAAAATATATATCGATCTTCCTGTTGGCAATTCCTTTTTTTTTTTTTTTGGCAATCGGTATTTTGAGAATTTCTTTTTCTCCATATCTAACTCTAATTAATGGAAGCGAATCTCAGAATTTGCTTTTAGTTTCATTTTATGTTTTTTAGAACGGCCAAATATTTTTTGACATGCTTTCAATAAAACAAGTTTTATTGATTAGTGATAATTTGAGTGTATTCAGATTAATATTTCTAATCGTTACAGATTAAAAAAAACTCTTTAACACACATAAAAAAAAACATTTATTTTGATTTTACGCCTGCAGCAGCTTGCGGCCAGACATTCCAAAAACACACAGACACTCATTGGCGTTGCCAAACAGAATATA
Organism: Argiope trifasciata; assembly: GCA_026543055.1. Classification (NCBI taxonomy): domain Eukaryota; kingdom Metazoa; phylum Arthropoda; class Arachnida; order Araneae; family Araneidae; genus Argiope; species Argiope trifasciata. Next base: position 4,556,098 of record JAPMOQ010050981.1, read on the forward strand.
TATATTTCAAACCACAGAATTATTGCCAGATAATACTGAAATATTTAAATGATAAAAAATACACAGAGACAGCATAAAAAAATAATTATGAGAAAAAATAAAAATAAAGACAATACATAAAAAATACAGATACACTCAACAATTTCTATAATGTAAAATCTGTAAATGCACTGTAAAACTGTTTAATCAATATTAATGCTTAAGTTAAATATTTTGTTTCATTTCATTTAAAGGAAAATAAAAAAAAATTTCATTTTCCTAGATCGTACGGGATATATTGAATGCATGTGTGACAGAACTTACCAGCTTCGACGAATACAGCTTGGAACTGAAGTCCGCTAGACTCAAATGGAGTGTTGTCCATACTTCAAAACGGTTCTGGGTGGAAAATGCAGAACGCTTCAACAATAATAAATATGAGCTGCTTAAGATCCTAATAGACATTCTAGAGAACTGCAAAGACACTACTGCCATTTGTATCGCAGCTCACGACATCGGCGAATATGTAAAGCACTATCCTAGAGGGAAGACAGTGATAGAACAATTGGGTGGAAAGGACGCATTGATTGATCTTTTATCACACAAACATCCTGCTGTCAAGTTCCATGCCCTGAAGAGTCTCCAGGTGTTAATGCTGGAAAACCCCGAAGTATATGCCAGTTTTGAAGATCCGAGTAAAAAGATCAAAAAGAAAACAGAAAAAATTGGCTTTGGATTATGAAAAAAGCGATGAACCAAAAACATTGTTTAATGTGATACAGTTTGTTCGAATGGATACATATAAATATTTATTTAAAAAAAATAACCTATTAGATTCTCAAGGAGATGTAAGCCAGATGTTTTTAATTAAGAGAAATGCTTATAATTCCTATAGCTCTTATTGAAGTGTTTTCCAGGGACTTATTAATTTTGAATAATGAATTCAGTACCTTCAATCAATATGAATAAAGCACTCGAAAACAATCAAGGATATTTGCAACAACAAAACTTCTTGTACCAAATAACGGATGGATATCTGACAAGTGTAATGATATCTCCAAATATTAAAGTAATTTTAGATATTTATGTTTGCCATCCTTTTTCTTTTTTAATTTATTGAGATATTTGCTCCTCATTGCTTGTGTCAGTAGTAGATGATTACTGACTCAAGCAGTGTTTATTAATATAAAAGTATAATAAAACAATTTTATACATATAATTTAATTAATATACATGTA